>JAUBOD010001004.1:4781680-4793405 GCA_032353885.1 Nothura maculosa
ATTCCAGCTTTCTGCACCATTTACCTAATCCAGCTCTGTGGCTAGGGCATGTATATTTTCATCAATCTTCCTCTTATACAGCTTGTTGAATAGAAATCACAAGAAAAGGTCTGAGTCTTTTCCAACACTGTCCTAATTTCCTCCGTACCTGTACGCCCTGGTCTTGGCTGATGCCACTGAGGTTGATCCCCAGTAGATGCAGATGTAGATGCAGTTGCCCTGTTCTGCACCCTGGTCATGGAGTGTAGCTGTACAGGCACGAACCACGTCACACCACATAACCTCAGGCTGGGGCAAGTCCCTGAGTGGTTTTATTTACTAACATAGAGGTGGCCTCCGTGGCCTTCACACTGAGCTATTTGCTTGCTGAATACAAAGGTCTCGCTGCCTTGCACTGCTAGCATTAAAGCAGTGGGGGTTGGAAAGGGCATATCCATAACCTGTGTTTGTGTTATCGTCACAGTAATAGGAAATATATTTATAGCTCTATACATGTATCTGTCTGCAGCTCCTATAGGAACCAGAGGAGCTCTTTGCAGGATCCAGTCCCCCGTGCAACCCTATACTTGCAGACACCACAACGTGGTGGTGTGGGGAGCATCCCGCGGTGCCCGACGCGCAGCCCGGGCTGTGCTTACTGCCTTGCGCCGTCTCCGAGCTCGTTGGCTTGATGACACGGTTGGCGTCCTCGTGCAGGGCGCCGAACCAGTCCTTTAGCCGCGAGGCGAGACTCCGCAGCTCCTTGTCCGTGCAAGCTGCAGCAAGAACACAGAAAGCCAGTCAGCATCAGCAAAAACTCCCCCAAATACTCCGTCGGAGAAAGATTTTCTTATCCATGGTTGCAACGTCCTTGCTACTAAGAGCTTGGAATTGAAAGAGAAGGTTAGGGGAAAGCATGCAGGTTAAAAAGAAAACGTAAGTCATGATGAATTTAAGTTACATTCAAGTACCTCCTTAGCAGCTGACATTATCTGTGATGGAAGGAATGACTCCCACGTCGGTCTGCAGGTTCCCAGGTGAGTTATGTGACTGCTTGACTTTTAGTGTTTCAGATAAAAATCTCAGTCAGATAGATGGAAATGGGGGAGGGAAGACTTGCCTAGACCTACTACTTGAGTACTTTACTAGGAACAATCCATAACCCACACATGGCTTATTATCACAATAATAGGCAATATATTTATAGTTATGTAAATGTATCTGTCTATATATATTTTTTTATATAAAAGAAAACCGTCATGCTCTGCAGAGAAGTAGCTGGGTGTCATGGTGGACCACAAGTTGACCATGAGGCAGCAGTGTGCCCTCGTGGCCAAGAAGGCCAATGGGATCCTGGGGTGCATTAGGAAGAGCATCTCCAGCAGGTCGAGAGAGATGATCGTTCCCCTCTACTCAGCCCTGGTGAGGCCACATCTGGAGACTGTGTCCAGTTCTGGGCTCCCCAGTACAAGAGGGATGTGGAGCTCCTGGAGACAGTCCAGCGCAGGGCTACCAGGATGATATTCAAAACTGCTTGGACCCAATCCTGTGTCACATGTTCGAAGTGACCCTGCGTGTGCAGCGGGGTTGGACTAGATGATCTCTAAAGGTCCCTTCCAAACCCATGAGTCTATGTTGCTCTAATTCTATTGCAAATGATTCTTGCCATGTCTGAAGGTTGTCAGCTCTTTCTTGCTAGCTAGGTTAAAGTGTCAAAAGTGTCCCCGCTTCTCATCTTTATGAATTTTTACTGCTAGATATCTGTTTTTTCCAGAAATCTGCCAAGAGGTTAACGTCCAGCTAAAGTAAACAATTTTAAGTAAAAAGCTACATTAGTCACCAGTTTCTGCCAGAAAAAAATATCTTCTTGTTTCTATATCAATTGTTGCTTGGAATTACCGTGCTGAGGCTATTTTATTATTCCTGCTGTGTACTCGCTGTACATTTTAAATGCCGTTTCTGGGAACACAAAGCAAGATTTTATGCAGTGGAGACAGACATCCTTCACAGGGTAAGGCACAATAAGTCTGCTTCAATTCACTGCACATTATAATATTCCTCCCACCAAGTTATTGAATATCAGGTCTCACCGCTCATCTTCCTAGGTTAAGCTCAATGCTCTGATGCTGCAGTGAACTTGTTGCTACTTCATAGCTGTGGTGAGTATTTTTTCAGTTCATTTTCCTTCAGAAATAACACTGAAGTTAAAAGTAAGACACCAAAGGGCTTTGTAAGTCTTCTAGTGTATTTGGGACTAGGGGAGGAAAAGATAGGGAGAGATTTTCCCATTCTGCTCCAACACTTAAAGCATTTGATATATAGTCCCACTAAAAATAAACATATGAAAATCACTACTCCACTAAGGTTGAGTCCAGATAAGGAAGAAAACAGGTCTTAAAAGTGTACCAGCAACACTAGAATGAGCCCAACCATCCTGGTGCTGATGAACCCTAAGCAGGAGATGCTGTTTGAATGGGTTAGAGGGGAGAAAGCAAATTAATTTTACAGGTAATCAACATTCAGGCATCAGCTACCTTGAGATAGGTGTGAATGCTAAGATATTTTGTGAATTTAGGACAGATTCAGAGAAGTAATGAGGTTTCTATCACACATGGATGCCAATCGAGCTAGGTACCTAAATACAGACTGTAAATGAGATGCTCCTTCTGTATGGGAAGGGAGATGCAATTCCCCCCTTAAATTGCCATGAGGCACCAGTTTTGTCTAAACATTAGTAGGCTTTAATGGGAACATGAACAACCACAATAGTCCCCTTCTTAAGCCTCTATCTTCACTAATATTTTCGGGGGGGGGTAATTTGCCCACAATTATATCATCTTTCAAAATCAGAAGTAGATGATTTCTTTCCTCTCTTCTGACAAGTACCTGTCTCGTCCTTTGAAAGTCACTTTTGCAAAGGAAAGGCACGCCAAGTGAGCGTGGCTTAACCAATTCCTCATACATGACAGCTTATCCATATGCTCGGAGTATTTGACAAGCGCATCTCTAGTCAAAAATGCTCGTACAAACAGTGCTTTGACTGCTGATTACAGCAACCAGGAGAAAACAAGCAAGTTCAGTGGGCTCAGGAGTGAGGGACAGAGTTTTGCTGTGCAAAACTGAAATGTATAAAACAGTTGCTGTGGTGCTCAGCATCCTTAGGAAGCTTAGGTCTGGCCCATGATATGGACCCTCAAAGACTCTCTTCTTGGCCATTTCAAAGACCATCCTCAGCACAGCAGCTTGAGCAGCATGGATGAAACTTGCTCTTGGCTTCGCTTTTCTCTTGTTTTCATGGTCTGAAAAATGCCATCAAACCTTGCAGGTCACTTCTGGAGTTTGGTATTGGCACAACTCAACTGGAAGTCCCAGCATCAGTGTCATTTGAACACTAGAATATTTTTACAAGTACCTGAGATGTTTCTATCCACAAGCAGATATTCTGTGTGGTTGCTCGCTCAGGACTGGGATCTGTCTCCAGACAACTACTCCTGTTTTACAAGTAAAACAGGGATCTCCTGTTCTTTTAATACACAGTGAATAATACATTTCTTTACAAGACTGCAGGAATTTAATGCATGGTTCTGATTAAATTTCAATTCAAGTAATTTAATTCCCTTGATTTCGCTTTCTCTTAAATATTGAAGTGGAGGAAGTATTACTTTCCATTTCTTGTATTAAAATCTATTTTAATACCACTGTGCCTGGTTTAAAGGAGTCTGCTCTCTACCTAATGGAACTGCATTTTATTTGTTAATATAGGAGCCTATATCAACACTTTCAGAAGTTTCTAATCATTCTCAAGTGGTCTGGTTAGGGATATATTATTTGAGGCACTTCAAAGAGACTCGGTATTAAGTATATATGTTTAACATGCACAAAGTCAGGTCCAGCCTCCAGCTGGGTATCTGGGAATCACAGCATTTAATGATTCATTTCTGGTCATGCAGCCCAACTGCTACATATTGGACAATTAGAAAGGATAGCTCCAAGGAGCCCTACATCTAAGATTGTCATATATAAATTTGCATCAGTTTAAGTTGTACAGCATTTTAAGAACCTTCTGCATGAAAAATGCAGTGCAAATGTACCAGTATTAATACAAGTTTCAAGTAAAAGCTCTCAGATGAGAAGAATGGGGTCGTAGGAGGAAAAGACAGGATAATGGGTCTCTGTTGCTATTTGAAGATGTATGAGGAGAGAATACGTAGGTTGCAACCATATGGGTATTGACATGACTTGAAGCGCTGATTAGGAAAAATGGGATGAAGAGAAACCCCAAGGGAAGGACCTCTCCATGGTTCTGCTCTAGATACCGCACTTTCTCCAGTCAACACCCACTCTAGGAGCTCCTGCTGGGAGCAGGACACTTGTGCACGTAGACACTTTTTCACTGTGCTGTATATTGTCATTAAAACAAGAGGATTTGACTTCGTTTCCTGCATGTTTTAAAAAGGGAAAAATAGAGGAGGAGGATATATAAAGAAGGAGGTTATTTTTGCTCCCAGATCCAACTGCCCTGCCCAGATCAGAAGCTACAGATGCTATGGCCATCCTGCAGAAATGATTTACCAGCAAGCAATTTATTCCCAAGGGTAAAGCAATTGGTCCAGCAGATATTTATTCCTAACAAACAGAAAGTGTTGTTGCTAAATATCTTCTTTCACACAACAAAAAATATTAATCTTACCTAATGGAAAACCATCAGCACGCTGCAAAGGCTCAAGTTTGTACAGACCATGCTTCCCTTATGGAGTTTTTCAACTCTGCAGACACTAATTTATCTACATAAGTGGTGAAAATTTACAGTATAACATAGAATTTCATTTTTAAGAGAGTGTCTGTGCCAGAAGTGAACAATAAAACTGAACACACTTCTAGAAGGATAAATCAATATTGAATGGCCTCTCGCACCCCAGTTTTATTCTAGCCTAGCAAAACAACATTGCAAAATTTACCTCTAACAAAACAAAGCTTATAATTCATATTGCAGTTTATTCTAAACAAACCTTAGTACTGCAGTTAATTCTAAACAAACCTTAGTATGAAGGTAGTACATCCTTGCTTTAATGTCTACCTTGCTGACGTGCTATTATTACGTGAGGAACAAGGGGTCTGTATTGCCTAGGAAAGAGTTGTAGGGACGCTGCATTCAGTGGCATATTTCCCACTAAGCAAACAGATGCAGAGACTGTGGCCACAACCTGCTCTTTAGCAATTGACTTCTTTATTACCACTCATCTATTCAGGATGCATTTGTTGCATTATCACTACTATTGTTATTATCATCTCGCTAGCCGCAATGTATTTTTACCAATTACACATGGAGAGACTGGTCATCTGGATTCATATTAGTGTTTTACAACACTCAATGAGCCTCTTAGGCAGGATCTGAGGAGGAAATTAGCTCTTCCCTGACTGCCAAAGCTCAGCATGGGAACATCCTTGAGAGCCAAGCTGGCTTCATCTGGCACTGCTCTGTAACAGAAAGGGAATAACAAAAAATGGGCTGTATTTCTTACAAGAATACAATACAATTTCTTACAAGAAATTTGCAAGAATGTATGGATTCTTGGGTAGTCCATAGGATGCAACTGCTTCACTTCTGTTCTTCTGACACTACTCCATCTTTCTGAGATTGCTGAAATCAAAAATTAATGAGTTCCTGATATCTTTAATTTTTTTTGTTTCACAAGAAGTGAATGTTTTCAAATTTGTTTTTTTATTTTCTGTTCATGGGAAATTTGGGAAATAAAATGAAACCCATGATTTTCATGGATTTTCTTACTGAATACTAAATAATAGTTAAATATGAAAACATTAACTTTTCTGTTAAAGAATAGAAACTGCATTTTAGTGGAAGCTACTTGTTTTATGCAGTATATATAATTAGATTTACTTCTCTTATAGAGCTTATGTAGTCTCTTAGTTGCTTCTTGTATAGAAGAATTTCAAAAAACACTATCATCAATTTTTGAAGCAAGTTTTGGTTTTGTTTGCAATTATTTGGCTTCTTACCTTATGCAACAACTCTCATCCCCACCTGAATCTTGCACACATATGTTTTAAGTAGGACAAACGTTAAGCAGAGAGCAATGCATTTTTCTCTTAGTAGTCCTTAAAAGCAGTGGAAAAAACACAAAAACACTTACAATTACATTATTATTATTATTATTATTATTATTTTGTTTTGCAAAAGGAGCTGGACTGCAGGATCCATCTCCTCATGGCTTGTCCTGATCTGCTGCCTTCCACTGCAATTAACTCAGAGGGAGTTTCCATTAGGGAATGTGTGATGGCAGGAAAGAACATAGGACTATCTGAATTAGGCTTATCATGGGTTAATAATTGCTATTTTTGTTTGCTCTAGTAGGAAAAGGTATTCTTTTTGTGTCTAATAAACCTCAATGACAGCTTGTGCTGGACTGAAAGGTGCCTGTTGTGGAGGTAAAGGTTCGGGCTATCCAACCTTGCAGTAATGATCACTCCTGCTATTTGAAGAAACTACATGTGCTGATTTTAGGACCAAAGCACAGAAATGTCAAAGATGTCATGTTTTCTTTTGTAGTCGATGTGTATCCTGTTACATGACATTTCTGAAGAGCTAATGAACACACAGACTACTCCTTGACTGATCTGCTTTGCCACAGAGAAAGCTACCCTACATCCTTCTCAGAGTCCCTATCGTCCCTTAGGATATTGTCTAAAAGCTGCAATTTGGACTCAAAAATTTATCAGCAGGACACACTTTTGCCTGGTGGCCCAAGCTCATGCTTGATCATACACAGCAGCATGAGAGGCAACTGAGGAGATTTATTTCAGCTTTACTGGCGTTCACCATGTCTACCTGCTTCCTTGGGGACCTCACAAAGTGAAGATAGATCCAATTTCTCCATGCTTGAGCAGGAGGTAGAAAGAGATACTCATGACTCAGCCGTACGCTAAGAGAAACTATTTTCCTCATTAATTTTTGTGTATCCCTACGTTCATCATCTCATATTCCCTACTGAATGTTATCGCATTTGATGCCACCAGGGCTTCATTAATGCAAAATGTTGTCATGTGGTAAATTCTTCTAAATGAGAAAACAGGCAATCCCAGAAGAGAAAAGGAGGAGTTGTTGGGCAGCATGGCGCTAGGAGCATTGGAGGATGTCTCGCAGGAATTGTTGCAGCGAATTGTTGGGAAAACTAATTGAAATCCAATAAGAAAGTGCAAATTGTGAAAGAGCTCCCCAGAGGGCTGCAATGATCCCCTGGCATGAAAGCAGAGTCTCGCTGCACAAGCACACCTTGCAAAACCAAGAAATACATAAATCCAGCTGGGAACTGTGCAGCAGTAACCGAGTGTTCAAGGCAACATATAATAATCAATGCAAGGAGGAATTTTGCTTTGGGGTGTTGGCTATGGGGTTGCTAAAGCATAGAGCAAATTTCTCTGGGATTGAGAAGCAGAAAGCTAAACTGAGGTGAGTGTCAGTCAGGGCTGGAGATAAAACAGGCTCAACAAAGCTCCTGTCCCTGCCATGTCCCTCCTACAGCCACCTAACTTCATTTAAGAGCTTAAAGAGACGGGTGAGATGAAGCTACTAATGAGCTCCTGGCCACTGAGGTGCTGTAGGAATCAATACATTCAAAAAATAGGAAAAAAAAGGAGGAATGGAGCTGAAAAAGTCTCCTATCAATGCTTATTTTGAGGAATCATTTAAGGAAATGTCAATTCTTTTCTCAGCCTTTGGTATGCACTTGTGCACTTGTGCATTTCTCCAGTCCTTTAGAGGGAGGATTTAATTTTGTGTACTCAAGGCTATGACTTATTGAAAATGTCCTGATTTTTTTTTCCTGGTATTTGCACTATTAAAATATTTAACAATCTAAGAAAAGCAGCGAGTGAGATCAAAATCATCCTGTGGCATTACAAAACCCAGGAGCCGAGCCGTTCTGGAAAGGATAAAAATGGGCCGTGTGAGGAGAATTTGTTTTAAAAAAAGAAAAAGAAAAAAGGAAAAGAAATGACAGGTTTGGAACTGCGGCTGAGAAAGCTTTGAATGCAGCCAGGCTGACAGAGGCTATTGTAGGGTCGTTGTAAGCCTTTGTAGAAGCAATTATTATCATCTCCCCAAAGCACCAACAAGACTGAGTGGGAAAAAAAAGCAAAGGAAAGGGGAAAAGGCTGCGTGTGATGCAGACTTGCCTTCTCAAGCCCAGATGCTCCATGCTGGGGGCTTCAGCAAAAGTGAAAATAACCTGGACCTTTAAATAGGAGCCATTTCAGGTGAGAATTAAATGGTTGGAAGGGGAGGAATGATTTTAGTACTGTGATGCTCCTTAAAAATGCAATAGTTCTTTTTTTCAATCCCTTAGGATTGAGCAAATTTGTTAACCAAATCTTGTTTAAAATGAAATCTCTGGAATGGCTTAAAATATTGATGTCAAATTTAGCTACAGTGGTACAACTCTATGGCACAATCTATACAGGAAGATGGATAAATTTACCTATTAAGCCAATTAAGACTGTTCAGACTAACTTGAGTGGAGGAGGCTTGAATGCTTTCCTTGATCCCAAGTGATAGTCTTGCATCTGGACAAGAAATATGACAGTACCTGTATGACACTAAAAGTTCTTGAACGAGTTTTTGGGGGAGGACGATGACTCATCCATGACAGGAGAACCTGCTTCCCTCTGGGAAGGGAAGAAAAGTGGAAAAGGGGAAATCTCCTTTTGTGGGGGATGTGACTGGCATTACAGATGCTGCATCAAGCAGATAAGATTAAAAATTTCACAAACTCATTATAAAAAAAACCACACACTTTTCGGCATTATATTTCTAAGTTCTGCAGAACTTCCAGTACGCTGAATGACTCCCTGGCTTCCCAACACAATGGTGTTTATTTGTTCTTGCAAAAAAAAGAAAAGTTTAGGGACTTCACCTGTGACTGCAAGTGAGAATTCTGATAGATGGATTTGGAAATAAACTGAAACATACTTAAAAAGCAGAATTTACTCTCACGGATCCGTAAGAAATAACCCACTGTAATAAAGCAGAGATGGCTAAAACTGGGAGCTAAACAGATAGATAAATGTCTTCAGTGGCAAATTTTGGCTTTAGTTCATTCTGAGAAATATCCTGCTTTTAATATTCCTGGAAGTAGATTAACACATTTCTGTTTTCCTGAAAACTTTAAGCTGCCTTAGCTTAAGCTGTCTGATTCTTGAGATTTTCCAAAATAATTTTCTTTTGCTTTTTGCCTTTGTCCTTATGGACTCATGAAAACCATCTATATTTCTAGTGTGGAAATGTGAATGCAGTGAAATACATATCAGTGAGCAGTCATATGGCAGGGATGGTAGCTAAAATTATAGTTTGATGTTAAAGTAGCACAAACACATGCATTTGCTTTGCTTCCCAATTCCAGCCACCTTTTCCTCTGATCTTTCTGCCTTTGCAGGCCCTCCTTTTATTGTTTGAGAACAAACTAGGCAAAGCAACCTGCTGAAAGGAATCCAGTTTGGGAGCTGACTTTTATCTTGCTGGGATGGGCGCCAGCTGAGTTCTCTGTGCTGCTTTATGGGCTGCTGTGTTGGCTAGTACAAAGATGAGCACAAACCAGGTAAAGAATTTGTCCTTCTCTGCGTGGAGCTCTTTCTTATTAACCCACTCCAGTCCTCCATCTAAAATAAATTATGAATAGAAAACATAATAAAAAAGAGAAGTTTGCAGACAGCTTTTTCAATGAGCTCTGTGAAAGATGAATGAATAGAGCCTACCAATGCAAATCAAGTTGATTTAGGTTGATTTTGCCTTCCAAACTTATTTCAGTTCACATGCCAGAATAAGGGTTTTATTTACGGGTAGTGTATTTAAATCGACTGGCCTCTTGGAGCAATAATTCCTACTGTCACAGCAAACTGCTATTCTAGGTACTGTCCTTTAGCATAAATGCTGCTGGGCAGAGCAAACGCTTCAGAAGCCAACTGAGCATCTGGGACAAAGCCTGCTAATATACTTACAAATAGGTCCAACAACTGCTTAAGGAGCAACATTATTTGTAAGTGAAAGTATTTGCCTTACCCCTGGCTAAAGTGTGAGGAAGAAAATAGATGTGATTAATCTGCTAATGCTGCCTACAGGCTGATAGTTTGATTAATGCTTTTATAATGCTTTTATTGGGATTGTTCTGGAAAACACAATGTTCCTTTGTGTTTCTTTCCACAGCAAAATACACAGAAGAAGGAAAATGTCTACTATTATATCTATAAACATCCATTATATATAGTACAGGAAGACAACCTGAGATTTATACTCATGTAGATTGAAGGAGAGTCTAGATTTCTGATTGTTCTTCAGGGTTTCTTTTTGTCTACCTGGTGTTAACACAGTTTTGGAAGTCAACCCAACATTTTCACACTAAGCTGCTGCAGTCTGGGCTCTGTAACAGATGTTTCGCCATCCCATTTCCTCAGTTCAACAGCACCAAAGACTCCCCTTGGCAGAAATACAAATGTACATGTTTTCAAGTGTAAAATTTTAAAATTAAATACATGAGAAATGCAGGTATAATAAGTAAAGAAAATCACACAAGAGTCAGGGGGAAATGTTTTCCACTCCTCTTCCTGAGACCTTTCTTGACAACACCAGATCAGGATCCATCGGACTGTGTGAACTTGATTGAGACACAAATGCAGAGGAAATTCAGACCAGATGTAAGTACCTATTTAACAACAGGCAAGGAACCCACGCACTCACTCTCCTTTGCATACTAGACAGAATTACAGAGCTACTCCCAGATAAGTAATAACGCAAGAGAAGCCTCCTTCCATCACCTTAAAGAGAGCCAGCAAAAAGAAAAAAATTACCCTTGGATTCATATCCACCTGTCTATTAAAAGCACTGCTGAAAGCCCAATTATTTTGATGTATATAGCAGAAAAAACAGAGAGAATAAAACCCTGGAACTTATGTAAATTGCCATGAAAGATCTCCAAGTATTTCTAAGAATGTCTTAGGAATTTACAGTAAATAATACTTTCAAAGGAAATGGCAATCATTCTGCAGTGAAAGCTCCCGATCTCACCATCTTCGCTTCAGATCATATTAGTATAGCACATCATTACAAGAATGTGTTCTTTGAAGCATGTGTACTCCATCTTTCCTCTATTCATCATAAACACCCTCTCTACGAAAGTACTCTTTGCCACTGTGCACACATTTTTCTTTCGAAGATTTAATTCATTTCCTAAAGAAATGTCACACGGAAATCAATCTTGCTGGTACAAGTTTGCAAGGCCCGATTCATTTAAAAATGATTTATTGACAGCTCTGCGATAGAAAATAATGGAACGTTATTATTAAGACCAACAATATACGTTTGCAGAAGCGTCTACAGAGGGGATGTTCATGCTCTTTCATGAACAAATGACACATTACAGGAGGAAGGGACCGCGCTTGCCTCGGTTAATGGCAGGCTTCCATCTCCTCCTCCAGCTCCCTAACATTGCTGATACAGAAATCCTGACCTTTGCTGTTGGCGGTTTGGCTGAAAACTGCAGCTTGTGTCCCATGACAGTAAATGTAATGTCAACTGGTACCCAAACCATGAATTCTTTGGAGAAAACGTGGAAGTTTAACCAAAACTGCAGTTGTAACAGCAGACCACAATGGAGCTTTGTAGTTAATGGTTTGATAGTTCATCTGAGAAGCTTTTATCTAAGCAGCATCACACATATGGATTAGATACATTCTCTGT
>JAUBOD010001004.1:4868681-4879840 GCA_032353885.1 Nothura maculosa
AAGAGGCAAGAAGCAAGCTACCAAGCCAGCAAGGCTATGGGGAACGGAGCTATTGCAGCTCCGCAGTTCACAGTCGCCTCCCAGGTTTGATGCAGCTACGAGCCATCAAAACAGAGCCTGCTCGTGCATTCAGGTGCTGATAAGCATTACCACATAAATCACTCTGAATTAAACACCAAAAGCTTGGGAACAAACACTCTGTGCACTGCCAGGCTGCTAAACCAGTGGAATTGGGGATTCTGTGCGGGATGATATTCCCCATGAAGGAAGGCTGGGAGCTGTGCCAGCTCCCATTAGCAGGAGTGCTCAAAGCAGGAGCAAACAAGCAGGCAAGAGGCAGAGAGGAGATCAAGCCAACGGGTCAGGGTTTACAGGCCCTGTATTTAATGCATTTTAAAAGGTAACTGTTGACCTAATACAGAGACACTGAGGAATAGCGCAGCTTAAAATCCCTGCCTATGTGTGTAACCCTTCCAATAAATCCCTAAAGAGCACATTTGCCGTGGTAAGAGCTTCCTCTGGAATCTGGCCAAGCAGTTCTTCAAAGCAGGGAGGTCACTGACATTCATGCAATTATTTATTTCTCTCATTCCTGAATTCCCTTTCAGATGGCAGCTTAAGCCACCCAGTTAGCATGTTCAGCAGCACTTGCACAAAAATGCTCAGTTTTGTACATCTGCTGTGGAGGATTTACTGGTTTTGTTTGTTTGTTTTGTTTTGTTTTTCCATGGGGTCCAAACTACTAAGAAATGGAGCATCAGCTCCAGATGTTTTGTGGAAAAAGGGAGAGATTTGTCCACTTATTGCAGATAAGTGGACCCATCAATGCTGCTTTCTTGGTCAGACCAACCTTTTGATGTGTAATTTAGAAGAGCAGATGTTTTATCTGGGAACGGGTCCAGATCTTAAAAACAAATAAATAAATTAAGGAGGAAGAAACTCAGTAGTGGCTCCTACCAGCCCTGGTAGCCCCAGAAGCACTGGGAAATATGGAGTAATGAGCTGGATTCTTCAATCACAGCACATAAGCAGATGTTGCATGGGATGAACGTCATGATGATGTACACTGAGGTGATGAATTAGTAGGTGGTCAGCAGTTAAATAGGCTGAACAAAGCAGTAAATCCTAGACATGTTCATACATTAATTTTTCATCAATCTTCTTTTCTCATTGTGTTCTTTTCAAAAAATTCCAGGCGGGACACAGGTCCCCTTCCCTGTGTTGCACTAGCAATGCCAACAGAGACAAATGGCACCACAATTACAGAACTGCAAAGCGTGAGAAATCATTGTGAGGTATTAACCAGTCTCCTGCAAAGATGAACTAATAAAGGCTCCTCCTCCTAGATCATCTGCAAATTTAAGCAGATCTTAACCCCCACAGGAGATTTCGTATGGCTCTGTTGTTAGTCCAGGGTCTGTTAAACATATGAGAGAGATCTCCCTTGAATTTATCTTTTGCCTACTCTTCAGTCAGTCTTGCCTTTTCTTTAATGCTCTGCCAAATTAGCACTGCAAATGCTTTAGAAGATGTGCTGGCAAAACGCCACAACCTGTGGCACTGGTGGTTTCAAATTTAGCTACATTACACTTGTAAATAAATATATTTTCCTTCTGCCATAGGTCAGATAATAGGTCAGATAATCAGGGGGTGCAACCAGTGTAGCTCTGTCCAGAAACCTCAGCAATAACATACAGTTTTGCTCTCCTAATTACTTTCTGCTGAGCCTACATGCTTTGCAAAGCTACTACAGCAAGCTGATAATGATGCATGAAATGGAAAATCCTTCTGAGCACACCCAGAAGCTCAGAGGACGCATGAAAGAGGCACTATGGTGCTGGGTTATGTGAGGCTTCCTCCTCCACGTGTGCACGCGCTAACATATTCAGCTTTCACTGCTTTTAAACAGGTGCAACTCTGCCTTTTTGCTTTTTCTCCTGATTCACGTAGCCTTAAATGAGACTGGAGTCACACGTACAACAGTATTTAGGTCAGGTGCAGAAAAGATAACACCATGTTTTGAAACTAAAGACAAAATTCTTTAGCAGTGTCACTTCTCTGATTCAAATGAGCAGAAGATCTGGCCTGGTTACTCCTTTGCTGATGCTTCTACCCTCTGAGGCAATTAGGTAGCTGTGTATTTTGAGAATAAAAACACTTTGGGGGCACATGTGCCACCATCCCACATCAACAGTAATTCTTGCAGCACTGCAAAACTTGCTGGAAAATATGTGGCTATTTCTTCAAAGTCAGGTTTCAGTCCTTTTCAATTCATCCCCACAGCCACAGTGCTACTCAAAGGTTATCCGAAATAGCTGCAGGCAGAGGAGGAATCACAGAGAGATCACATGAAACACAGATTGGTCTCTGGGAAAAAAAAAAAAGCAATATCCAATTCCTCCTCTCTGTCATTACTCTGTACCATTTTGGCCACTTTTGGGACATCAAATACTGGAAATAGCTCAGAAAGCATTTGGCTCAACATTTATGTCCATATATCATAAGGGCTATTATATAATGCAAATGCTTTAAATCCATCCTAACTGGAAAATGCAGCTACATAATGCCAAAATGTCATTATATTGTAAGTCCTGCACATAGCCATACTCTTAAAATCCTTGCAGGGTTCATTCCTTTCTGAAAAGTGAAGATTGAACATACTGCCTCACTGACATTATAGCATTAACTTTGGATTATAAATCAAAGGCAGGCAGGGGTTTTTTGGGTTAGCTTCCTCAGCCAGGTCTCAGGGAGGTAAGATGAGACCCAGCACTGGCACAGGGGAGTTGGATCATCCCTGATTCTTAGGCTTAGGCTGCTGTGGATCTCCAGTCACAGCTGGCAGAGGCAGAATCCTTTTTTGCCTCCCTTCTAAATAAGCAAAGAAAGTGATTAGTCCCCAAATGTATTATGCAAAGGTATTGAAAGGAACACAACACATTTTTCTTAAATTACAGACACACTAATCAGTAAACTCCATTTTCTACAAATGCTTTTGAGTAAACTTCAACAGCATGATCTAATGTATAACTCTTAAAGTCTTAATAAATGCTGTGCTAAAGTGTTTAAAGGGAATGTTTAGCATGCAACCATTCAACAGTCCCTGATTGCAGCATATTTCAACCTATGCTGTGTGAGAAGTCAGGTTCTAAGCTGAGAGTGTCCAGGAGGTTTTCCTTGTTTATTCATAGTTACTCCCAGGGATGTTCTCTAGTCTGATTTGAACATCTTGGCCAAAGTTCTTAACATTCTATTTTTAACTTCTTAATTCAGTCATTCTGCAGTCAAATGCAGAGCTTTCTGATTGTGTGACTCCTTAGGTAGATACTCTATCAAGATCCACCAAAGTTTTTCTCTTCTTTATCAAGTTTAAGTAGAAGCTTGACATATATAAAAACACTTATTTTGATCTCTTTTTAATTGCTTCATATTAAGTTATTGAAACTGCATGTGTCCAACACAAAGTGTCATATACCAGGTTTTCAGACTTATAAATAGGCCCAGCTTCTGTTCTCTGAGAAGAGAAAACCTGTCCCAGGGTTGGGAGGGTCTTCTGTTTTCCCAACTGCAGGTTGCCTCATGTTCCTGCTTATTTTTCTGGAAGAGCTTGTTCTAAATAATGAGACTTCTGTTTGGTTTGGGAGAAAAATGATGGAAAAAATTGAAAATCATGTGTTAAAAGAACACCTTAAAATTACTTTTGTAATGTTCCCTCTCTAGTTTTCTCTTTCTGGTTGTTCTGATCATGCTGGAGTCCACAGAAAAAGATCTTCAGACCATGCAAGGTTCCTTACCTGTGTACCAGCTGCTTGCGGCTTATACAAATGGCCGTTTCATAGTCGTGAGTGACGCACACCTTATGTGGGCTGCACTTCACCTTCAGGCATGGATCTTTGGATGGATCAAGGGCTATAAAACACAAATAGACACAGAAGTAGAAAGTTAGAAATGTGTACAAAGCTCTCTCTTAGCTGCTTAATCCAGATAGCTGAATAGGAAAAACAACTGTTTGGTAATGACCACTCGGACATCCAAAGGGATAAATCCGCATCCACTGAATCACCATGGACTGAATTAATTGCCCCAAATGTCCCTTTGATGCTTTTTGGTTCAGAGTGGACAACCTTTCCTCAGCACTTCTTAAGCTGGTGAAGAAAAGGATGGGGTAGAGGTTTGGGCAGTGAAAAGAGCTTCTCTCCACCCAAGGTGCGAGTGGTCCAAGGGACTGCAGTGAGTCAAGGGTCTGGAAAATGTGTAGGAGTGAGGGGCAAACCTGCAGAGGGGAGTGCCAGGTACTACAGCTCGCCATCGAGTACCCTCTTTTCGGTGTTGATTGGGAAAGATCCCACGAACTCGCCACACAAACATCTCTATTTACAAAACCCACCATCGCATCTGTTTAAAATCTGCCACTATTCAAGAGCATATTGCAACGCAGCCCCACAAGGGACTTGAAGGAGAGAATAATGTTGTACCCTAATGAAAATGCAAAGGGATTTTAAGGACTGCAGACAGAAAATAATTACCAAAGCTGGCACAGGATTGATGCCTCCTCCTACTTATCTGGAAAAGGTATTGGAAAACCAAAAGGCAGAGTGAGGCACTGCCAATACTCCGAAGAGAGGCTCCTGCTGAAAGCCCCGTTTAGCTTCTGATGAACCTTTTCCACAGATGCAATGAGCACATGCAGATAGAATATGAATAATTCCCATTTATTTGTTTCTGTCCACACAAATATCTCTCCTAACACTAAGTGAAGAAAGAAGCAGGAGAAATATTCCTGTGGCTAGAACTGTACATCCCTTCCCCCTGTCCAAGATACACAGATACCGAGCAGCTATCAGGAGACCTAATGCATAAGAAGTCAATGGGCAGTTTTGTGTGACTGAGAGAAGAACTTGCAACATAAACGTGGAGCCAGGAGCTGCTTGTTCATGAGAGGCAGGAAAATACAGACTCATCGGCACCGAAGTAAGACCGCTCCCCAGCCCACAAGATAGTTGAGAGGAGCTGTTGGATGTCCAAGTCCTGTCTCACATGAGCTTGTGGCTTCTGCTGCATTTCTACTGGCTGCTCGCTTCCTTAAACAAAGAGCAATTTGGTAATCGTTGAAGTAAAGAGAGGAGCACTACAGTACAGTGCTCCAATTAGAGCACGTTCCCCACCAGGGAAAAGCTCTTACAAATACTTTTCTGCAATCAAGTCCCATTCCAAAGGCTATCTATCTAAATTTATTCTCTTGCAAAAGGATGCTTCTAACGATCACGAGTAAGACATATCTGCCAGGATAAATTACTTACATTCAGAAGATGGTCATGTGAATACTTCAGAAGAAGAGAAGGCACAAATTCACTTTTGTTTAAGAAGTGACTTTTAAGTAAGTCTTTTTGGATATTAGTTTTACCATGCATTTGACTTTTGGTTTCTTTTGAATACGTCCTGCCATCTCTTGCTTTACCTCTTCCCCTCCTTGCCACATTTACTGGGCCTCTTGTAATTGGGTCACTGTTAGTTACATTTCTGGGTCTTCATAAAGACCTTGTGTCTAAGTTATGAAAACCATTTTTTTTCCATCCTTACTGAATGATCATATATAGTTTTTTAGGATGCTACTTAACAAACAAGGACTTTCAGCTTGCTATGCACCAAATTTCTTTTTCTGGAAATGTACTCCTAGGAAGCAAAGGATATTTCTGCTTTCCTGCAGCAATGCAGCTGTTCTGTCTTGGTTTAAATAGTTGCAGCTACAAGCTCGTAGCACATTAACACCCACCGCAGAGCTGCAATGGGCAATTCAGCACCACGAGTGCGTCTGGGTTTAGTGGAATGCCTTTGGTGCAAGACATTGGAAGGCTTACAAACAAAGCAGAAGTGATAAAAGCTTTTTCTTTTAAAGGCATTAAACTGATAGAAAAGGTGAAGCGAGCGAGGAAGGAGAAGAGACCATATGTTTCCTGTGCTGGAAACAGCAAGGCATCAACTTCCAGTGAGCTGCCCTTAGGAAAACAGTGTTTGAAGACTCAGGATCTGTCCAAAAAGAATCAAGGGCTGAAAACAGCAGCTCCAGATCTGTTTGTATTTCCACCAAAGCAGTGAGTGCTGGCCCTTAATAAAGCCAGCAGACCCAAGAAGGCTCTGGCGGCTCTTGAGCAGCTTTCTGGCCTGAGAGGCTCCTTGGGAGCCTCCTGTTCTTGCCTTCACGTATCTTTGAAAGCCAAACTAACCTGCACACAAGAAGCAATGATACTGGTCCTTGCTCACCAGATGCCCTAGCAGATACATCACTTCACATCCAGCAGACACCGCAGGTGATGTCTACCCCCTTAAGCCTCCTCTTCCAGCTCTCACCTGAGACCCGTCTAAAGACCGAGGTGGGTATTTGACCAAGACTGACATGGCAGGTACAATTTCCTTACCTATCAGTCTGACTAGCTATTTTAAACTGCAAAGCAGAGTGACAGACCCTCCTTCTTCAGAGCCTTTAATTAGTGAGTTTCACTTGGAGCATATAGGGTCAACAGATGATAGGTTCAGTGTGTTTAACTCAGGGATCATATCCGCATGAGGAAATTTAATGATCAGAACAGCCGGCTTCCAGCTGGGGCTGCTCTTTTACCAGAGGACATGTGAGTCTTCCTGTTTTTGCTGGTGCCACATCCTTGAAGCAAAAATCAACAGCAACCGTTGTGCAAGCTGGTGAGGAGCCCAGGGCTGCTGGAGAGCATCATCCCTGGCGTGGTGCTGCGTGCCAGTTAGAGCTCCTGCTGGTGGACACGTGGGCTTGGTCCCATGCTGGAAAGGCCAAGCTTTGACAGCTAAATCAAATCTGTGCCTGGACATTTGTACTGCAGTGGCAACCAAGAGCAACTTCTGCCAACAAACCTTTGGCAAGATGCTCTTTGAACCTCCTCCAAGCCAGGACCATGGCATGAGAACCACAATTGGCTGGGAAGGGTTGTGTCACCTTACCCTTGAAAGTCAATACTCATTTGGCACGAATAGGAGAAGTGTGACTTTAGCCAGTATGGACTATGTGACACCATCCATGCACAGTTTCAATGCTTAGTACATTTTCATACTATTTTTTTCCTATAACTAAAGAATTATATCCATAATACACACTTAGCAAACTCCTTAGCACTGCTAAGACAATAAAATCACATGCAGTGCTGAAACACTAATGTTTCAAATTAGCATCACACTATCTATTACTGACAAAAAACCCACAACTCTGAAATATTTTGCTACAAAAAGACTAATCAATTGCATACCAATAGGAGAAGTATGGTTATCATTTTGAAGCACGGGAGTGGGAAAAGTTATGGTCAAAGATTTCATTTTTAATCAGGTCTCACATCTGCTCTCTACCTCAGTGTCTTTAGCTTTTTCTCACCTGTGTGTCGGGAGAATTAATTCATTAACTGTGGAAAATCCCAAGGCGTTCCTTAGATGGAGTGCATTATATATATAGTGTAATTTGTTAGCTGTTACAAACAGCCCTTTCAGATATTTCAATAGAGTAGAAAGAGGCTTGCTCAATTTAAGTAAAAAATATAGTCTTCATGAGAAGACAGCAAAAAGAACAAAAGATTCTCCAATCTGGATTATTATTTACTTAGAATATTTTCACTTATGCAGTATGTGTGATCCAGATGAAGAGAAAAGGTCAAAAAAGGGATTTAATACTCTGCAGAGTTCCTTGTCATGTTAAAAGAAGTTTGGAAGGTTATTCTACTGCTAAGCAATACAAGCCCTAAAGAGAGAACTCATAATAAGAAACAATTCCTGAGAAATGCTAATCAAAGATCATGCTTTGTTAATCAGATTTCTGCATGACTAGGAGCAGATGCTCATCAACTACAGAAGAAAAGACCCTTGGGAATAAGATGAAACATAACAACCATATTTGTCGTTCGTGTCCTAAAGCAACAACTATGAAGTCTTTGAAAATGAAGAGCCAAAGTACAAATAAATAAATGAAAGGAGGAAAAAGAGTGAGAAAGGTGGGAAAAAATGATGATTTTTATTATTAAGATGTTATTTTATCAGTTCTAAAGGAAAATCATAGCCCTCCCTCTTCTCCCTTAAGTAGCATAGTAAACCATGTCTGACTGCACAACACCACCACAACAACCTTCAGCTGGTGGTATTTCATATGAAAACACACACACATCTTTCCAGTTTTTCTTGAGACTGGCACTGAAGGTGAATTGATACGGGTAACTGATCTACCAATCGCTAAGGTTTGGTCAAAATTTCTAGATGGGACACATGTTTGATTACAAGAAGAATTAAAGCTTGAATGTGACCACCAATCTCTGGATGGAGACAAGCTCAGCCACCCTGCCCATCTTTTTGAGTCCAGGCTCAAACAGTTCCCAAGGCCATTCATCCATCCCAGGAGATAGTTGGCTGAAATGCAGTAAAATACAGTTGTGCACGTCTCTTGGGATTAACTGACAGATTCTTATAAGTTTTTCATCCTGTCTAAATTTAGAACTTCTGCATTTTTGTCTTGGCTCAAAAGTTCTGCTCTGCCTCACTTCTAACACCGAGATGTTCCTGTTACCGACGCTCATTTTCTGGCCATCTGTCCCAGCAATCTGAACTCTGCTGTTTCTTCCATGTAGAGCGCAGATGAAGAAATTTATAGACTGGCTACAGTTTGTGTTTCATGGGCTACCACATTTTTGTAGGGAAATTGTCCCCTCCAGCTGTGCTTTACAGATCAGCTGCACACAGGGCAAATGGAAAAGGCCAAAATCCCAACATTGTGCTCCCAAATCAGGCTCCTTTAGGCAAGAAATGGATGCAGAACTGTCATTTTAATGACCTCCTGTCATTAAGGGAGAAGACTCAAGTTCTTCCTTGCAATCAAGCTTTTATGATTCACAGCAACCAAAGATCCCTATTAAATCTACAAATCCTCTGTGGTTCCCTCTCAGAGTTATCGGAATAATTGGGAAATAATAAACACCAGAGATTGCATCAGACCATTAACAGCCTCCTAATGGGATGCTAGCATCCTTTTTTTTTTTCAGTACTAAAAGGATTAAGAAGAGCGATTGCATCCCAAATCCCTTCCCCTGCCGGAGCACCCTGGAGAACATTTGCTTAGGAGCTGTTCATGGCTTCTCTGCCTGCTCCCCAGCACTGCAGGCTGCGAGCCAGCGATATCAACGATTGCTGGGCAAAAACCTAACACTGTTGGAGATGCTTTTCTATTACATTTTGTGTTTTTATATATTACTACCAAAAGGCAAGCCATGACTTGGAGGAAACTTCAGAGCTCAGACCAAGCCGAAGAGGGTGAAGTCACTGGTAGGACCTCGCCGGAGCTGTGAGTCATATGCTAATCATGATGAATCAAATTTATTTTTCATACATTTGATTTTAAAAGGGTGATAACAAATAAATACTCTCGATGTCTCGCAGCAATGGATGTGCAACCTGGCAGAAACTGTACAACTAGTTCACAGCAAGATTTATGGGCTAGATTTTGCTTTTATGACCATTCGTTTTGGGGAAGAGAGTAATTTCAAACTCACAGCTGTTTAGTGGAGCTGAAACAAACTACACAATCAAAAAGAAAATGGCATTATGTAAATATTGCTTTTTTTTGTTTTCAAAATTGCCTGACAATAAGTACTATGATCACTCAATGACAAAAATACTTGGGCATAATGAAATGTCAAGAGCAGTTGCTTTTATGCAATCCCCTTGAAACTGCTCTGACTATAAAAGGAAAGCAGAACATCTGCTGAGAAAGGTACGATGAACTGGAAAACAGGACCTGCTGTCTGCAACACTGAGATACTAGCGCATCTATTAAGACAAAAGAGATAGACCATAAAGCAAAGCCTCTTGATTAAATGATGCATTAAATTATAGGTGTGTATTTCAATATTTATTTGATCCCAGCAAAAGTCCCCAGGCAGCCCCTGGAGCTCCTGGCTGTGAAAAGCCATCAAGTTGTGTTGAAGAGGGACAAGCCTCAGAATGAAGCTGCTCTGGGTCAAAAAACCCCACTTAGAAATAGAAATTCCACTTGTTTGAAATAGATGGTGAATTTGCCCTCCCCTTTTTTTTTTCTCCTTACTGTGAATAAGTCAAGGGATTACCATGGACCTTCAGACTCTTACAGCCTTTCAGAAGGTGTTTTCCTTATGCTTTTTTCTTATTTTTCCTCTTATTATACTGCTTAACAAGTGGCCTCATTGGCTACCAATATGTTGTTTAATGGAGCCAAGGGGAGAATCTCTTCTCCCAGCTGCTATTGTGAATAATTCTGCTTTTAAAAAAATGCCCTTTAATAATAGATGAGACCCCCTTCTCACCTCCAAACCCGTATCAATTGCAAGTAATTACCAATGGCTTTTATTCTGCTTCTGCAAATCTTGGCATAAATCATTCTGCTTCATTAGTGAGAAAATTGGCGCTCGCCCTCCCCCAAGTCTAGGGGAGAACATGTCTTCGATTAACGGGCTCAGATATTTAAGTCTCTCTTTCTCCCATGCTCTCTCTCCACATAATTACTCAGGGCAATTTGCATATAGAAATCAATTCAGCTGAAAATTAATTACCATAGGCCTGAATGCTTCAAACATGTATGTGAATTATTTTCAGTAAATGGAATTGCTCAAGGCGGTTAAACAGCAACATCTCAACCCGTCAGCATTTATGCCATCCCCACACCGTGTTTTTATGTAGTTTTGTATTAGAGCACCCTAGCATCTGAGCGGCTGAAGACAGCGGGATTGGGGAAAGACACGTCTATTTTCATTTTTACAGGCACTTGCAGAAATCCTTTCCCATAACTGACATGCAATTTCTTCTGACATCGCTGAGGGCCATCCAGGGCAAAAGATACTTTTCAGGACTCTCCTGATTTGCTTTCTGAAGCAAAGATAAGACCCTGAGTAATAGGAATTTGCTTGACAAACATGCAAAAATCCAATGCAGTCAAAACAAGTTAAAAAAAAACCAAACACTTGGGACTATCAGTTAAGAACAGGGCTTCCAGCAGTGGATGTGATGATGAACCACAGGCAACGACAGTGGTATTTGGTTAGTGGGAAGCAATGAGACACACGAGAGCTGAGTCACAACAGCAGGGTCCTGGCTTGACCCCTGGCTCTCAGCAGCTGTGATTTATATCT
>JAUBOD010001004.1:4909985-4928640 GCA_032353885.1 Nothura maculosa
ATTACATTTATGTCTTCTATATTTTTCACAAACCTAGTGAGACTCAAATAAGCAAGAACTTGATTCATCTTATCACTTAAGTAGTGTTTTTATGGCAAGTTTGAAGCTGCTCTTCCACAAAGCCCACGCCACCAGGTACGATGTATTTGGGTGTTACAGCCTTCATTCAGCAAGAGACTCCTGCTAGAACTCAAACACAAATAAAACTTTTTAAAAGCAAGGGCCTCCTCATATCACTCATTTTGCTGGTTGCTTTCCAGGCTGTTATATGAGAAGAATAAAAACTTCACTATTTCATACAGGTTTAATAAGGAGAATTGTTAGTGTCTATGGAATAAGCAACAAAGAAAGCCAAACTTTCATTTCAATGGCAAGCCTCAGACTTTTGAAGAAACGTAAAATAATGATGTACCTGTCTTGTGGCAAATTCAGTAAAACATGGACAGCTCTTTTTTTATGGGAAACTCCAGAATAAATTCTGGCAACAGGCCATTTTCCTGTTATGTGAATATAAACCATCTAGTAACCATAAAGTTAATTGGGAATGGCTTTCTTTTCAGCCCTCAAAGCTACACTTTCCAGATCCTTAAAGAAAAATTAATGCCTCCTTGTTTGACAAATCAGGGAAACCTTTTAGAAACAGACAAAAGCAGGTAAATTTGAGGGAAGAGTTAACTTCATACTCAAGGTCACCGAATATAACAATAAATCCGCTGTTTTCACACTGAAAGCAGTGTGAAGCAGGTCTCCCCTGTTCCTTCCATCTCCTCAGCTCTCTGCAGGAGGCTCAGGGACACAACACGCAGCCTCTACAAAGTGTTTACAAGTGAAGAAGCAAAAAGCCAGTGCTTTGTGCTGCTTGAGGTTCTGTACAAGCCTGTAGGAGGCACAGGTGTCATACACAGCTTTATCTTGTTTGCCATGATCTTTGCCAGTAAATTCAGCACAACGTATGAAGGTAAAGTAGAAACAGTTTGCCATTAGCTTTTTAGAAACATCCAAACCCCACATGTTACTGTACCTCTGTGTTTTTTATCATTATTATTTTCAATTTATTTTCCTGTTTTGGGACAGCTTGCCTATGAAATTTTGACTCTCCCAGTTTTGCCTTGAGTGTTAATACACAGTAATGTATTTAAATTTAATAATCAGGTCCCTAGAGGGAAGAGATACAATTACAAAGAAGGATCCATGTTTCCTTGAGTGTATTTTTTTCCTATTTTATCTGAAATTTTAACAGCAATGAAAAATTGCAAGCTTTGATATTTCTCTCCCACATTCTGGCTGTCCTTGCTATGCAGCAAGGTGACATTGAAGAATTCAAGGCTTATCTTCCCATAGCCCTTTTCTAAAGTTTTAGTTGCTACAGGGCACCAGGAAATATTCTTGGAGATGTGAATCTTCCTTGCACTGACTTCTATAGCAGAACACATTATTTACATATCTGTTACTCAGTGATTCGCAACTTGACGCTCCATCTATTGCTCATAACTAAAATAGTCGGCCTGACCACGACGGCATCACTAGCAACAATCGCTAGTTCCCAAGTTTCTATTATTGCAAAGTTCACAGCTCTGCTTGTAAAGCCCAGAAATGGAGGATGAAAGCAAGGCACTGCTCTTGCAAAGCGGTGCCACTCAGGGTATGTGTGAATTATTGGGCATCTGAAGTGGCAGGACCATCTAAAGTGATATGTGAGGTGATTGTAAAGGTGTCTGAGTTCACAACCATGCTTTTTATGTAATTAAATCCATAGTTTACCTCCAGGGTGTTTTATATATGTGCATATATATATCTTTATATATAAAGTATCTATAGATTAAAGAACTGTTGATTATTGAACTGAAAATAAGAGCCTTTAACTCAAGGGAAACAATATAGAAGAATTTGGGGAATCCACATGGAAAATGAGCTGAATGGCTGGAAGTTGCTCCTCCTACTGCCACGTCAATACCTTGTTCAATTACCTTGCAGCACCTTTGCACATCACTCACTTCATAGCCTCAAATGCTAAAGTAAATATATAAAAATTATTCAACAGCTGTTTTTACAAAATCAAACCTCCAATCCTGAGCAAAAATGATGTCTATGTCAATACTGTACCTACTCCATCAATGCTGCCACAGCATCAGCCCACATCTGACATAATCTTTCCATCTTTCACTCCAGCTTTTTTCCATTTCTTGCTGATCGGTAGATCTGATTTTGGGGTTGCATGCAAGATTATTAGAAAACAGATCACAGTTTTCTGCTTTTACTCATCACACACACTACTGACTCGTGAAAGAAACCTTGTTGGGCTTCTGAGGGGAAAAAAAATAACCACAGAGATTGTAGATTCACTGGAAAGTTAAAAAAAAAAAAAAATCAAGACAAAGAAAAGCTAAAGATGATCCAAAAAGGTGGCAGAATGAACAGTTGGGCTTTAGAAAGGGGCTAGAAATTACTTAGATGTAAATTGCAATACATCCAGACTCTGAGCTACATGCTGAGTTTTGCACATCCTAACTTAAAGCCAACTAAGTGAAGACACAAGTGAGCTGCAATGGACCAGCAAGAATTTCTCACAGGTAGCTTCAAATGAGCAGTATCCTGAAGTCTTTAAGGAAACCAGCTCAATACCAACATGAACGTTCTACCTCTATGCAGTTAGATTAATCAATATTAGAAAATGTCTTTTTAAACACAAAAAAAGAAATCTGAAATTACTTTTTTAATCTAAAGAGAATTTGAACGAACTCATTTTCCAGAAGATGGCTCTTCACTTTTATCATGCCCAGAACAAAACAATAATGGCTTAAGAAAGCAATAATGAGGATTTGGAAAGAACAACACTGAGACACCCAAACAACACTTACGAAAGCAGAAGCATTTAGCAGGCTTAAAAATATTGGTGTACTGAGACCAAGCAAAGCAGAAAGAGGCTCTGCCTTTAATAAGAACATGCAGCTTCTGTCTCAACTAAAATGAATAAAAGAGAAAGACATCTCTTTGATAATCTGGGGAATTCTCCTATGGGAATCTGAGAATTTGGATATCTAGATGGTTACTTGCACATATCATCAACTTGAAGCATTTCACAAAAGCAATTAGCAATCTTTTTGCCATATTCTCTGTTGGGGGAACACACAGGAATGAGGTGGTTAGAGCCCTCCACGTCCCTGAAGCCAGCAACTATGAACCCTCCTCTTTGCCTTCATAAAGCCAAGGGAGCAAGTTGATGCCAATGGATGAGTTTCACTAGTATTAATTTCACATGTATCTGGCTTCTGGGGACTCTTTATCAAAGGGATGCAAGTAAAAAATACTGGGTATTTAGTAACCAGGGCTTTCAAGTGCTGCATTTCTAATGATCTGAATGCAAAAATACAATTCACCTTTGTTCATGTTTCCCCTTTTGTATCTTGTTGGCTTACAACGAAATCGATTGCACATTCCTCTAACACAGTGCAAGGATAAGGACAAGCTCTAAATTGTAAGCAGCCTTGGAACACTCGTCAACCAAAACAGGATTCCTCTGCCTAGCACTCAGTATAACTAGGTGTCCAAGCAGGTAGGGAGCAATAAATAAGCGTTACGCCAAGTCCTTCATTTCCTATTTAAAGTCTCAGTGTTTTTGAGATGCAAGGCAGAGTTTACGGACAATTCTTTTATTGGATTACATCAAGTATTGGATAGTCTAAGTGATTTAGGAGTGTTAACCTCGCTAAAAATTATATCAAGAAATCCTCAATCCACAACAACCAATTGAAAAAAAATGCTGATTTTAAGTGTGAATTTAGGTGTGGATTTCAGCTGAAGATCTGTACATCTCTAAATCTTGAGAGAAATGCAAATGAGGTAAAAACTAAGTGATTAACTCCACTTCCTCAACATACGTTAATCTCATCAGCTTGCCTACAGATACCTTTGGCAAACCTATAGAGAGAATTGCAAAGTAACACGTTAGAAGCAACAGAAATACTCAGTCTTACTTTGTAGCACTCATAATTAATGACTGCAAAGTCTCCAACCTTGTGCAGTAAACTCTCAGCAAGATCATTTCTCATTCACTCCCGTTTCCAAGGCTGATCCTACTGTCTCCCACGTGGGAAACTGCTCCTGAAGCCGGCAGGAGCTTTGCATGCAAAGGGAGAGCGATACTGCAACCTGAGGCGCTACTTAATCTAAACTAATGAGCAAACCTACAGCTTTAACTGTGAAGTAACTGAGGCAAGATACGTGAATTTCCTTAAAACCAAATGGGTCACAATGGGACATCATCATACACATGCAGAATGTGAACCCATGGCCACTGAAATCAATATACATCTTCTTTTATTTCCATGTATTCCTGATTAAACTCACAGCAGCTCATTTAGCACAAGATAGGAAACCATTTACAAGGTTAATTTATGTTCATTTTTCCCCAAAGTTCTTATACTGTGCGATATATAATGCTATAAAATAGGATGTGTTCATAACAACCAGACCAATTTATAACCGATTCTCAGAAACTCTTTGTAGAGGTAATATCAATTCCAGTGATGCTCCTCATGCTTAAAACGTTGCCTATTTCCACTACTAGTAATACTGCTAAAATTGGAATGAACTTTCTAAGCGTATCTACTGTGACATTTATCTTCCACTATCAATATAGAATGCTGTGAACTATTTTGCTAGATAGGGCTAATAACAGGCAGCTGATGCAGAAGTGACTTTGGAGCACCCAGGTGATAGGATGTACCTTCCTATGTGCATTTTATCTGATTTCAGATCCGTCAGCCCCTTGTGATGGGTGAGAACACAGGTTATTCCGCCTAGCTTCTCAAAATAAAATATTTAGTATTGTCCACAGAGTGAGGAGTGATAAGAGAGAAACGCAGGCTGGAATTAAAGTTCTGCTTGGAAAGAGCCAAAACGAGACATAGTGAGAATTCTCAAGACAAACCTATCAGTTGCTGCACACATTTCTGTTCAATTATGCCGCCTTTACGTCAGAGTTAATAAAATTCTACTACATAATGCTTCTTTATGGAGATTGATCGACGTGTTTCATGTTAATTCCTTCCTGAGTTAGTAAGCCTTTATTTGCCATGTCAAGGCAAAAACGATGGCAGGCAGCCTAGCAGAAATGCCAGGGCATACTTTAAAATGTCATTAAGTTGCAGACCAAATTAAACTATTGACCAAATTAAACTGTTTACCATGCATACTACCTAGTGCTTGCTGTCCTTTAGGGCTACATTGCTGTCACATGGGTATCAATGTTTATTTTATATAAATGACATGCAGACTTCACAGCAAAGACAGTGTGATACTAAATAATGAACAAGGAACATCTCAGGGTTTTTTCCCCATGAACCACCAAAAAGAAAATAATGTGGAAACACAAAGAAGAGTAGCTAATTCTACTGTAAAGCTGCTTCACTTCAGGGAGTTTACATTTCATTTCCCACACTAGCCTGACATGGAGAAGCTGTAAACAGGGAGGTCAAGGCATCAAAACTACCAGGTCTTGCTGATATGGAAGCTGCACCTTCACCAGATGCACCAGCAAAGCACCCTGGCTGGTGGTACCATATCCAGTTTGGAGGAGGAGCCCTCACAGCTCTTAGACTCGCTGACATCTGAACCCTTCCAAAGAAATTCCAAATGTTTTGGTGGGTTCTCCAGCAGGTCTGGTCAGCATTTGAAGGCAAAAATCTGCTCCGTTTTGCCTAGGAGAATTGCACGAGTGTTGTGACAAGGGGAATTTTGAACTGACCCTTCATGCTGCTTTGGAGGCAAGATGGTCTTATAGACCATTTCCACCAGCTTTCATCAGCTCCTACTTCTTATTCCTGCTCCCGCATCACTGTGGCAGACAAACCTATTTGCCCTCCTGTGCATGGGCTTGGAGAGCTGATTTGCAGCCACATCAGTTCTCCAGCACAGGTCAAACTGCAATGAGAAGTTCTGACACAACCGGGCACCCCTGGGAATGGGGTGGTGGGAAGCAGCACAACTGCATCCCACAGCCCCTGGAAATGACTCCGAACAGCTCCAGCCACGGCAGCTCTCCAGCAGCCGGTGCTGACCCAGGGACATTGCTCATTGCACAGAGGACACGCGACCAAATTGCTTTTATGTACTGAGATACGTGACACGCATTTCTTGTTCCCTGCCTGCTGCAGTTATTGGCCCCAGAGTTGCTTTCTCTTACACAAAGTATCTTTCTCCTCCTTAGGAAGTTTTCAGCAGCTCAGCTTCTGATTAAGGAAAACAAACCAAAAAAAAAAGAAAGCAAAAAGGAAAACCTTGACTTCTGGTTGTCATGTGCTAATCCTTGTCTCCTAATGGCTTTGATCCAAGTCATGGCACTATCAGCAGGGAAGAGCTCAGTTCCCAACAGTGAGGACCAGGCTCCTGGGTTTAGACCAGTCTGATAATCACCCTGGCAAAAGAGAATGAGATTTACCCCGGATCAGCATCCCAGCCCTGTGGAGCTGCTGCATCTGCTGCTGGGCAGGCTCACACTCGGGAGGTTCAAGCCTCAGTGAATCAATATGGATAATACCAGGATAACTGCAAGTGACTGCTAAAACAAGCAAACAAAAAACCCAAACTCCGCACAACTAAAAATATCTACCCAGAATACAATGTTCTGAGAGCAGCAGAGAGAACTGAGCAGCTTTATTTTGTTTTTACTTCAGTCCATTTTCACATCAGGGACTTTTCCTAATTGGCATGATTCAGTTAAACTAGGACAAATTTTGAGATTAAAAAAAAAAAAATAGATAGATTACTGTTTGGATAATGGCATGGGGAGCAGGCTTATAAACCCCAGAAACGAGGACAGCAGCTCTAATACTCTGGAGGGCTCCAGTGAAGAAAGATCTTGGTAAATTAGAGAAATGAATACAGTAAAAATCAGTACATGCAAATACAAAGCAGCATCATTACAAAGCAAAAATCAAAGGAATAAACACAGAATGAGAATTGACTAGGTAGAAATAATAGCAAACAAGATCCCAGAGTGGCTGCAGATTGCTGCCTGAATAGCAATCAAAAACATCAAGCTGTTGAAGAAAAAAATAAAAATCTTCCTACTAGAGTATATTAAGAGGAAAGTCTCAACTCAAACATGGAAGATAATTACTCTGCACTACTAAGCATTGCTGATACCCTCAGCTGGAGTATGGTCCTGTCTGGGGAAAAATATAAACAAGATATACAGGATAAGAGGACCAGATGAGGCTGGGAGTTCAGGAGGGAACAGTAAAATTGATAAGATTTGGAATATGACTTGTACGGAAATGATGAAAGGAAATAGGCTGAATTAGTCCGGAAAGAGAAAGCTCAGCAGGGAGCCATGATATGGCTTCAAATGTGCAAATGCTGCCATAAAAAAAGCAGTTATCCTTGACTATTGCTTCTCCCCTTCCCGGCCCTAGAGGATCTCAGACTCTGCGGCTGAACTGCAGGCCCAGGGGAGCAATGGGGAGACTGTCCCCTCAACCCCCCAATGGGGGAACCCAAGCTCAGTTTCCAACACGCTGCTTTCATTGGCAAGTTGCCCTTGCAGCAAGAAGGAAGCAATGAATGATGGTGATCTTGAAATGTTGAGAGACAAGTGGGTTACAAATTCCCCAAACACAAACCCAAGGGAAACCCGAGCGATCAGTTTCTGTCCAGTTCACCTGTGAACAGGATTCATTCGCATCTTTATTTTCCCAGGCATCTTTAGATATTTTTAATACTAAATACGAGAGACATAGAAGCATCTCAGGACTGCATGAGGGATGTTTTGGGATATTTACATGTAATTAGGGTATGATAGTCACATTAGGAATCGTTTTTCTCTGATGGACTCCAGCAGCAGCACTCAAGCCTTTATAGCAATATCTTATTTCTCCAATTATCTTGGTGTTGTTGAATCAGCCATAATCCCATTGCAGAGGTATATTAAAGGAAAAACACTCACACATCCTCATATGAGGAATTAATGAGAAAGTGGCCAATATCACAACATTCATTTAGAGAAAATGGCACACTGTCAAATCTAATGAAAACTTTAAGAGAGGTACATGTCCTTCATCTATACAGTGTATGGAGAGATGATAATAGTGCAGGAAAAGAAAGAAAACTTTGGAGAGAAACTGTAAATATTAGATATTGCATCTGAAGGAAGATATTAAAGTAACACATTCTTTCGGCCACAGCTCTATTTCTTTTTGAGCAAATAAAGCTCAAAAAATTGGACAAAAATGATCACTCCCATCAGGAGGTTCTGAAAAGACATCAAATAGATTAAACTGCTCTTGTCTTTGAGTTTGAATACAGAAACAACGAAAAGTAATTTTGGTTCAGAAAAGCTGAGGGTAAACAACAGTAATCTCGGGTTTCATTTTCATTCCTGCAGGTCTCCTCACTGACGCTTTGCCCTTAATTGCTTTTCTAGTTACCTAGTTGAGCATAACTGTGTGCGATCATATTTAAACAAGTTCACTCTGTTTTCTTAACTCCTTCAGGAGCAGCCTTATTTTTGGCACTGCAATGAGCTTTGGGGACTTACAAGAGTAAAAGGATAAACTTATAGCTCTTTTTCTGCTATCAAATTAAATGTGTCTTTACTGTAGTTTACATATTTTTTAAAAGCTAATATTTTCAGAATTACTAATTACTGAATGCAGGCAGATATGAATTGCTAAGCATTTCCTTTATGATTCTCAGCTGCCCTATAGCCATGGAAGATCTTACTGGCCTCCACGCTTATCAGCCCTAGGACATGAGGGAAAGGGATCTGGATTGAAGCACAAAGAAAAGTAGTAGTAATAGTTGGGTTGGACAGAGCAAAAAAGGAGAATGAGAAAAAAAGGCATAAAAGGCAAAAAGAACACGAAGTTCACAGCAGACAGAAGTTCACATCAGAGCAGGCAACAGAAATTGTGAAAAAACATGAAGTCAAAACCAAGACTCACTTCAAAAAGCAATGCGCTTAAAGAATTAATATTCTGAGATGCAACAGGAGCTTTTGATCTATGAAGTTGTTGAGACAAACTAGCTATGCCTTGCCATTAAGGTTCAACAGCAGCTGAACGTCAGGAATTTCCAGGCATATGAAAAATGCAGAGAAGAAAATCAAAAGATACCCCAAAGGACAGTATCTCCCTTCTTCTTCCCAGAAATGTTTTGAGAAAAATACTGTAATTAGTCTAGTGAATTTTAAAACAGCGTATCATTGGTCCTGGTGCCATACTTAAGGAGAGAGGAAAAGGGTATCAGCAGCTATCATAATCTGGGTTGAAATTCTGCCTCCACAAAGACAAATGGCCAAATTCCCATTGCCTTCAATGCTACTCATTTGCCACCTTGGAGTGCACTGCGCCTGTGAGCTTTGAAGACCACTTTAAATCCTGCTGGCTTACACAGCACAAACACCATCAAACAAATTTCATCACTTTTTTTCTTATCAATTTAAAGAAAATAGTAGCTGGAGGGTATACCGAAATGTAATAGATCTTCATTTGAGTCAAGCATTGGATACAATTTGCACGACCAGACTTGAAAGCTTTATAAAAAGTTGGCTTGGTTGGAAGGAATAGTCAAACGGGACAAAGCTGAAATAGCCTAAGGATCATTGATGGGATTCATGATGAACAGGCTTGGTATATGTGGGGCAAAGACGGGCTTGCATCTTCACTGGTAGCTTGTGGGTGCTGATCAGCAAAGACCAGGTTGGAAGAAAAAAGGAAAAAGGTAATTAGGGTTTTAAAAAGTAACTGGATTATCAGCAACCAAGTGACTGTCTCACAGTCCCCTGGAGAGCTTCCTGCCCTCTTCTTGCCCACTGCTCTCTCTGCTCCCTTCTTATTCCGTCTTAACTCATGGTGAACCCAACACTGAAATCCTGACTGCTGAGCACTGAAGTCCCTTTAAACACTGATTTAGATGGTCAAAGTGGCAGCACCTTGGAAGGATGATGGACCAAGGGAGGAAAGGAGATGGAAGTAATTTTTGCAACTATTTTTCCTAGCCTAGAGTGGTTCTGCTACGATTGAAAGAACAGCCCTAGCAAAGAATTTGAGCCCATACTTCATGGAGCTCACACACTAAACAGGGTAGGGGAAATACAAAATTTTATTATTGCAAATACATGATTAGACAACTTAAAAGTTAGGTTATATGATCTGAGCTCAGGAAGCTAATACTACAGCTGGAGAAAGAAACCTTGTCTCACAAGGCTCAATTGATCATTGCATGGAGTTAGTTTATATACATTCATCTTGGCTATGAAGGTTAGAACTGTTAAATGTTCTGATGTTTATATATTGACATGAAAAGGTTTTGCCCTATTCCACTAGACCAGGAATATGGATTTAAGTCAGTCATTGGAGCAGGCACTTTCTGTCTCCACTTCCTTGCCCCTTGCACACGGAAGGTGGCACTCAGGAAAGAAAGTGGTTGATGAAACTTGCTTGGTTTTCCCATCAAACTTCAATTTTTAAACCAAGAACAGGGACCACTGTATGTACTGCATGACATCTACCTTTATAGGCAGCTGGTGGTGCTGAGAATGCCTAGCTAGTGTGCAACTGTGTACATTAGCTTGTGTAAATTACGAGCAAATTGTGTGGAAGAGAGTGGAGAAACAGCAAAGCCCAGCATCACCTCCACAGTTCTTCCTTTCACAGTTACTCTTTTCCTAACAATGATTAATTTGGTTGCAATACAAAGAAAGTCACTCCTTCACACAGCAAAGACTTTTTGCATTCCTTTCTTTCATTTAATTTGAAGCAGGAGACAGCACCATCTCAAAGTGCACAAATCAAAGCCAGCTAAATCATCGCCAGCATCTAGAGATTCAGAGAGTGAGGTGTGCCCAATGAACACGAGTAAATCATAGAGGAGTGATATCCTGGAGGCAAAAGGAATTATTTTGGACATGCACAATGCTTTAAAGCTCAAAAAGTAATTTAAAGATGCTAAAGCTTTCCAGATAATCCTCATGCATTCTTCTTCTACCTATATCTACTGTTACATTCTAAACAAATTCTTCTCTAATAAAATGCCATAATTTAATGCACTGATGGTAATGCTGATTCAATTTTCTGCTTGCATAAATGTCTAAATCCATATAAAAACCAAACCAACAACAACAAACCCACTGGGCCTAGGTTTAAGAATTTGTACTTCTAATCACTGATTCAGTCAGTTAATGGTCCAGTAAAAAGTGTCTTTTGATAAACTGATCATACCTGATGTACCCTACCATAAACACTGTACAGGCATCCACTAGTCAAAGCATTAAAAAAGAAAACATCCTTTGGCTCTGAGCATGGATTAAAGGATTATTTAACCAGGTAAGCAAGGAGGGTAAAGCTATTTCAAAGACTGTGGAAATTCTGTTCACTGCGAACTGAAGGTGGAGATTGTGGTGAGCAGCAGGCGGAATGCCAATGCAGGACCGTGTTATTCATAGCAGATACACTACTAGCAAAAATCCTAAGGGCAGGAAGGAAATGCCCAGTTTTGCTCAATTTTATATGCAGAAAGGCATGCATTGAAGGAAGACAAAGCATTTTATTCAAATTCCGGCTTTGAGACATGCATGCAAATGTTCAAAAGCAGTCAAAATTTGCACAGTCACACATCACGAGAGGAAAGTATCCAGGCTGCTTTGTTATATCCTCCATCTAATATTCCGAGTATCTGACTGACAATTAGACCAGGCCACTTCAGATCCATCTTCCCTGGGCTCATGCCATGAGCTTTACAGCAGGATCCACACAGGAAACGATGTCTCAGTCTTCTGGGAATCATTTAAAATATTCAAACTGCGCAAAAGAAGGGGGGAAATATCAAAGAGGAATGAAAAGTGGAAAGAACAGTCCAAAGAGCCAGCCTGGGCATCACAGACTTTCAGAGAGATGCTAGAGGTGACATGATTAGGATCTCAGGTGCCTGGCCCACACGTGGTTCTGACACACTGCCACCTCCATAACGTCATCAGGGAGCAAGTCCAAGAGGATGGCACCGACTAAGCCCTTGTCAGACCCATGGTGCACTGAGCAATGCACAGTGTGGAAGACTGGGGAGAAGTGAGGAGGTGAATAAGCTTCTATGCTTTAGTGAGGGACAATCTCCCTCCTACGAGGGCTGCGCTTTAAGTTTGGACCTTCTAATTCCTAAGATATAGTTTTCCTACCTCCTTAAACACCTTGTTTCTCAGTATTTTCTGCCAAGAATACCAAATGTTTCATTTCAATCAGTTTGAGAGAGCCTAGGGAGGGCAGTAAGAATGAAAACATCATTTAGGACTCGTAAATGATCTCTGAGAAATAACAGCTCTCTGTTATGACAGGTCTAACTGGAACATAACAGCGAACCTTCATGTAAGGAAAAGGTTGCTAAAAGTAAGATGACAGCCAACCTTTTGCCACATCAACAGCAGTAAGACAAGTTTGCAAGTCAAGGGTTTGAACTGCAAGACTAGTTCACAGTACAAATTTATCATAGGATATAAATTGCAGATGGGTGTCTGGCACTGGAGATCTTAAAGAAGATGGTGGATAAATATTTGGAACAATAGGGGAATAGGGTATTAGCCAGCTCCTTTAGCCTCTCCTGGGATGATGTCATCTAATCCCAGTCCCAAAGCATTGCAAGTTTAGTGCATTGAGGAAGTAATGAACTAATTATCTACGTGAGCAAATTCTGATAGGATGATATACCTACTAAGCTACAGTTTTGCTGGATTTATAGTTTGTTCCCTGTAATTTCCATCTCTAGTAGATGAGGTGTGAAATTGCTTCACTAGAAGGACTCAGCACATAACAGCATTAGACAGCATTTGGAGAAACAGAAGTAAAGCTCTCAAACTTCGGGATCAGAGTGAGTTCATTGCTACTTCTGGATCTGTAGATTCTTTCCCTATAGCACATTGCCTGAACATGTGGTTGTCCTTTCAGCTGGAGATCTAGCCACATAACTCCTGCTTCCTGGCTGGACCACTGATATTGTTCCGTCTTAGGTAGGAAACACTGAACAGCAACATGACAAAAACAACCAAACCTCAAACACATCAGTCTGCTTCATCTCTTTGTTCACTTCAAAACCTTCTTCAAAGTCTTCATAATTTATAAATATTCTAAGGGTGAGACTAACTCCCTCAGCACCTTCCTATCCCTTGCTCTCCATAACCCTGCTAAAACAAATATACCCCAAAACATTTATGTGAGACAACACGGTCACCAGGAGACTGCTCAGGACAACAGTAAGAACAACTAAAAGAGAAATATACAGTGAGCATAAAGTGTCATTTTCCACCTAAATAATGGAGATGTAGCTCAATCACTGTAACTTCACTAAGGAGCCTCTGCGTAACTGAGGACGGAATTTGACCTCAAATGCAATGGAATTAATGAATTAAGATTTAATGCCTAGCTTTAATTGAAAGGACAGGGCAATTTTATTATAATTCATTAAAATCCATTCACCACAAACATCCACACCTTAGGCTCTTTATATGGTTCAGATATATCTCGTAAATTCGCTCTACTTAATGGAAAACAAATGCTACTATTAATTTCTATTAAAATATTGGTAAATTCATATCTACCACGACTGATATACAAAACAAAATGCTGTTATTAGCTCCCTACTATGTACCATGCAAATATTTTAATGAACTTTCATTTATCAGTATGCTGGAAAATCATTTTTCAGAGTAACACTTCTCACCATTGAGGAAATTGCCTACAGACGTACATCCTCTTATAATTATTCAGTACCTTATGAAAGTATCCTTGTATCTCAGCCTTAACTTTTTGATTTTTGTCTTTTAAAATACAGTATTGTCAGTGTGCTAGACAAACACGAGGAACCAAAACACAATATAACATATGACAAAAGTCTATAAAAAATTCTCAGCATAAAACCATTCCCTCCAGAAACATCTTTAAAATCTTCCATCTTGGCTGTACTGTGCAACAAGAAGCAATATTTCTAGCAGGCTACAGCCTACTGAAACCCTATGCTTCCTTAAATGAATAGCAATTGCAACTGAGCTACATACTTTACAAATCGTGAGGTCAACAGTTCAGTTTCATCATTTTAATCCAAAACTTACTTTTCTTTAAACTTACAAGCTGCACAGAAATCCCTCCTCCCTTTTTTTTTAAATAATCAAAATTCTTTCCTTTTACATGGTAAAAGAGCATAACAATAAATGAGGAAGTATCAGCTTTATCAGAGGATTATCCCATAGGAAATCAATTATTATATCTGACTTGCCCTATTTAGTTAAATATCATCTATTGCATACTGCTCTTTCACATCTCGCTGCTCCCTCTCCCCCATCTCTCCCCAACTCAAAGGAAAACAGTAAAAGTGACACTACCTTAAATTTCACATTTCTTCAGCCTTTCTTCCAATAAACATATAAATGCTCTTTTTTTCAGTTGAATATCTGATGCTTTGCTAGAATTTTAGCCAGGAAACCTTTGAATACTCCAGAGTCTGCTAAAGATGATCCAACAGTTTAGGGGTAGAAATACGTTCAGGGAATAAGCAACACCTGACACGGCTCTCACGAGCTACTTGCTTCATTTCCAGGTGTTTTCAATTGCATGGGTGTAACGATTAGCAGGAGCTCTGTCTAGCTGGCATTGCTGCTAGCATAAATCTGTGAACTTCACTGGACTTTTACTTTAAACAACAGAATAAATCTTGAGCAGTTTTGCAGGATCAGGACAGCTGACAGCCAAGACATGCAAGCAATCTGTTGATCATCAAGAAGGGTCCTGAAGGGGCAGATGGGGGTACCAACAGCAGCTGCGGCCAACTAGAAAATGGACCAGAGCACTTGCCAAGCAGGTAACCTCTTCCCAAACTAAGGAAATGAAAGGTTTTTAAGGGAGTCATTGGGGGAAGAGGCTCTGGAGAGAACCCAAAAAAGTGAAGCCCGGGTAATCAAAAAGCCAAGGGAGCCCACGAGCCCACAGCAGATGCAGGCCTGGCAGGGCTGGAGCAGCTCCATCAATGCCCCCAACTTCCCTCCTGGATTTGGCCACCTCTCCCCCCAAACAAGGGAGCCATTTAGTTCCTACAATCACATATAACTGTGATTAGAGCAACCATGTTCCGTTTAAAGAGTAGCATGCTAAAATACACGTATTGTACCACAGGGAAAGCAATAGATCCGTCTCACTAGTGCCTTCCTCCTCAGGCATTCTGCTCCCACTAGATATGCAGCCTCTCTTTCTCCTTTCATGTCAAAGCTTCTTTTCTTATTTTTTTCTTTTTTTATTCCCTGTTTTGAAAGCTGGGAGTTACTGTCAGGCTGATGCAAACAGACCTATTTCCAAGTCACGTCAACAGCTGCATCTGTCAACATGTCCATCTTTGGGGCAATTTTGCAAGCTAAGCTACGCGCACCAGGTGTTTGCAATAGCTCCATACATCAAGTACAGGGCTTGCAAATGCGCCACATGACACCTTAGCAGGGAATGCAGGGTCCTATACAAATTCAAGGCAGAACACAGTAACAGAAACAGAAAGAAGATGAAATATTTGCAGGTAGTGGGAACACCAGCTGATAGCAATTTCTCTTTCATGCCACAGTATACTTAATTTATTTATAGGCATTGGAAAAATGTTATTGGCACGGTTCTGTGCATGAAAATACACTAGAAGAGCACTTCTAGTATTTCTCTACTTTAGGAAAAAGCAGCTGAGAAGGAGAAAAGGAAGAAAATAAAAAATTCTTGCCCAAATAACAAGTTGTTTTACTTATGATGTAATCCTGATGAAAGCTGAAAAGTTAGGTAAATAAGAGCTACAACAGTTAAGTACAGCCCATACCCAGTACAACAGTAAGGGCATATTTTTATTGATTTATATTGAGACAACGTCTAAAAATGCAAGGGAATAACCCATCATCTTTAGAGAGCAAACAAATCATTGCAAGACTCATTAAAGAAGAAGGAACACTGCTTTGCTTGGTAGTTTTATGGCCTACTGCAAGAAAAGCATATCTGTTTTTTTTCTTCTGTGATCACAGTGCAAAGTAGGGTTTTTACCCTTTCTTGTTTTATTTTTAAGATTTCTGGAGCTCATCTCAACAGCTCCTAACTGCTTGGTTTTACACAGGTCATTTTACAGAGGCCCGCAGTGAGAAAGAAGCTCTGAGCTGGAGCACTCAAAGCAAAGATACATTTGTTTTTATCGACTACTACAACCATTTATCGATCTTCTTAATAAAGAGCTAAAGGGAAAGAGCAACTCCATGAATACAGTGCAGTGTCCCATTAGAATAATTGCCACAGTGCTTACTTAACATGCACTAAAGATTATCCTAATGTGCAACAACCCCTAGGACTGCTTATCTGCACATCCATTTATCATGCAGTTCTGATTATCTCATGGTAAGAATAAGAGGGGAGGTGCAGGACTAAGTGAATTAACTCTTCAGCTCATAAATTAAAGCTGCTTTAGAAACATATTAGAGATTAGATTCCCCTGATCTGCCTTGTGGTGGACACAAATACTTCATGAAGGCGCCCCAAACGAGGAGCTATCATTTCTCTCATAGGCACTGCAAGGGTGTGTGGCCATCCTATATACGACAATAATTCTGTTTATTAACCTCTCTCCTAGACAAAATAAATTAAATCCTTGCAAAGAGGATAGTTGAAGAGGAACCATCATCTTCATACACAGTTTTCCACTATCTACACTTCGAACACAATTTATGAAAAACCAAGATATTGCATGGAACGAGAACTTGAAATAAAGCTGCTAGACAATAACCAAAACCATGGAAAAAAGGTATTAATGTCAAGATCCACTGATATATTGCAGTCAGAAGATATGAAAAGAAGGACTGTGACTAAGCAACTGATTAGAAGGACTGTGACTAAGCCTACCAAAGTGATATGTATTTTCAACACACTATATTGGGGAAACTTTTGTGAAGAACAGCACCAGAGAATACATAAAAAGGTTTTTTAAAATCTTGCTGTATACAACTGAGGCAACATTTTTCAGATTAAAGTAACTTGTCAAACAACCAAAGAGCACAAAACTGGTACGCAGGTCTTCAGATTAGATGAGACATCATAGTATTTTATGCAAATATGTTTAATCTGTGATCAGTAATAGCAGCAAGAATAGCTGTGATTCCGTTAGTGTTTTGGTGACCTCAGTGCTTAGGTTTACAGCTGAAGGAGATTTAATTCCTAAGTACGTGTATGTTGTCATATATTATCTACTGAATTGAAAGGGAATAGGTAGCTGACTTTCACCTAAATCGTTCATGTTAGGATAGAGCAAAACCTTTATTCCCACATGGCCAGATGCAATATTCAAGTCCAGAACCATCTACAGGACGTCCTATTGACACGAGATTACAAAGTGAGATGGGGACAGGCAGTCAGAGAAAACAGGTTGCATTTTGCCAATCCCTATTCACATTCATGGAGGTTTGCAAGCCCTCCAGTTATTAACAGTTCCAATATAACAATTCCAGTTATTAACAGTTCTGAAGCTTATGCTCGTTACTCCCATCAGATGAGAACTGGTATTTTTTCAAACTGTGCCAAAATATTTGTAGACAGTGACTCATCTTTATTCCTTCCTGTGCTTTGACTGGAAATCTATTTGCACAAACTACCTCTTTCAACATTTCTTCTGGGCTCCTTCAATAAAATTAAGCAGAATCCAATCCCAGGATAGCAGTTTGAAAAGGGATCTGGAAAGGCTGCTAGTTCCTCTCTCCTGTGGCCAAGCTAGGTCAGCTACAAATATGTCACAAGCTATAAGCCATCTGTCTAAAATATTTTAAAACACTGCCAAAGCCAGAGCCTAATCCAGCCTCTTTAAAGTATGTCCTAACACTTACCTGTACTCATCATTACAAAGAGTAAACTCAATCATTTCTGCTGCAATTTAAACATATTGCCCCCTCTTTTTTTTTTTTTTAATTCACAACAGATGAAGACAAACTCATTTTTGCAGTTAATTTAATGCACTTTGTAATCAGTATTTTTGTTCTGTGTTTTTTCCTCTCCACACGTGGATGCACCTGCTTTCTTTCAGCCTTCCCTTCCAGGATGTATTTTCTGCATCTCTGATCATATCTGTTCCTTTTCTCTGGTTTCTTTCCAATTGGTTCATACCTCCTGGAAGCACCGGGTCGAATCTGGCCAGCGCTCTCCAGCCATGGTCTTCCTGGCGCTGAGCGGAGCCCAAGGATTACTCACAGCCACGTGTGCCAGGGCAACACTTGCCTTCTCTTTGCAGCAGAAGGACAATGTTGACTCACGTTCACTTTATAATCCATTGTAATCCCCAACCATTTCTTTTCTCAGAATTTGTGACTACCCAATTGTTCTTCATCCCACTTTCCATGGATGAGTGTTCTTACCTAATACACAACTTTGCATTTGTGCAGACTGAATTTAGCCTACATTTTCAGATATTTTTTTAACTACTTAAAGCTACTCTGAATTTTATTTCCATTCTTCCAGAGCTCCTTCTAGCTTGGCATCACCTCTGAATTTGATAAGCATACTAATTCAAACATTTGCTATTTAATGAAAAATAGGGAATAATACTGGACACTAAATAGATCACAGAGGAACCCTACTCACTATATCCTTTCAACTTGACACTGAAACACTAACAGCTCTAC
>JAUBOD010001004.1:4944973-4956716 GCA_032353885.1 Nothura maculosa
AAAATTACTTCTTTAAGTGCATAACTAATGACTGACAAGAGACTGAATTATAAGCAATGAAGTGGCCCTGGAAGCAAACATGAGTTTGTTTTTACTTCATTTGGAGCCTCTAGCTCCAAGTGGTGTTGGGAAAAATCATTATGAAGGCACAGTCCAACTAGCCATGTTGAAAGCTACACATTTGCAGCTTTGGTTTGAGCCAGGATTAGAAGTTTATTGGAGCTGGATTAGGAACAAGCATTCATGGTCAACTAGTCTATGAAATAACCAGTTACTGAGTGAGCGAGACATTTGCAGACAGTTTCAGTCCAGGAGCTCTGTGAGCCATTACAAATGTGTGGTTTCCATTCTGGTTTACGACACTATTTTGCTAATAGTCTCTGGCATTTTATTCGAAAATGGACAAAGCATCAAAAAAACATTATGCAAAACTGACAGCCAGCTTAATGGAAACAAAAGAGCTGAACATCTGCACTGAGCTCCCAGCAGTTGCCATATTATTTATTGCTGCAAATAGAAACCTTGTCCTCACTCAACAAAGGGCTTCTCCCTTATTCACGTATCACCACCGACTGGAACATATAGTAATTCATTCTAAATTTCTTGATTAGTTCATACTAGCTAACCAATAATAAGGTTCCTGTAGTAGTTGGGGTTAGTTCATAATAGCTAAAAAATAATGAGGTTTTCTGTAGTAGTTGGGGCTGGTTGATTCATGGAAAGTCCCTCATGTCTCTTTTCTGGTACTGATGCACTTATGTTGTCTTTAGAAAATTCACACCAACAGCATGAGCATAACTTCTTGCTGACATGGGAAAAGAAGCTGTAGCAAAACATTATTTTACAGTCTCAGGAACCTTCTAACCAAGCAGCCATGGCTCAAGAGAATATATGGCCCTGCGATCTCCCAAAGACGTTTTTGCACTGCTCTGCTGTGAAGAGAAGCATGTTCCTGATCTCTAAGCATTACAGTTGTTCACTGTTAAAGGGATTAAATCATGAAACTTGTCAAAAATAAACCAAAAAGGCATTTTTACAAAGAATAAGACCTGAGAAAACAGCACTCAGAGACAAGTACAGCATACTAAAGGTCATGAAATACTAAGTCACAAGACAACACTTGAATTCTGATCAGGCATCATCTTACATTTGAGGTTCACAAGAACAGAACTAGTTATTTAATTTTAACAACCGAAAAACAGTTCAAAAGTGCAGTATGACTGATTTTCCAACCTTAGACATGAAAAGTTGGAGCAAATATACCTCTTAGACAAGGGTTGTACCCACAGAATATAGATTTATTAAGTAAAGGTCCTGAGAATCTCCAAACGTGTTCTCCAAATAAAAGGCAAACAAAAGCACCCCAACCAAATCAACTCTCTTGCACTCACTCTGAACTCCATAGGTGTCTTAAGGCTACATAGAGAAAACCTCAATATCTCCTTTATTCCTAAAGTGCTCTTCCCTTTTCTGTTCTCTAAGAACAGTAATTTAACATCATATACATATTAAACTACACCCATCACTGCTTACATAGGCTTTAAAATACAAGGTTTGAAGCAAATGCTTAAGCACCTAATCTACCTACTTCCAAAAGTAAAAAATCTCTTTGCTTCTTTCTGACCTTAGTGACTTAACTAATGAACAGGTGCCTTAGGTGCTCATCCTAAGCAATCTTTCATGCTGCCAAGCCCAAATCTCCCACCTTATTCATGACTCTTCCAAGCAGTAAAAATTGCTGGAAGAATCTACAGCAAAATAAGTTGATTTACCTGAGAAACACTAATGCAGATTTCTTTGGTAATGCCAGTATTTACCCAAGCTTGAAGCTAGAGATGAGGGAAGTGGCTTGGAGCAGAGTTCATCCTGATGCCAGTTAGCAAAAGGAAGCAGCAAAAACTCACACTTGAAAAAAGGAAAAAAGAAAGAAAGAAACCCTGAGAAGGTCCAATCTCACCTTTTGTAAAATACAGGCTGTTGAATACGGACACAGATAATGGTTTTAGCATTATCTTCACATGGCTAAAGCATCACCTCGCGCTGGCTTTTTTAGCTACCACAGCTCTATTTTTTCAGTTGCTTTCTGCTCCCACGGAAGGCACAATTCCCTGCTGTTGGGCTCTAGGAAAGCCATTCCCTTGACTGCAGGAGGCCTTGGGAAAGCAGAAAGAGGCTTTTTCTTTTAGTTGTTTAAAACCGAGCTAGGAGTGGGATTTACACGGTGTTGAGGAACACAGCGAATATAATTTTAAGTAAAAGCATCATTAAGAATACTCACAGAAGCATAAATTAGGAAAACAAACACTGCAAGATTTTAAATACTAAATTCCTGGGCAATATAGTACCATAATGTTGCATGAGAGTAAAAACACAGGTTCTACAAGGGCAGTTAATACCATCTTTCACCTTAAAACCAAACTAGCTAGTTGTACATCTTCCAAAACAGCTTTAATGCCTAAGAAAGCTCCAATTAGGAAAGTACATTTCAAGCCCAGCAACATCACAAAGTCTGCAAGATAAACTTCCTCTCCCCACACAGCATAAAATTGCTAAGTCATATAATGTTTGAGATATCCAAAGAGGTAAGTAACAGCAGCCCATAAGCAGCTCTTACTCTTTACCTAGGAGATGCAATGGAGTTTGAGATGCTAATTAAAACGGAGGAGTTCCTGCACTCAAGCCTAACAGCAGAACACCAAGGTTGTCCCACTGTTGACCCCAGCATAGAAGCAACGATTTGAAGATGTGCTAAACTCGCTATCAGCTAAGCAGAAACTGTGAAATGCAATCACATGTTAGCAGAGGAACCCTCAGAAAAGGCATTTTTACAAATACCATCAAGCAATCGAGAGCCGCAGCAGGGGCAGCTGGGCTGGTTCTAATGGAAGGAGGGAAGGCAGCGAGGTGGCTGCGTCGCCGCTCGCCCAGGTTACTGCCTCGCTTGGCACTGCCCTTGCTGCAATTGCAGCTTGGCAGATCCCAGCACTCCTGTCAAGCTGTTTGTCAGCTCAGAGATAATACGAGCTGGTAGCACATTTGAACAGGGGCGGACCCATGTTCACTGAAGGATTTTGAGAAACAGCTGGGATGAAAATGGCAACCCGAAATCACGAGAGACAAATGCAGCCTAATGAAAATAGGCTAAGAATTTTAATGCCAGCACGAGGCCAGGACCAAGCTGCCCTCTGTGAGGCTCTGCTAAATCTCCCAGTTTGTCTAGGCTTCTGGTCTAGCCTGCCTCAGGCACCAGGGCTGCTGCAGACAGGACAGCGCTTGGAGGAAGCGGAGCCCTCGGCATGGAGTCTGATGCCTGCTTGGATTCATGTCAGCCTCCTGCAATCAGTTAATACAATGAAAACAAGGCTTTAAGGTATTGTTTTCTATCAGTGGATTATGAATTTTCCATAGCTGAGAAGTCCCACAGCATGAAAAACATATGGATTAGACCCTCTCTCAGCTGGAACATTTGCTTCCAAAGCTTACTTTGATGTGGACTACCGTGCTAGATAAAACGTGCTCCCTGTACATGACTTGAAACCTGTTGGAGGACTAAGACAGGTCCTCATTAAATGCTGGATGATTAAAAGCTCTAGACTGTTCAAGCTACACTGTGGTCTGAGGGGTATTAATAATTGAAAGAAGGGTGATGGGAACACCTGACACTCCAGAAAGGTAAGTATAACAGTGATAGGAAAGCAAGGACGGACCCCAAGAAGGAACTACCAATACAGCATGGTTTGGATTTTTTAATTACTCTTTTCCTTATAGCAAACTCTCGTTTGAGCTTATGTGAGCACAGTAATCACCTCCAAGAAGGAAGGATCAATCCTGAGATTTGCTGGAAGGCACTGCTATACATCTGCAACTCTCAGCAATCAAGTGCCATTAACCACGGTAGGAGGCAAGAGGAACTTGAAGAGAGTGGCCACAATGAGTCTTAACATCTGTTCAGAAGGATGAATCAACATAAACATCATGCCCACATCCCAAGATGACTCCACACTGCTTTATTTAGCTGTCCTACATTGGGCATTGTTGCCTCTTCCCTATCTCCAGAACAGGCTACAAAACTAGAGCCTTTTATTGGAAAACTCCAAGTCAACATACCTTGACACCTCATAGAATGGTACTCAAGAGTCTATGCAATTCTTAGCCACAATGAAGTGTGTCTCAAACTTTCCTGGTCTCCCACACAACCAGGTTTCAAACAGTAACTTTTTCCTCCCATTTAAAGCTGCCTCAACTTACTTATTTACAGGTTGTTATACCAGTTCTGCATGATTAACCTACAGTTCTAGCCTTGAAAAATCATCCAAAATCTCAAAATGAGATAGAAGGGCAAAATATCATTACCATAAAACTTTGTCATTCTGGAGTTTAAGACCTTCAGCACTTTCTGAGTGCCTCTCTGAATTTATTGTTTTTCTCCGGAAGGTTTGTGCTCACATTAAGGAGAACTGCACAATCACCTGTGTATCCTTTATCTTTCTCTGCAAGGTTGAGTGATTCTACATTTTACAAACACTGTAAAGATCTCTCTACGAATGCCGACAACTCCAGCAGCAGAATCAGTGTTCACTGAAGAGCCTTAGCAGCATTTTCTGTTCTGTGCCTATTACTTCAAATTTAGTGTGCCGCTACCTCCAAGATTTCTCATTACCTATGTATTTCTTCATCATGGCTCAGTTTCCTTTCATGGCTTTTTATCTATTTAATCATCCTAACATATTCTCAGCTCTCACAAGCCGATTAAATTTCTCTTCATACTCGTTTTCAACCTCTCACATGAATTTGTCTTTAGTAAAAGACAGTTTATCATTACTCTCTTCTGTCTCCTTCCCTTTTTTGTTCACATACCTGGTCCTCAGGATATGCTCTTAATTTTATTTCCTCTTATTATGACCCTAGCCTGGCTTTTTGGTTTTCTGTCATTGGCAGCTCCAATTCATTCTCAGGTACTATCTCTGCCTCTAGCATTTTTTTCAACACATTTTAGAAAACAACTTATTTTCTGCTGTCCGTTTGACTTCTAGCTGTCATCTAGACACTATGATTTTTCTCTGTCTATTCCGACGCATATGATGGATTCTCCCCACAGTGCCTGTCTCCCGCATGCCCTTGATATCTTTAATTACCTGATTATCTTTATTTACTTTGCACTCACTGGGACAGACTATATTCTCAGCTATAGCAGCATAAATTTGGAGTATCTGAACTGAAATTAGTAGATTTGTGCAGATGTGAAAAGGAAAGAAAGGAGAGAACAATATATGCTAAAAAATTAACTCCTCATTTATCCTATACACAATAGAAGAATATGGTTGAATTTGCAGCATTTCCTCCCAAGCAGGAGATATTCCTTTCTGAACATATCAGTCACCTGCAGCAACAGAGCACTGGCAAAAACACAGATCCGTGATTTGCTAATGCTGCACAGAGAAAAACATTAGAAAACATTACAAATCCCTCAATAAAGGCAAAGTTTCAAGGAATTTTGTGAGAACTTCCATTTTATTTATCATTTAAGAAAAAATATTCACAGAATCTTATTTTTCTCACTGCCATGACATTTCCAAGTTCTCTGCATTAGCCTGTCCTTTGCAAAACACATCTCTGGACATTCTGAGGAGTGATTATTTACCAACTGCTTAGTCATCAACCACTACACGTGTGCCCCAGGGTTCTCGCCTGCTTTCTATTACAAACCCACAGAAGATCAAATTCTAGAGCAAATCTAGACCAGGGTGCAGTTTATTCCCCTCAAGATTTAATCATCCAGCAGCTCTTTGAAAACTGAGCCAAACAATTTAGCTTCAGAAAAATGGACATTCCCTCAGTCGCTGCAGTGCAGTCCTAGAGATGAACATGGGCAATTTGCTACCTGCTGGGTCAGAGCAAAACAGCATCCTCAGCACATGGCAAACCCATGCTGAGAAGACCCGAAACACTAGAATTCCCTTTCAGGATATGTCAGCCTCTACTACCAGGCCATTCTAGACACTATTTTTTCAACCAAATGGATAAAAATTTCCAGTTCACTAGGAAGAAATCCCCCAAATGATTGCTCCCCATATGGAATTTTATCTGTCAAGTCTATGCACGCTAACGGTTGCAAACCACCGATTCATTGCTATTTTTAGGTTTACACAGGTAGCTGGGTAAACTCTGATGGTAATGTTGTCCAAGGAAATCATGATCCTTTTCCCCCAAAGCCACAGCTGGCCTGGTTTATTCTCTGAGCTACACGTCCTTTGCTCCTTCCCTGCCTGCTACAATAGCACCTTTCTCCACAGATGACTGACCAGACCTCTCTCTTCTTTTCTGGATGACTAAAGATTTTTGTTTTGCTTCAGTCTCTCACTTTCCTCCCCTGCTATTTAAAAATGTTTCCTCCTTCCACAGCACTTGCCCTTTGGAAACACTCATTCAGGAGCAGTGCTAGCAGCTTACCCTCAAGCAAGTGCCCTATTCCACTTTCAGCTGCTAGAAGGACCACCAAGAGATGCTGATAAATCATAAACCATCACAAACTGTGGATGCTCTTCTCTCTCCTTTCTTCTTTTGCAATTCATGTTTTGTACAGCCAAACTCTGCTTGTGTCTTTGGAGTACAGAGCTGCCACCTCTAAGTGCTGAACTAGTACGGCTCTCTCTCCAGCTCAAAAGATTGATAGATAAAACACTGCTTTTATTAAGACTATATATATATATATTCACCTGCCTGTCATCAACTACGCTTAGCTTTTCTGGAATGCTTAGCAAAAACCCAGGGACAGAAGAGGAAAGTGACAGGGCTGGAAGTACCCGCCACACAAACGCACCTTCACTGCCTGCCCATATGTCAGCGTTACCCACTGCAGCTCAGCACCAAAAACAGGACAGGTCCAGGCAGAACCAGGGGGATGCTCTGTGACCTTCTCGTCTGCTAGGACAAACAAATTACATAAATCCACCAAATCCTCAACGTACTAAGAACAATTTTTGCTTTTTCAAGAACCATGTCCTACACTTCAGAAAGCTCTTCACCTTGCTTGTTTATTCCAGTATTCTCTTAAGTACTTGAACAACTACCTACTGCAGTAGAGTGTCAGGATTCATTCTGCTCTTAAAACTGACTCAGAGATAAAGAAATATAGACAAGTTTTGTTACACCTTCAATTCAACTGCTACACTGTACAAAAAGTTCAAGCATCTTAGCTGCAGTTTCCAAGTTTGTAATAGGTATTTAGCTTCCATCACAGGTAATTTCAGCCCTTAAAATGCACAAAATAACTAGAAAGTAGCAAAATACTTTTGTAATGACCTGCAAAGGTCATTACATATTTTAAATCATGATGACAGAGGCATGTGCATCTACATGGGGAAGGTTACTCATATAATGTGCTCCTGTTCACACGAGTTTGGAAGAGCCACAGAACGCTTAAGGTTGGAAGGGATCTCTGGATGTCATCTAGTCCAACGCCGTGCACACGCAGGGTCACCTAGAACATGTAAAATTCCTCTTCCAACACATTCCCAAGCGCACGCAAGGATGCAGCACGGCCCTCCCGTCGGCAGCAGGGCTCTCCACCGGGACGCTGCTCCTGCTGCCGTGCTGAAACGCTGCCTGATGGATGCGCGCCGGGCGCGGAGCGAGGCAGCTTCTGCAGCCATCCATAAACCCCAGTCATTCACCCCGCCAGCTCCCTGCCACCTGAGAGGAGCCCTGGGGAAAAAAAAATAAAAAACGAGCTTCTTAATCCCTTTTTTTAAGTTTGCCTGTATCCTCAGGCATGTCCAAGTGAGTGACTGCATCCTAAGTCAACCCTGATTTCACATCTGATAACAGCGTTAGCTCATTTCCCAGCAAATGGAAATAATATAACAGCATAAGGTTTCCTTCCCTCCCATCCTCTTGATCTCCCAGTATGGAAGACAATTTGCTGACGATGACTAGACTATCATAAACCTGAAAAGAGAAGCTCTTAGGAAATAATGTGTTTAAAAATAAATTAGAACAGATAAAGCAGTGAATAGAACCTTCCTCACCCGTGCAGCTCTCTCTTTGAATTGCGTATCAGGGGCATGCAAATGCAGAGCTGGCCTGTTAATAAGCTTGTAGCTCCCCTTTGCTGAGATATGTGTGTTTTAACAAAACACAGCCACATATAAGGCAGTGCTACTGGCTTGCACTGTGATTGCAAGGAAGTATTTTACTTTTAATGCCAATGAATGGATTGCGCTATTGCTCCTCTCTCCTATTTGCAAATGTGGTTAAAAATGAACCTCTTGCACACAGGTTAGATGCAAATTAAGAGAAAAACACAAGTTGCAGCCCTATTAAAATACCTGAAGCATGAAAGAGAAACATGCCACGACATTCCCCACATTGAGAAACAGGCAACCAAGATGGGGTATGGGGAAAATACAGACACATCCGTATCCCTGCACATTTCTTGGCAAGACTGGGAAGCCACCTGCACTTGCCTGCTTCATTATTATTAATAGTTATTATTAATAAGAAATAGAAGACAGAGGGATAGCCATTGGAAACTCTTTCCAGAGAAATATGGTCCCAGTGTTCAGCCATGGTGGTGATTGGAAGCAGCATAAAAACACCAAGCCAGGGGAAAGCAGTCATTTCTATGAAGTTTAGGCTATCTTGCATTAAAAGAAGGGGGAGGATGTTATTTAAACCAACTCGAGCTCAGCAGCGGACACATCTTGAAGCTCTGTGACGTGTCTTGAAAACTGGAGCGTGATCTCAGGAAGCAAAAATGCACAAAGTAGCTGTGTGAGCCACAATACAGAACTATGGGCATGAAGCTGCAAAACCAATTGCTTGTTCAGTGTAAAGGAGTAATTATCATAATAGAAATAGAGAATCAGGCTACAAATTGGGCCTTCAGGCTGTGTAGGGAAGTGTCTCTCACCTACCACAGAATTACTCCATTCCTAAGATCTCCAATAAACCTGCAATAAGAGCAAACAGATAAATCCATTCTAATGACTGAAAAGACACAAAGAATTTAGTCCCTCCTGCCAAAGGACAAGGCAGGAAATCAGACTCGGTTATTTTATCAGACCATCACCACAGTGGAGCCCAGGAATCTGAGTACTGAACTAACTGACAAAACTGACACATTTTTCATGTGCAAAAGAGATTGACCTTTTAAAATTATTTTCTAAATGACTGGCTGCCTCGTTATGCAGAAACACAGGGGTCTGTGGATTTAAATTAAGTTTACCTTAATATTGAGACTGTTACATCACCTACATCTTAAGCATTTAAAAAAAAAGAAGCAGCTGCCCTGCTCATAACATCTGTTGCTCATAAAAAAATTGACTGAAAAAAGAACATTTCTATTGTTAAATTCCAGTATTTTCTGTAACAAACTCTGAATCTGAACTTGTGCTAGAGCCTCAACTTTTAAAAAGATATCCAGTTCCAATTTAAGGCTTTTGAGTGATATAGAAGCAACTGGAAACCTATGGCATGGTTAATCCGCACTAATTAAGAAGTACATTACTATAATTCTGATGTATCTGGGTTTGATTTCTAAGCATTAACTGAGATATTCTGGTATCTTATCACCATCAAAAAAATAATAATTTATTTCCCTACCACTCTGGAAATGGGAAATGCTGGAATAATCTTCATCTGCTTGGATCTTAGGGAACTGCAGGGACCCTGGGTTAAAAATGCATCAACAACAACTCATGTGAACTTAGTTGCTTGGTGTATTGAAGACAATAAAAATGCATGTATAAATGTCAAGCAAAAAAAAAAAAAAAAGAAAAAAGAACAAAAAAAATCCCCAAAACAACAAAACAAATTAAAAAACCCCACCTTCAAATCTTACCTTTTATGAGGAAAAAGTGAAGCTTTGATGGTGCACTCTGTATTATTGCCTTTTGTTTATACTGTGCAGGAGCAGATTTTCAGCAATATATTAACAGAACTGCCACAGGCTGAGTACATCACCCACAGATCTACCTTTAATATCTCTATTGTTTGCTTTAAATTGTTATATCAAATCACTATATTTAATTATTTGAATAAAACTAGGCAGGTAGCTGACTGGACCACAAATGCCAGCCTCTTCTCTTCAAAAACATACCAAAAAAGAGTATCTTTTGATTAGATGAATGTTTTCAGATATTCATCCAAATCACAAACCATCCCTGAGAATCAACCCCCTTCCTACCACCCACTAAAATATATTGGCAAGACTCACAAGAGGCTGTGCAGGAAAGAGCAGGAAAACGTTTCAGTTCTGTAAAAAATATTTACCCAAAACTAAACTCCCTTTTGCCCAGTCTTGTCACTGCACAGTGTCCCTTGCTCTGTATTCAGGGCTAGCAGCGTCGACTGGCACAAAGCCGTGACATATACAGTGTATTTTGGAGCGGGACGGCACAATCAATATTGATGTTGGCAGCTTCGCTCGAGTCCCAGCCCTGCAGCTCTGCACAGAGCACGTCTGTTGGCTGGGCTTCAATGTGCAAAGGAGCAAGTTGTTTGCAAATAACTTCGTGCAGCCTGATTTTACACGGAGACTTTTGCTTATTCCTGATCAAGTTTTCTGGGAAGAGAGTGGGAGGAAATACTGCTTGTGGAGATAAAGAAAAGATCAGGAGATTATTAAGGTGAATTACATACACCTTAAACCGTTCCAATAAACCTACACAGCTAATGACCATGCAGGAGAGTCAAATGCATCTTGCCTTGATAACAAGGCTTGAGTGTTTTGAGAAATGATCTGTTATTGTTTCTTCTAGTATTCCTAAAAGCACATTTTGGATCTGGCTCTCAAGTGAACTGAAGTCCTGACTCCTCACAGTGTTGCCAATTTCTTAAGAAAAAAACCCACAGATATGATGTGTTTATCCAAGCAAACCACCTTACACACCCATGAGTTAACTCCCTATTCCATATACTTCCTATATGGAAGAACTTCCTATAACCAATTCCATAGAAGAGCAAGAAATCGGACACTGAAGTCTCTGCTGCAGAAGGGCTGCCCTGCAGTGACAAGGACAATCCTGATCTCCCAGCACAGAATTATGTCCCACACTAGTCCTGCAGGACACCAGCTTAGAAACCCAAACCTAGTTCTCCTATAAAGCCCAGGTCACCTGAGCAGCACGTTGTGGAAAATGCTGCAGTTAATATGTCCAAGGCAGCAGAAAAGAGAGGTACAAATTGGAGGACAGAAGAAAGAGGAGACAGTCTCTTCATCCCAATTACCACTCATTTAATTCTCTTAATTTTCTTTTAATCAATAACATGGTGTTGTACACACCAAATGAAACAGATGCTGAGATAGGTTATTCTGTAACAATCACGCTGCCTTTTTAACGCGAGCAATGACATCCCCATAAGAAGAATTTGATCCATTTTTTCTTAGCTAGTACTGTTCTTTTTTCTTTCTTTTTTATGAGATACAAATTGCAGAGTTTTAGCCTTTCCATTTTATAATTTAATTGTCAATCCTCCATCCCCTCCCTCCTTTTTCACATAAAACAATACAAATGTGATTTTCTGGTTGTTTTTGTGTGTGTGTGTCCTTTGGATAGACAAAGCATGGATGAACACACCGAACACGGGAGCCCCTGTCCTGTGGATCCTTTTCTTCACCTCTTCTGGCCTGCTGTAGAAATCTATAGCACATTAATCATTTCTGAGCTCAATCCCAGCATGAGGTAGGAGAACAGAGCAATTTACTGAGCCTGCATTAGATTTTTCTTTCATCAGACTTTTA
>JAUBOD010001004.1:4956816-4968335 GCA_032353885.1 Nothura maculosa
GGAGGACAGGTAAGCATTGAGCGCAACACAGCCCCTGGCACAGATCAGCTGCAGGAGGCCCCCACGTTCAGCGATGGCCTCCATGGGGAAATGGATTCACCATTGTAGGCTGCAGCCCTGAGCATAAATCCTCCACCTTGTGATTCCCGAGGAAACGCAGCGCTCGGAGCTGTGCAGGGGACAGCCCTGCTCCGCGTGGCAGGGACCGCGCTGCCTCCTTTGGGGTTGGTGGCACCCTCTGCAACACAGGGAAGACACTGCGACAATTCCTGCAAAAAATAACCCACCAAAAAGCCGTGTTCCTGTTGCCCCTCCTCTGGCTTCAACCAGGATGAGGTGAAGGCAGCAGGATGGCCATAGGAAGAGCAAGAGTTTTATTTTGCATTAACTGACCATGTGGGCACACAGAACTTGCAAGGACGTGGAAATTCTCACTCTTGCCGTGCCAACCATTTTCACATTTTCATTTTGTCTGGCATTTTGGCAGAGTTTGTTCGTTGTTTGCTCCTGCAGAATGGTCAAGCCTTCATCAGCCTCATCTAAAGCTACTGAAGATTCCAACCAGGCACGCTCCAAAGGGATGTCACAAGTGCTTACTGGTACCTTCTCTTCCCACAAGCCAGATGGCCAACTTCAGTGCCAAGTTTCAAACTTGAGCAATGTTTGTACTGTTCAAAACGAAACAAAGAAATGCTCAGCGTATTTCCACAAGATGATCTCTGCATATTTCACACTCTCCCACAAAGCAGGAACAGTCAAAGAAATAGCCCTCAAAGAGGGCGGGGAAATAGAAGAGCAAAGTCGGGCAGAGCCCAACCACAAAAATACTGCAGTGAGATTTAAATGTTTGAGAAAGCCACGGAGGCAGAGGGCTGAGCTGCAAACAAGCTAGGGTTCGGCTCCAGGCACTCATATGGATACACATAATCCACTTCTTCCTCACAATTCACATTTTGGTGGAAAGGTAGGATGCTGTCCCACTCATCCATACCATTTGGGAGCAGCCAGCAACAACCAGCACTAGCACTAACACAACACAAACGCTCTCTCTGTTGGTGACAACGGTGCAAACGCAGCAAAGAGACACTATTGGACTTCCAAAATACCATAGAGTAAAACGGGCCTGTGTTCCTGCCCTGGTGCTTCCTGTTGGCACCTCAGAGTGAGTCACACTCACTGCAGTATCTCACTCTAAATACACCATTTACTGTCGCTTCCTGTATTTTTAATTTTCTCCCATTTAAAATGCTGAACGCAATTAAAACAAATGCATGCATGACAAAACAAAGCTGCCTGCAGACATCAGTACACACTGGCAAAACAAAACTATAATAATGGGCACATTATATATTCCTAATGTTTCCTATTAATCAACTCTTGTTTCTAATATAAGGAGGAAATCACTGTATCCAAATTAACTTGCCAATATCATAGCTATTAATAATAATCTCAAATGAAGACTTGCGGAATGCAATTATATTACCAAATAAAAGTGGTACAAATAGAAAATGGAATAAAACACGGTATAATTGATACAAGGATTATCAATTATATGCAGGCAATGATGTAATATGCACTCTCAGTTGCATATGAAAGGGTATTTTTGCAGATGCATCTGATGACAATTTCTTAGAAATTAAGCTATCTGCAGCCCACTTGACACTGACAGCTCAGATGGAGGAGCAGATGCTCAAATACATCCTCATGCTACAACTAAGCACTGTTTTTGCGGCAGGAAACTCGGAGCGAGGGCACTTTTGGTCTGGATGTGTGGAAGGTTCCCAAAGAAGCCTGTCTTTAAGGCCTAGGGTTGTGGACGAGAGCGCTGGTTGATGATGTGTGAAATGGATGTGTCTAAACGAGGGCACGAAAACCATAGATCTCATCCTCCCTTCCAAGCAGATGGCATCAGCCGGGAAATAGCAGAGCAAGCGGCTGCTTCCAGAGGTTTTCCTGCAGGATGCTTACATGGGAGCTGCTGCATGGGGGGGGGAAGGCTGCGGGTGGTTGGGGAGGGTTCGTTCAGATGCAAGTTTCCCTACACGCCAGGGCAATCGTTAGGAAGCACTTAATAAACCTTGCTTTGTTCAGGCAGATGGACAGAATTTGTTGCTCCTCTTGGGGCAGGACACGACATGCAGCACATCTGCATTCCCAGGACATCCATCTCCCCTTCCCAGACATTTCCACACAAAATACACCGAGGCAATTTTCATAGTGAATCCAGTGCCTCCTAAGGTAACAACAGAATACACAACAACAGATAAACCAGCTATTTGCATTGCATAAGGAGATTAAGAGGTGGAAATAGACTTCATCGGGTATAAGAAAAATCATCATTTTTCATAGCTACACTATATTTTTAGTCTAGCTTCCTAAGGATATATGGCTTATACATTCTTTTGCACCGTTATTTTGTGCAAACATATTAATCCCCTCCACTCCCCATTTCTGAATACGTTGACTGATTTTAAATGTGTGATGGAAGGGTAGGGAGTCTCCAAGATACCTCCATCCCAACACACGAGGTGGGAGAGGAGAGAGAGCTCCAACTGCCCCAAGCGAATGCTAAGGCAAGGGCTGTGCTACAAAAACATATATTATTCATGTGCCTGGGGCTACATGTGAGTGAAAGCTGGAGGAGTTTTCACATGGCAGGAGCCTGTAGGAAACCTGGCTTCATTAGTTTGCTGCTCAGAGAATATTTCTTCGCTCCAACCTAATTATCAGCAGAAATGGTGCAGGCTTCTCTAAATTTTCCAATTGCACATACATGATTCTAAGAGGCAGGCATTTGGCCAACAGCTGATGGGATGTGATAGACATGGAAAAGGTTGATCCAGTTCCAAGGCTGTTCTCCACTCTGCTGCCAATTAGTCCATTTGCTAATATTGAAAAATAATGCAAATCAAAACTTAAAAGTGGCAAACTTCAAGGAACCTTAATTACTTGAAAACAAATACTTAAAAATTACATAGCATTTTCAAACTTGACTACTCACACAGCCACTCATCAAAGGCAACGCAGTGTTTCCAGGCTGCTTATAAATAAAAGTTAATCTATTCTGTAGCTATTCTCTGAAGAAAATGTAAGTATCCAAGGTAGGGAAAAGCAGCCATGAGTCTCCTGTGCTATTCTGAATCTTTTAAAGCAGTATCTTGTGGTCTTGTGAAAGCATCTGCTTACCACAGTTCAAAAACAGGTCCACACAGAATTCCCTTCCTTCATAGGAAACGGATGATGCAATTTAAAAATCATCTCACTTTGGGTATGCGAGCTGAATTCTGTGAAGAAACTATGTTATTTTGAAATATTGGAGGGAAGAAGAAACCATAAACATGTTTATTTTTTAAACACGGTAAAACTTTGAAAGTTGATGGAATTTAAAGAAGGCCACTGAAGGACGGGGATTGCCGCCCACCAGGTCTGCTCAGAAAGGAAAGCTGTGAGCGAAGGCAACAAGCTGGCAGAGAAACAGAACAGCAGAGCAAAACTCCAGCGAAAAAGAAATACTGCAATATTTACGCCGATAGCGAAGGCTGCAGGAATAGGAGATTTTGGCTTTTCTGTTTGGTGTGTTCATTGAGCTGCTGAACTGAAGACATGAAGGATCGTCAGGGCCATCACACCACCCCAGGCTCGTCCCCACTTGTGGTTAAGGCGGTGTCTGACAGGCAGGGGATGCTAGTTCAAATTCCCGTTCTGCCTCAGAATTAAAAATTTATTTTCCTGTTGAAAAATCTTCTGCTTTGCATAAAGCACAGATCTTGATCGATCCAAAAGGCCAGACAGACAATTTGGAGATTGCCAGATGGATTGGGGACTTGGAAGGTGGCCCGAGCAGACCCTAACACATGCTCTCATCAATATTTCAGCATTTTTATACAAAGTGTAACAACACTGACTGAGGAGTCAGAGAACACACATTGCAATAGATGTAGCAGGATAATTGGGTGCTGTCTGGGGAAACAAGGGTTGAATCTCTCCAGCCTGGACAAAGATTTTAGCTGGGCATGCCACATCTTCAGCTTGGGTAACAAGGACTTGAAATCACGCTCACGTCTCCACTAACGCTCCAATGCAGGGTATATCATAAATATACAAGTCACCAGCATCTCTGTTGCTGCTAAATGGAAAATATTTTCTAACTTGGCACAGAAATTCAGCTCAAAATGGTGCTTGGGAAGGGCCCAGGTTCACGTCCTGGGCAATGTGGGACACTGGAGATCCCTGGGGGGATCTTCATGAGGACAATGTTCAATGCTCAGCGTCAAATAACAGTCAATCAGTCTCTAAGCAGGTATAATTTCAGTTCCTGAAAGCAATTCCCTTCACATCTGCATGCACAGATGCCTGTAGACGACATCTAACCGGAATTAGCTGCATCACCTACAGTTTCAAGCAATAAAATTTTATGAGGAACTGGAAGTTGTTGTTATTCAGGTTCATGTATTAGCTAAAGTTAATATTTTATCATGTTAGATCATTAGCATTTATAAAATGGCCTTCATTTAGCTGTGTATGAGGAGAATCCACACTGCAACAGCTCACAAGCACGATACATAATGCAAATTACCGTGTCTCTCTTCCACTGCTTTTAAGGCAGCAGCTGAAATGTTAAATCAAAGGGCCAAACAATGTTGAAGCCCACAGAAGTAATGGCACTTTTCCTCCTAAGAAGACCATTACAAACATTACGTTGTATATTTTAAACTTTCATTGAAGAACTTTTCAGGTAAATTTCATTTTTCTTGTCTATTAGACCCTTTTTTTCTTATTTATAAGCGACTGGTTTGTTTGCTCCCAAGAGAGTCTATCTTGTTCAACTCCTTTATCCTTGGAAGAAACTGTGAGAACAGAACAGAAATAGAAAGTTTATCTTACATATTTATTCCAGTACATAAACAAAATCATGTAGAACCTTTTAAAAAAATCTTAATTTGATATCATAAATGCAACATTTAGATATTCATGTTCACAAAGAGCCTGCCTTATCTTTAGTGAAAACAGCACAACTGAGATCATTTCAAGCAGCACAATCTGTGTTTCAATTGTGGAGAGGATCCTCTGCTCAAAACCAGCCCCCAGCCTTGAATAAAACCCTCTATTTCCGCAGCCTCAAGAAATCTGACCTAGTCTAGCAGCCCTCAGCTGAAAATTTCACATGGACAAGAGCAAAATGCAGCTTTTGCATTCCTTGCATTAACGCAAGCTTGACGCAGTGTGTAATTCTTTCAGACGGCTACTTTAGCGGTCTCCTGCTCCCGACACCACGATGACAGGAATCGCATCGCGCGTTTCTGTTGTTCAAGCAGCAAATGCGCAGGGAAGCAGATTTTGCAAAGGCAAACAGAGGACAGCAACCAAAGCAAACGGGATGGGGTTTGCATTAGCCCCGCATGACTCAGCCATGACTGGTGCTCCTGAGAAATCCCATCTGTGTAGAGCTCCTCACGTATTTATGCACTTTCAGAATCACAATTTCAGCCCCAGGTGACACTTAAAATGCCTCCGTGACACAGATCAGTCTGTGCTAAAGCAACTGAAGGAAGGGAAGTTGCAATGAGTGTCCTTGTCTTGCTGCTCTTCTCACAAAGAAGCAACACATGATCTATTCCCACTGCAACCAAGACTCTCAAGAGCTATTTGATCAGATCTCCCTCCTAAAATAACAGAGCCAGGAAAACAACATGGTGACCACAAAACTAGCCTTGTGTAAAGAAGCTTGGTCAATTGCTTTGGTCTCACTGGCCTCTTGGAGAAACAGATCTCTCCCGAGCTCACTGATTCCCATGACTGGAAACCCTTCGTGCAGTCCAAGACCTGCTTCCAGAGGCTGCAGATCCCTTTCACAACATCAGGCCTTTTGCACTCTCACAAGGGGCAAAGACAGTCCACCATTATTGCCTTCCTCATTCCATTAATGCTTAATTCCATTAATTCCACATTAATAGGAATATGGTTTATTCCCAGCATTCCACTCTCCTCCCAGCCTGGACAAACCTTAATCTTTCATTTGCTCATTTGTGTTTTATGCAAGTTGCATCTCAAAAAAAAAAAAAATAGCCCAAAACACCACGCCAAGGTCAGGTGGCCACAAATTTGACCTATTTTGTTTGCTGCAATTTTGATGTCACACTTGGTACAGCCACAGTTTCACCTTCTGAAGCTTCATTTTCTCCATTCTAGATATGAAAGAAACATTTAGCACTATTATGAAACACTCAACACTATTTTTGTCTCAAACACTTAAAACGAAGGTTATTGTAAATCAGTTTTCCTGCTGTGCTTTCACATGAAGCAACTAAAAACTGATGTGAGACAAGCAAGGGCTCTCACCACTGTGCTGAAGTGGCCAGATGTTCCTGCTTGGCCATGAACGCAGATCCCAATCCTGGTGTCCCAAAGGCCTTATTAAAAATTCCGTTTGTCTCAAGATGTGGGATTTTACCTACTCCTTTTCTACACTGCAGTCGTTTCCCAAAGCTGTCACTGAGCACAGAGCCAGGCGCTCCGCACATCAAGTTATGTAACTTATTCCCTGTCATCCCAGATGCGTGGGAACAAGTACTCCTCCTGCACTGACAATCAGGGCACGCTCCCTGTATTTTCTTGTTCTCCTTTCTTAAAAATATGGCTCCTATAGAGCCCAGAGATTTATGGCCCTTCCTTGTCTACTATTTTCGCTTCGATCAGTTCTGAATTACACAGCAACAAAGCTCCAAGATGACAACTTACACCCAGAAAGGTGAGGTGGAAACTGCAGCCAAGGGTTTGAGCTCCTCTTTGGCTGAGTGCAGAAATGAATATTCCTCCCTCTTCCTCAGAAATGTCTCTAGCACAGAACCAAGCAGAAAGAGCTCCTTATCCTGCTTTGCTTCCAAAGGTTTGTTTGAATACCTTTAAAATAAAACATAAAGTTGAGTTATTTCAAATAATGAATTTCAACCTTTTGCATCAGTGAAACAGGTCTCCCTGTTGCCGAGACCCTCCTTCAGCAGAACCTCCTAGATATGGAGATGCTTTTGAAAATTTCAGCCTCTGTGTTTCTTCCCTAATACTTTACTGTGAGAAATTATTTTATTGTACCACTCATTCTACTTTTAAGTACAGTTTCAGTGATAAACCCCATTTCTCCCAAAACCGAATGCCCAAATCCTCAATCCTATATAAAACTTAAATGAACTGAAATTTCATCGGAGTGATTTATCATTTTTGAACAGGAGGCAACCCCAATCTGACCAGGATAGCTTGGGTAGCCAGAGTTCAATTACAATAGTTTGGAGCTGGCTCTCTTATTGAAGCGAGGTGACCCAAGGTCACTATTGATGGTATATTTATTGATGGGGATCTTCCCTTGACAGTTGTTTAGTGTAACACAGAAATAAACTGATAAAATTACACCTATAAAACACATCTATAAAAAGATGACACCTAACAGAGCTGCCAAATGAGCAATTATTTACTGTGGTTCATCATCTCTCATGAATTAACTTGTTATTGGGCACTAGAATCTCTCTGGCAAATTCCTGATGCCATTGATAATTAAATTCTACATTTCTCCTAGGATAGGCTTAGGGCATGTATTTCCTTTGCTATCTTAAACCTTCAAAGACATGAAAAGCTCCAGTCTTCATCCAGCTGATTCCCATGCTGGAAGGCTTGCTTTAATATTGCATTGCTTTAACAGACTGACAAAATTAATCTTAAGGAAGTTAATTTAATAGTTTTTTTGATTCTATCTGATGTGTTTCACACACACACAAAACGAAAATATGCTTACAGTACTTGTGATATTAATAAAAATGGTGATGCATTCAGAAGTCTCAGACAAATAACATACCCTACAAAGCCCTGTGCTTCTACACTAATTCTAAATTCAAGGAAAAGCTAAATGATCTCATTTAGAAGAAAAGGCTATTTCATTTTACTGAACAAAATGTTTTCAGATATTTCTTGAAATACAGGAAAGTTAAACATTTATTTTACAATATCCATTATAGAATTTTATTTTTTACCTTTGACTTCAGTCAGGCAAGTCAAAATATCAGAGAAAATACTTATAAAAAGCCCCAAAGATTTATAACACATTAAAAAATCTATAATCATATAAGGACTTAAAAAAATCTTGACTTGAAAAATTCTTGGCATCTGTGACATTTTGGGATCTATTCCTCTGTAAGCAGTAGGGAGACAGGAAACGATCGGGGACGGATATAGGGAGATAGTTTTTTCATTAATAGAAAAGAGAATAATCTGTCCCAGTAACTGTTAAATTAGATATATCCAATACATCCTACTTCAAATTGTCTGTCAAGGAAGAGCAAGTCCCAAAGAAAAGTGATTGTTCTTGAATGGAACCACATTCATAACCCTTAACACCGGTGTCTGAGATTTTCTGGTGGATTTTTATAAAAAACAAAAAAAGCAACCTTGGCAACTACAACATATTTAGCTTTAAATAATTTAGATGGACAATTAATTCTCTATTGCTCCCATAATTTAAGGATGCAGCAAGATATAATGTCGATGTTTCCTGAAGAGCAGTAGAGCAGATCCTGTTTAAATCTTTCTTTACAGCACATAACTCGGACTCGGCTAATTGTTAAGAGCAGTGATTTCAATATAATTGAATGGAAAGAATGCAGTTAAGCATTTAAGACTTCAATAACCTTCCTAAAAATCAATATTTCTTTTAAACTAGCCTTCCGGCCTGAGATTTTGCAGGCCAGTAGATAGCTTGAAGAACAGCAACACTACAAATAAAAAAGGAATAGAAAGATCCCTGTGCCTGGCTCTGCATATTTGTTCCCTTCAGACAGGATCCTTATGAAACAAGACTGGGGAGGCATGAGGGAGAAATGATTAAAAAACAAGCTTATCTTTGGAAAATTTGCTAATCAAAGTCAAAATTGGCATTTTGGGGGAGGAATTGAACGCCCAGCAGGATTTCTGTTTGCATACATACGTGTGGCTGTCAAGGAATGACGGATTGTCTGATGGCTGCTGCTAGGGATCAATAGTTTCTTTAAAGGGAGACAGATTCATGGAAGATATTGAATCCAAGTAGTTTATTGGGCTGTTTTCATCCTTTTGTTTAATGGCAGCTCTCAGAGTCACCTCGGCTTTAATCTTTAAGTTGACTTTCAAGTAACTCTTTTCCATATCACCCAGGGTTTTGGAAACACGGTTCAAAGGCACCGTCCTGCTCTTCCAAAGTGCTTAAATATAGGCCACGTTATAGACACCGGCCCTGGAAGCTGGCACTTAACAGCAGCTACGCTCTAAGGAAACATTGCAATTTACTTTCAGCCTTTGGATCAGTCCTTAATCTCTGGACTTATCTACTTATTGGAAACGTGTTAAGATTTGTGCTGCTGACTTTTGAATGTCAAAAGAGCTAGTAACCCCTTCCAGTGCTGATAAACATCCAAATGACTATAAGCTCATCTCAAGGTACTCGAGCTACCCAAAGCTCCCGCTTTTACACTAGAGCGGTCTGGAAATCCATATTCTTCGACTTTTATTTGATCACAATCAAAATACCATTTGCAGCAGCCAGCTTTGATTGCTCCACGGTCTGTGTAGTATTGAAATACAGATGTGCCTATTTCACCCTTGCTTCATAGCTGTATTTTCCAGCTTCTGGACAACTTTGTTCAGACTCTCCCCACTTCTGGTCCCAGTTGCACTTGTGTTGCATTAGAGGATGCAGGGTTTGGTCTCCCATGCCCACATGGACACATTCACAGAATGGTTGAGGTTGGAAGGGACCTTTATGGAGCATCTAGTCCAATCCCCCTGCTCCAGCAGGGACACCTAGAGCATGTGGCACAAGGTGGCAGCATGTGGCACAGTGGGACACGTTGTTCCTTGTCATGCACTTGCCATGGTCATAGGGCACAGCACACTCCTCCTCGCTTCACATTCACTTCTTTCTGCACCCATTGCCAAAGTCTACAAAATCTGGAAGCCTGATGAGCACCTCACCTGTCCCACCACATCTCGGAAACATAAAACACACAGTGACGATTAAAACAAAGCCAGGATTAACAACAGCATCAGAGAACTTGTCAGGGATTTGGGGCTGCCAACATTCAGCTATCATGACTTGAAACCATGGTGACTGAATGATAGGCAGGCTTGGATTTTAACTAGGGTATTTGCTTGGTGAGAGAGAAAAGGCAGATACAAGACACACAGCACCTTAGTTTAGTCTACCTTTATTCATTAGTTGTAGAAACAGCAGAAAGAAAAGCAGACAATATCTTGAGAAAGCAGCAGCAACTCCCTGACCCGCTCCCTGTCCCTGTCAGCCCAGGGCCATGCACGACCACGTTACTGTCTCTGCATCGATGTGCTAAAACTGCAGCTTCCCCTACCCGGTTATTTGCCACACGTTCCCAAAAGCTGCCTTGAAGCTTAGGCTGGATCAGCGGGTGAGACAGGTGCCAATTTGCAACACGAGAAGCAGAGAAGCAGCAAAATATGGTTGTGGCAGCAAGGGTGAGCAGAAAAGCTAATAAATACAATATGCCCCGAGCAGGAAAGATGTGTAGCAGATCAAATTGGATACCAAATCTTCAGATACCACTCGCAACTTCTCCAAAATGTTGCAGAAAAATGCAAAGTATCTAAATATCATGATAGGTGAGATCAGCCCCTCAACCCTCAGCAGAACTCCCTCCTGCCCTGTGCATCCCTAAAGGCTGAAGCCTTGCAGGACTCTCATCCTTCCCTCTCCCAGTTCTCTCTTCACTTAATCTGTGGGTCTCCATTTCTCTAGAAGGGGCTTAGCTTTGCAGATGGGAGATAAATCACTGGGTCTCTCTGGAATCACTTCTTTAGGAGATTTAGAATCTGATTCTGAAGTAAATCCCAAGTAAAGCTGTCCAATTTAATGGAAGGTGTTACATTACTGCGCAGGTATAACAGGGATCAGCAGGGTAGCTCTATCCTATTTACGTCATCAGGGTATCAACTAGTTCCTTATACCAAGCAAATAGGACAGATTAGACTAAATTCTGCGCTCGAGCTGTGTTTACTTAGTCATTTTAATTTGACATCACTGTATGTAGCGATAGGAGTAGAACTACTGTGACTTTTATAGCTTTATCAGACTGAAAACTCCCTGCTTTCCCTTCCCAGTGAGCCCGGTGCTCAGAGCGAGCAGTTCTCTGATGTGACCTCCTACCTTGCTGCACAACGTGGGGATGAAGCTTCTTCAGCACCAGGGAGAGAAGAGCTCAGAGCAAAGCAGAGCCAGGGCCTCAGTTCCTCGGGCACCAACCTGCACCACCGAGGCAGAAATACCATTTCCACGGGCACAGACAGTCACAACATACGAGTCACTGCCTCTTAAGGCAGTTACCACCTGCAGATGCAGCCATGGGGATGGACCTGGACTTCGTGCATATTCCCACCGTAGCCACAAACGCAACGCAAGGTTCATCCCTGCGGATGGAAGCAGAGCCGGGAATGTGTGCAAGTAGGGCACAAAACTAACCAGACATCTCTTA
>JAUBOD010001004.1:5030508-5049130 GCA_032353885.1 Nothura maculosa
AAGCAGGAGGAGACCAACTCAGCTGAGAATGGGAACAAAGCCCTGGCAGCAAAACTGCAGAAAAGCCAGAATTCATCTCAAACAAAGGAATTAGAATCTGCCAAGCAAAATTCACACCTTGGTGGAATTTATGGAAGATGGGCCATGCATTGACTCCACAGGGAATGGAAATGATCTACTTATATTTCAAGAAAGGAGGCCTAAGGCAAGAGCACAGACAAACCTCAGTGTCAAAGCCCATACAGAAAACAGCACAAGGAGGGACACACAATACCATAAATGCGACCCAAAGTCTGCAGATGCCTGGAAAGAAATGCAGTAATGACAAGAGATTATATAATTCCACACGCCCGAGCAGAGCATGTGCTACAACAAAACCCATGACAACATCATTAGCAGCTCAGAAAAGTTTTTCAGCGGAGCAGTGAGCAACTGTGGCAGAAGATAAATGGACTATCCGCTTGAGAGGAACAGAGACATATTAATTTTAAGTTGGATTCTGGTGCACAAGCCAATGGAATGCCCAAAACAGCCCTGTTAGCAAAGAAAGAAAAAAAGACATAAAAGCAGGAGCAGGAGAAGCTAAGTCGGAGCATTTGATGGTGAGCTTACACATTTGAGATGTGAACTGGGGAAGAGCTACACACAGCATTTGCTACAAGGAAAAATAATACCTGTTCCATTGCTGCTCTTGATGATACCTTTGGGGGGAAGAAAAAAAAAAAGAAAAACAAAATTCAAAACACATAAGGAGGATATGTGACAATCTTTTGGGATAGGGGAAGTTTTCAGAAAACAAGGATAATTGAACCCCTAGGAACACTCCTTTCCAGCTCAATTTAAAAAAAAAAAAAAAAAAAGCTCCTTATTGCTGTTTTGCAAGAGGACTATTCCCCAAAGGTTGGAAAAATGGAACTTTTTCCTTTTGAGTAAATCAGAAGGAACTAACTGAAACATGAAACGGCTGAACATGAGCAGAAAATGCTTTTCTCAAAGGGACACGAACGCATGAAACACGATACATCTTTCATCGTGCATCATGAGGCTCTAACATGGGTCTGCGGGGAGAGCAACGAAACGTAACGTAGGCAAGAAGACATCTGGGGCTCTTTCTGGACTGAGTAGGTGGTTTCTGGAAGGCTTCCTGGCCCATGACCGTTATTCCTCATTTGTGCACATCACCATGCCTCCCAGGTGAAGCACAGCTTCTTCCATCCTTCCAAGGGCTTTTTGATGGCAATCATAACAGTTGCTTGATAACATAGCAAATATGAAGGTTTTCGCAATGGCCAAGAGGAAAACATAATATAAAGTCTCCAAAAAGCTTTGGATATCATTAACATTAGAAGACCTCCCAAATAAAACTAAGTAGATTGAATGCAGCAGAAATAACACATCTGTGAGAGAAGCAAATGGAGCCAGGAAGATTCTCCAGTGACAGGATAAACCTGTTCCTCTAGCACACACAAAAAAAGAGAATTCTTTGAATTAATTACCAAGAGTTGCTTATGCTTTTATATGACTTCTGAAACCTAAAGCTTGTCAATGGAGCTGGATTTTGACTTGCCAGGCATCATTATTTGAGATGGACAATTCTCATTTTAGGAAATAGAGCTTGTTATGGGCTCGCCCAGTTGGAAACCAGTTGGTCCATCTCAAAGAAAACAGACTCTCCATTCCCATTTATACGCGTTTGGAAGAAATGGCACCATGGGAATGATACTATTCTGTCTGAACCTCTTTCTGATGTGGCAGATGTGCCCTGTATTACCAGTTACAGCAAACTAGCCCATTTAGAAGTCTGGGGCACCATGATAGAGCAAGGAAAGTTATTTACACGTTTTCACCAAGAGACTAGTCAGTTTTCTCTTAGGGCTGCTGTATCAGTAAAAATCTGGTAGTGAAATGTTCGTGTAGAGAAGGAATTTTCATCCCAGTCCAAGTTTCAATAGTTTTCATAAGCACTTTGGGATCCTGAAGTTGACTGAAACATGAGAATAAACAACATCCTGCCATTGCCAGAGGGCCTGGCAAAGAGAAAAACAGCAACTACAAAACTCTTGAGAAGATTAATTTTTCCCCATCTACAAGTATAGGGTTCTTGGTTGCATGTACACACTCTGGAGCAAATGACAGATGTGCAAGAGTGAAGTGCAGAGCTTGATTATATCCATGTTTTTCTAAATCCATTTTACAAACTCCAGTGTGTCTGACCTCAGAGGCAAGTTCCTAAAGCTACCGCCGAGATTCTCCACAAGAAAGTGGCCCTAAAGAAAGAACCTGATATTGTTGGCACAGGCCAGGTCTGTGTGTCCCTACTCCATACGTTCATTTTAGGGAGATAATTAAATCATTAAAGGGGCCAAGATAGTGATTCTCCCAGGCTTCTCAGAAAAAAAAAAAGCATTCTAAAATATAAACAACTTTATGAATTGAAAAATCTAAGAAAAGAGCCAAAGTCAGCCCTCTAATGGAGCATGAGCTGGTAAATACTGTCACCTGTGTCAGCTATAGAGCCCACACTGAGGGAAAGAGCACATAGAAGGAACCGCCTGCCCTAAGCTGCCTTCTCCAACAGAAGGATTTAACAATGAACAGCAACAACTATATATTAGTGCAATGTTCCCTTCAGCAGCCACCTTGCTGCAATTAAATAGACAATCCCAAGTCACAATTTATTTTTCTAGCCCATGCCAATGCTGAGGAGCTCAGTAGGTGGTTTGGTAGATGTGATTTTAAGCCCTCGATCAGAAATGTAACTTCAGACTCCTGACCAATATTTCCCATTATCTCTAGTCCGGTGTGGTGTTGGCAGAAAGTGCCAAGAGAACAAAGAACCTGTGAGACAGTTTTTTCCACACTTCACATTGTGACATTAAAGAGCAAGACTAGCAAAACAAGGGTCATCACTTGCTGACATTTTATTCAACAGAAAGTTGAAAAAGATTGCCTGAATGAGGAAAAGCTTCAGACAAACACAGATAAAGTCACAGAAGCAAGGCTTGGGTCCTGGATTTATCCCCAGCTCTCACTCTATCCTAGAAAGGGAAATGATGTCTTTAAATCCGCCAGGGAAGGAAATAAGGGCTCCAAAACCTGACTTTTTCTGCCTAGAGTAGTAACTCTGTTTTCCTGTAATAGGAGTAACTGCAAATCGTTATATTCCTTCCAAAATACAAGCGTATGATGAAGACCAGAGCTTTACATCCTGGCTTATACCTCACACAGAGTTGGGCAAAGATGAAATACAACTAAGCAAGATCAAAGGTCACATGAGAGACCACTGAGCAGTGTATTTTTCTCAACATGAAATAGAAAATGTAAAAAAAAAAACAAACTACGCTGTCAAGTATTATTATTTTGCTATTTTTCCAGTTGAGACACACTGCAGTTCAATCATTAAATTCTGTTATGAAGAGATATTTTACAATTTTTCATTCATTGATCTGAATACATATAGTTTCACATGTACCTCTTCATAGAAGAATTCTTTCAGTTATTTACGTGATTACTCAAAAACACTGAGATTTTTATTTTTACAGAGGATGTCTGCAAGTGCCATTGTGGCCACTTAGACCATGGCCAATTGAAACCAAGGTTTGCCTTGTAAATGGCCTTCATTCTTGCCTGGTTGGGAAGGTTTTTCTTCATAAATTTCATCCAAACAAAAATATAAGGTATTTGTCCAAGTTATAATAAATCCACTAGCAGTCTAAGAAGGAGACATCCTTGCATCAGAAGGGTTATTTCCCTTGTGTGAAGGAACGATCTTTGAGGGCATAGTTCAGGATACAATTTAACCTGTGACTGGATATTCTTCCTACTCTGTTTGTGGTGGAGCAGAAAAGCAGGTTATGTATGTACCAGACACGAGTCTTGCCAGGTGGAAGTGAATAGTTGAAGAATGAGCATTAAATAGCTTAGTCATGCATTAGAAACTCCTTTGTCAGAAATGAGTACAGATTAGGATTGTTTTATCTAGCATTTTCATCCATTATCTGATAAAAGGAGCATACAACCCAGTACTGACTTGTGTAGATGATTCTAAATGGGGAGGGATCACGATAATGAAATACAGAGATGGAGAAAAAAGTTTACACTGATGATGATTAGAAGAAAATAACATTTTCTCAAGACAAGTATATATATCTCTTGTGTCTGTGTTAATACTACAAAAGAATCTCTTGGGAAACTGATACAATGATTATTGTCTCATTTATATAACCTAGACCCTTCCTAAATGCCAAGTTCTTGGAACAGACTAAGCTCCTAACATTAGTCATAGATGTTTGATCTTTGCTAATGACAAATACAGCAAAGAGAAAATAATTCTCAGGAGATGTCAACAAACTAGCCTCGTACTTGAAACCTATCAAGGAATATGATTTAAAATTATATTTCATATCTAGTTGAGAAAACTGGCTTACAAAATGAAACACAAAGTACAATGAATAAATTCATATTCTCTAGGGCCCGATTTTCAGTGGTTCAGGACATCTGATCATTCCATGAAAGTCAAGAGAGACTTGAAGGCCACAACATACATAGTTATCACAACACCTAAACCTTCCGAATTTAGAGGACATTGACATTGCTCATGCAATGGTGCAACAGACTGGGGAAAGGGAGAGAGATGGGGCAGGCTGTGGCTTAATAAATACAGAAGGAATATAAAAAAGTACCATCTAACACTAAGATATAATAGATTGTGCAGTGAACTCTCAGAGGAGACATCAAAGACCCCACTGCTTGGCACTCTTAAGAGCAGAATGATGAAGACATTGGTGAATATACTCAAGGGAGATACCCCACAGTGGCAGGGGAATGGACTGGAAGACAAAACAGGCAATTTCTAGCCACTTCCAGGCAAGGAATTCCATTCCCTGCAGCCTTTCCAAAAGCTCTAGAGACGCAAGGCTATTTCCTATGCACATAAAATTCATGTATGAGAATCAAACTCCTGTATTCAGCATAAAAATGCACACAGTTGTGTGATCTTAATACAGAATATAAATAAACAGCAACAGAGATGCTTAAGAGATAGACACCATAGCTGACAAGCTATTGCCTTCAACGTATCTGAATTCAAAATGGAATATAGCTGCTTTGTCTTGCATTCCTTTTGTTTTTTAAGCTTTTCCACACTCTTTGAGGGTTGAACATTTTTTGCAATATACTTTTAACATTAAAGCATATCAAGAATGAATTTATGTCCAGCCCTTAATCCAAATGAACTTAACAATTAAAATTTTGGTTGAAATAAAAAGTTTCAATACTGTGACACTCAAAAGGCAGCCAAAGGTTTGCACTGATTTTAAGTAGAAAGAGGAAATAATGTATTATTCAAGCTCCAGAACTTGCTTCCTGCAAGATCAATTTTGTTAAGTGTTGCTTAGCAATGGATTATAAGTGCAGATCCTGCATAATAATGCAAGGTGGGGATGGCAGGAATTCCACTGAACGCACACTGGAAAAATAAAAGGATTCACCTGGTGAGTCACAGTCCCATAGAGAACTCACCTCTTCTTCACCTCGTGTCATTTATTGGCTGCCGAGCCACATAAACAGGAAGTTTTAGGTCATTTTTGTTGTTTTCCAAGCGTGTGCCCAAGATGCTGAGAATCTGCTCCTGATCCCGAGGCAAGCAGCAAAACTCCGCAGTGGCAGAGGATCAAGCCAAGCCAACAGGATCACATTGTTGCTTTGAGAGGATGTGAGATTTTCTGACGCAATATTGTATTTGAAACTCAATATATCAAGACATTTATATTCATCACATACCCAAGAATTTGATCTCCTCACGGAGAGCAATGGCAGACTTCTTATGAACTCAAGCACTTACTGCCTTGTACGGAAGAATCCCGTATGTCATTTTATCCTTCTCAATCTGTATTTTGTTTGTACATAGTCTGTAGAAGAGCTAACACATGGGGAGATCAGCCTGCAGACAGGATCAGCCACTGCAGAGAACCCAAGGTGCAGCAGCCGCAGGGCCGTGGAAAAATTGCACCTGAAATGAAAGGTCTAGGAGGAAATACTAATTGAGATGCCTTAATTGAGATTCCCTTCACAAAATGGGTCTAGCCTCATGCATTTGAAAGTGGTCCACTCTGATAACAATTTAACAAAAGAAAGAAAGAAATAGAAAGCAGAAAAATAATGTTTCCAAACACAGAGCCCTCAGTCTTTAAGGTTTCGATACAGATTGTAATTTAAACTGAAACTTTAGCTATAGCTTTGACAGTGCCCAAAGCTGGCAAAATATCATTTTGACCTTTTAAAATGAAATTCATTCACTCTTGGTTTTTGCAATACTTGAATTTCCAGACTTTTCCAAACAGAACAGGAATAACTTAAAGATTTTTGTATTATGAAATTGGTGAAGACTCTTACCTTTTTCTTCTACATCCTGGCTTTAATAACCAGCTTTTTATTTTTGGCATCTCAAGAGCCTTGATCACATAGGATAAAGCACATGAAGAATGTAGCTCAAATTTATCATAATTTCCACAGCATCTGTCTAAATTAATATAAATTTATAGACACTTATTTGATTGATTGTCTACTTTGTGATGAGGATTTTCTTATAATAGCTTTTCAAGGGTATTTCTTCTTGTTTCCTCATACCTTGCCACATCCTACTCCCTTGCTTTCTCCCTCAGATTCAGCTTTGCTGTAATATATCTCATTTTTTTTCTAATGTGATTTTAAATAAAGTATAGTTTGTTTTCATGCATCTCTTAGGGGAAATGAGAAGAAAAATATACCTATGTAAATGTGCGATTACTGATCCTCTTACTACGTGCAGCTAACAGACATTAAACTTTTCAGGACAGGGCCAACTTCAGTTTACATCAGTTGGGGCAATGACATGCAGTAAACTACCTGCTATCTTCAACCAAAACATTAAATATAATTGCTAGTGTTTATAATACAACCTCAACCAGGGATTTTACTGGGCATACATAAAATATGAGGCAGCCCTTGCCAGACCCTTAATAGCAGGAGTTAGTTCAGCAAAGTGCTTAAGCATAGACATGACCTTGTGTGAGTGAACCTTTGGGCGATGTAAAAAGTTCCCTGAATTTTCTCTAACGTTTTTGATCCCCTTTTTGGCAGGGTGGTTTTAAAAGGGAAATATTCTAGCAAAATAAATCCAGGGGATGCGGCCCTGCCTTTGCAGCAGCATCGCTTCTTGGCAGGAGGGGGAACAAATTGCTTCTAGATTTTGGGCCTTTTTACTCAAGTTGAGTATCTGAAAAGCATGCTACTAGCTTTACCGAACCATTAGTGATTTGCTTCTTGCAAATTCTGCTGCTCCTGAGCCAAAGGGTCAAAATCCTAAATTATTCGCACTCAGAAGTTCAGTAAAGACCTCGCACATGGGTGCAGAGAAACCTGTTTGCTCTGGATCAGGACAATTTGACTGCTCAGGTCTGCAGTGTAAAACCTGCAAATTTATTTTTTTCGTATTAGATATGAAATAACAATTTTTTTCCCATTTTTAAACCCTAGAGCCCTACAATCCCATGAACAATTTTAACTGATAAATTATGAGGTCGTATATGCTGCTGTTTCAGATGACCATCCTTCACATGCAAGGGCTGTGCTTAACAGTTCTCTAATGTATTTCTCCCTTTTGTCTTCTCAGATGGAAAATCACACACATGTTTTTTTCCATTGGTCTTTTTTTCTTATTTTTTAAGCTTCCCTGTGATTTGTGTGCTTTTAAGTGTCAGTTCCTATGTGCATATACTGGATTTGGTAACTGAAGCAGGTACAGTTTGCACCTAGCGCAAAAATAGAGGAAGCTTTTGATCCTTTTCTTTTCCAAGGAAGTTAGTTCCAGTCTCAGACTGCTGAGAAAATGTGCTTAATTAGTACATAAATCACACAAAAGATACTGGTGCCCTTGCCTTATGTCAGAGCAGGCATTCAGAACCAATCTGCTCATTCAATCATGGTCAAGTTTAAAGTGTTTTTTTAACACTAAAGAAAAGGTGCTAAGGAACCAGTTGTCCTGTCTTCATCGAGGCTTGAAGAGCCCAATCCAAATGCCAGCAACACTGATCAGCAGCAAGGCTGCTCCTAAAACAGATGTACAGCTGTGTGAACACAGATTTTGTAGCTTACAGCTGTATTTGGTAAAAATCCTCACACTAATGAAGGCTAATGCAGGGAGAAACTCTCCTGTACAGCGAGCACTCTTTTTTATTAGAGTGTCAGCTCTTGGAGAGTCTCATTACCCCGTGCAACAGTGCAGCTGGAAGAACCGGGGCACTCAACAAAGCCAGATGCTTCCAGGGAATAAAAAATAGGCACATTTCTCGAAAGGCACCAGCCTTCTATTATATTCCTAGCTGGATCATCAGCCTGCATAGGAAGACACTGCATAATTAAAATCAATGTTTGGGAGGCTGATTTACAGCTGCTAGGGATCTAGTGCTGTGCTTCGAGCATCCAAACCCCAGGTGGAACTAGGAGGTAATTTAGATAAGAACCACCTGCCTCGCTGTGCCCTGGCAGCACTGATTTCTGAGGGAAGATAGGCAGAGGTTTCCTAGCAGAGGGTGCACAGCACTTCAAGGGACAGCATGATAGGAAGGCTGAGTTGCTGGTGTGAATTTGTTTCCTTAGAAAGGAAGTGAAGCAAAGGGGGGAAAAAAAGAGGATAAAACTACTGACAAGCAAAATTCAGGAGAAAAAGAATGAAAGGAGTAAAAGTAAATACTTTCTAATGGCTACAGGAATAACGTATGCAGTAGTTCTGGTGTAGATATGCAGCTAGGGCACTATGAAGCTAGATGCTGATGAGTCACTGAAAATATTCCATGTGCATTAAACTTTAATGGGATTTTTCTGCCTTCCTTTTCCCATATGGGAATTTTATATAATACTACATTCTACTTGCATTTAATCCTTTTCTAACTAGTATGAGTAAATAATCTTTCATGATTTGCTTAAAAGAGCATTTATCTGTTCTGGTTTGGAAGCAAGCCTGATGCTACGTGGCCTGAGAGAGGAATCCAGAGCCAATATTGCCTTATGCCCATTAGTCTCTCTGGGCATGAACTGGTTCAAGGCCATTAAAAAAAATAGACAGAAATTCTTGCAAGGCGAACAGAGCATCCCACCTTGTACCAAATGAAAGAGAATCAGAACCCAATGGACAGGATTCTTTCAGCAGACATCCATGATGCTGTATTGCATTTGCTAGAGAACTTGAGAAAAAAAAACAACAAACTAACAAACAAAGTGTATTTTCTGTGGCAAGTCCTGTACAGGTGCTGAGGAAAAGTCCAAACATTTGTTTATGCTCCTACAGCAGCATCTTTCCTTTCACAGCCAAAAAAAGAGAGTGAAAATATGAAATCTTACAGCAAGCCCTTGGCTCCCTGCTGCTACCTCTCTGCAGAATGATGCCTGGATTAAAGTGATAAAGAATAGGATATAAAATCCCAGAAGCATTGTAATTAAATAATCAAAAATGACAAAATCTGCAAAGCTTTGGCAGTTGAATTTTCATGACAACAAGCATCATGCTAAATAGAAAAGATCCATTATGCAGAGAGATGGGCAAAAGGCAGCAGGCAAAAAATTAAACCTAGAAATTGAGATTGTACTAAAAATGGTGAGATAAAAGCAAGATGAGCACCTGTCTATATAAATGCAGTAGTTACTTCAAACAGAATGCCTAAGAGTATTTTATTAAAATGGGGCTTTTCATATAAAAGCAGAGGCTTATTAAATAAGTATTTCTCCTAAAGACTTGGTGTCCTCTGGCCACGGAAGCTGCATTCCAAGGTTATCAGAAGAACCGTTGCTGTGAGCTGGACTCAATTTAGGACATGCTTTTTGTGTGGCAAGTGGATGTGGAGAGGATTCAGCAACACAAATGCATCTGTGTTCTGAATGTGAAATGAACTTTTGTTAAAGATCCCACAAGCCTCAACTACAGCTGCACAATACTGATAGAGCCAGGCGAGAGAACCTGACCTATTTGTGTCTATCTGAACTTTGTATTCATTCTTTGATCACAAGCAATGAAACCTGCAGCAATACACCAGCCAGGAAGATATAAAGAACAGCAGTCCTATATATTTAATTGTCTTTATATGTTATATAACTTAAGCTTTTATGTTAGGATTTTCTTCTGGTATAAAGTATTCCAATATAAAAAAATACTGTATGTGGAGGAGCTTTTTGAAACATGATTATGCTCAAGAAAGCCTAACTGAAGGCAGAAGGTTAGAGAAGTCATATATTATAATGCAAATTTCCTTGTTAGCAGCCATAAAACTACATCCCACTTCTGTGAAGAGGAAAAAAAAAAAATTAGATCTCATAATTATCTGGATACTTGAGACAGCAGTGACGTAGCGAGCCATGAGTGAGACCATTTGCAAAAAGATCTGTCATCTGCTTGTCCCAGGTCTTGGTATGTTCCGCATCTGTGTATGTTCCTCTGACATAAAGCAAAACCATTCTTATGTCCCTGCTGGCTTGTGTATAGGCTGTTCAAGAACCTGGGACCTAAAGGATCTTTTATACACGCCAGATACCCGAGAGCCACTCTGGACTTTGAAAGATGCCCCTCTCTTCATGCATATTTTCTTCAGATATCACCAGCAAATGCTGAGAATCTACTACCTAGAAGCCCTTATTAAAAGCATAAAGTAGGAATTGAATGTTTTAAACCTTCTTGTTGACTGCTTAGATCTAAAGTTTATGCTTTATGGCTCTTTGTCCCTCTCCCCCATACAGGACCTCTCACAACATATATCATCTTCTCCCTTTGGCAAAGGAGGAGAAAGGACACAGTTCACTTAAGGCAGCAAAAGGCAGCGTGTTTGAGGGTTTTAGCTCATCTTACAGTTGTGGTTATTATTTACTTAGCTCACTAGGTCTGGAGTTTATTGACATTAGTCTCCTGTTCACCTCACGCACACATTCTAATCAACTCTTGTTATGGTCAAATAAGTTGCTGGAGGCAGTTCCCCTGAAAATTCATTGCTTTTTAGATCTCTGTGTGTATAACCAGAGCTCCTGTGGCCACGCTCGCAGGAAGGCTGCTCCAGCAGCTCGGTTGTTACCGAGCTGCCGCGGCGCTTCCTCATCAAGTCTCACACACTCAGAGGCACCCCAGCATGCAGGAACATCCAGGCAGGAAGGGCAGCAGAGCTGCTCAATGCGCTGCTTTGACCTCCCTACCTGCTCTGCCCTCCAATTTCATCTCTACCAGGTCTGTCAGGACATTTTCTCCCGCTTCTGCCTTGAACAAATTTTCCTATCCAAGTGCATACAAGATTTATGAAATGTCCTATACGGAACAAGCCCTAGACAATACAACATGCTATCCAGACTCAACAAGCCCCAGCATTTCCATATACAAGCTGAGACTGCAAGATCCAGCCATTTTCCATTTTGCACTTCCAAGAGAAGCTGAGAGATTTTTTCTTCCCTTGTAGGCTTTCTAGCTTGATCTTTTAATACCTTTTATGCACCAAGCCCTATAAAACATAATCTAGATTCACTGCAGGGTGTGAGTCAGATCGTGTACACAAGTCACCTATCAGCTGTAGTAATTTTGTCAGCTATGTAGAGAATACCGTGTAATTACGAGGTAATCACATTCATGATCATTAAAATAGAGTTGTATGAAATAGACATATTAATTTGAGGTAATCTGTTATACAGAGCATCCACCCATCTCTGAATTAACATGCCTGAAGTTATTTTCTGTAGGAATAACCGAGGCAAGTTCATCTCAGTGTTTAGATCAATAAAAAGTCTCTGAAGCTCTTATATGTGGTGCTTGTGTCTCTTTATGCATGAAATTGTACCGAGTTTCCCTCTCTCATATACATAAAATAGAATACAGTCCCTAGGATTTTAAGTACTGCATTCACTATAGTTAACTTATGGAAATCAAAACTATATAGCACTGGGGGAGAAAAAAAATCACATTCTGAGACTTGCAAATCAAAACAAGATCCTTGTATTAGGATTCTGTTCTGCTAGAAGAATGCAGTGTGTCAGAACTGAACAAAGAAGCTTCTCCCGGAGAAAAAATGTGACAAAAGAACAGAAGTATTTCACAGGATAATTCTGTCACCCAGGAGCTGGCTACTGTCAGAATCAAAAGGGTTCACCGCATATATTAAGGCATAGTCTAGATGCCAACAAACAAATGTCCACTTAAAACATTAAGCAGAAAATAAATAGCATGAGATAAGGAAGGGAGGGTGGGCAGGTGGATCCCTATGAAGCAAAAAGGACAGAGCATCCCTTTCCAGCAGTAATAGGTGCAGCAGCAGAGGGGAAGAGTAGTTGAGGAAAACAGATTTGTACCTTGAACCAGGGGGTGCAAACAGAAGGGAGAGAAAATGAATGTTCAAGGTGCCATGCAGGACAGTCTTTGAATCAGAGCGCGTTGATGTGGAAGAATTCCTTGCAAAGGGGGAACTTAGAGAAGAAGTTGATGGTTTCAGTGTTAGCTTTGTATGTATTTTCCATGTTATCTCTATTTGTGATGTGGGCCTTAGCCCTGGTTTTGCTTTCACTCTCTCCTGACCCACCTTTCCCAAGTCACGATATGCAGACCAGCTAGAATCTTAGGACTTCCCTCCCGGCAGAGCTCCATGTCACATTGTAGGATTGTTCCTCCTCTTCTCTTTGAGCTCAGAGTCAAGCAAAGCAGCTTAAACCATCCATCATTTAAGCAACCCCTCTAACTTCAGGCTACAGCAAGCTACCCACACAGTCTTCGCTATGGTGCAGTAGAGACAGGCAGCTTGCAGGACCTGTTCACAGTAGAGACACAAAGAGTAGAGACACAGCAGAGCCTCAAAAGGACCCCAAGGCTCTGGTCCATTTCTGCTCTAGAAGCCACAAATTGATATGATGTGATGTGATAATAACCAGTGGGTGGAAAGCAACAAGGGATAAATGAGGACACAAACCTGAACTAAAACACGGGGTATAGATGCACCCTTTCATCTTCAGCTGTTTCACCTGTGCACGGTACGGAAATAATCACGTAAACGGCAGGAAAACCTGCTGGGAGGAAACACATTCTGTTTCATGGCAGCTTTCAAACCAGACAGTTTTGTTTCACAGTGAACAGGAACAGGGCCCAGCCCTGGGAAAGCTGTCATGAAATGAGCTGCTTGAAAGCACTCAGGTGCTGCTGTAAACCTGAATATTTCAGCTCTGGAAGGTGTATAAATGCAGTCATCTAGTCCGAGCTTTCCCTTAAGGGGTGATGTACACGCTACCCACATACATGGTAGCAAACATGTTTTGAAATAGGGGCTATACCCAGAGTGTCATCGTGCAAATGAATTTTTGCTGGAAAACTGGCAACCCTTTTGGTCTCCATTTTGCAGCAAAGAATTACAAAGTGGCCATAATGCAAGCAGCCCAGCTGTTTCCTCAAATGTGCAATTCTCAATTAAGAATGTAAAAAGTTCAAACAATGCAGCCAGTTAATAGGCTCAGGCTATTCCACAAGTTATAAATATTCTCGGAGTGTCGTCAGCATCTTTCAGGAGCACTAGAACTTTCGCTTTGTTAGGCTTGCTGTTGCTGCACATATTGCACGGCATCAAAAAGAAAGAGGCCTGGCATGATTTCTTAGAACTGAATTATTTACATGAAAGGCTTATGAAATTGGATGCTTACTCTGTAATCAAAAGACTCTTTACAATGATATGAAACAAAATGCTTTCACTGAGTGTAGGAGTCATTCCTGTGTTTTATCTTTATATCCTATTTCCTTTTATCTGATAGCATGATGTGGACATCAGATGAATCTACAAAGTCTTTTAGCTCTGCAAAGACACTGCTGGAAAAAAAAATGTCTGCAGTGATGCGCATATTAGAGAAAGAAGAGATATACCCATGTAGAATTCCTCACTTGGACCATTTTCCTTGTTTCAAATCTATTTCAACTCTACTTCTAAGCAGTGGTCGCTTGTGCTAGGTTAGTTCATTATCTATAATTTGTTAGTCTGCTTCAAAGCTGCTGGCTTTTTGGAATCTTGAAAGCCCCCCCGAGCCCCTCGTATTTAAACAAAACATTTTTGACAAAACAGCCAAAACATACGAGAATTAAACATGCACACATGTTGTGACATACAGTATATGGAAGTTTTTCCTGAAATGGGACTTCCTTCTGTTGAAGTGTTTAAGAGTTTTTAAAGTCTCTTCTGAACTTTCTAAATAGCCTTAAAGTCTGCTTTCCTCCCCTGCTGCAGATTCACCAGAACTGCATATCTAATTTGTACATTTTTCTTGTATATGACAGCTTTGAGCATTTTTCTCACATCTAATGAATCATAGAGTGAGTGATGGCTTTGGTGAATTATCAAGTCGTGCTTCAGAATATAGAAAATAACAGAATGGAATGTTTTCTCTTACATTTGTTTCCAAGGACAATTGCTCATTAGCTGTTTGCAGGTTTTGGCTGTAGGTATTTGCATTTTGAGAAAGTGAACGATCTTTTCCATGGGCCACCATCACTCATCATGACAGTGGTAGCAAGCAGTATTTTAGTTATCATCGCAAAGCAATGCACAAAAGGGAACATTTGTGATTTATTTATATTTTTATTTTCATGGGAGGATGGTGGCAACTGGCTTTGATGCAGCCTGTTTATGGTACTCAGAATTTTATAAGCATTTCCTCCACGCTTGCAAGAATGGCAAGTTGTTGCTAAAACAGGAGAACGGGACTGTATTCTCTACCAGTAGAGGTGAAGGCTGCAAGAAAAGACATTTAGGAGTGGCTCAATGTAAGACAAGTAAAATTGTCTCTCAAAAGTACCATTCTGGTGGTGAGAAATGTCTGCCAGCCATTTTGTAGAAAGTACATTTCAAATCCACTTCATTAATCAGATAAGGAAAATCACTTCTTATTCTACTCAAAAAGCATAATATTCTGCCAAGCTACATGGAATTATGCCGCTGTCAATATTTTGCAGAGTTACTGCAGAAAGAGCTATTTGGTTGCTTGCAGAGTGACAGTTCTGTTAGTCTGCGTGGTGAGAGTCTTAGGACCAGAGTCGGTATCAGTGGGCTTTAGGTCAGTCAGGCCTGAGATTTAAATACCGTAAGTGAGCATTTCAAGAGGCACCAATTCCTATTGGAATGCAACAAAAATAACTAGGCTACAAAGCAGCAATCAGTTAAGCAGCAGAAGCAACATCTGCTGCATATAATCTGCAGTATCAGTATTAAGCGCAGATCACAGTTAACCTAAATCTGAAGAGAAAAGGCACTCAGCTTATTCCTCAGTAACCCAACGTATGCAGAGAGAAGGAGTTAAACCAAGGACTTACTGTGGCAAAATCTTGGTATGTTTCTACATTTTTGGTAAAACCACCTGTTCCGTAGCATGAGTCCAACCTCTGTCATATCACATTTGAACCCCCCCAAGCAGGATCTCTCAGTCCACCGAGGAGATCTACTTTTAAGGCTTGTGGAAGGCTTCTTGCAGGAGATAGTCAACTGGCTCCCAGTTCCTATTGGGGAAGAGTCCCTTGCACTGTTTTAAATTAAGTTCTTGTGTTCCTCAGTGCATATAATGCAAAAATAAAAATGGAAACAGAGGTCTGCAGATCTGATTTTATAAAAATTCTGCTTCATGATCTTCATAAACATAAAATCTGCAAACAGAGTAATTCTGAATACAACAGTATGGATATCGCTATCGCAACACCTCCAAGTCTATTACACATGACACCAGAGACCGAGTCACACACACATTCTTGATGGCAAAAATCAACTCTACTTTATCTCCTCTATTGCAGTAAAATGTCCTAACTGTATAGAGCAATACCCATCCACAGAATAAACTCAACTTCTAATGTTCCTTTGAGAAATCTTTCTGTATTATCTTTTGCTCTTAGTCAGCTTTGCTTAGGACCATGCATCTACTTTGATTCTGTTCATTCACGGAATCAAAACTGATTTTTACTTATTTGACTTCAAAGACTGACATAATGACTCCTCAGAGAGGTCTAATGAGAGGAACAATGGAAGAGCTTAGTTTTGACAAGAAGATTTATGCTGGACTATCTACTGCTATTAATTTTGGCATCAGTAAAGCAAAGGAATGTAGAGTTTGATCTCAGAAAACAAGTCAGGAACAAATAAATTAAATAGTGTTTTGTACTTGTAGCATTTGATCCCTTTATATAGGCAAAGAGAATAGAACCACTTTAGTGAAAATCAGAACTTATGCTTTTGTTCTCAGAGAGAGGTACAAAAACTAAATTGCAAAACATGGCTCTCCTCCTCCACTCCTTCTCACAAAGCACCAAAAAGGGTAATTAATCAGGTGTCAACACGTTTTGCACAGAACCCATTATTATCTCTAGGAATAAAATTGTATCATTTCTAGGAATGAAATTGTTCCCCTAGAAGCGATTTTGTAGATATGAATACACGGGGCTTGGCAAAGAAAGACAGTCTCTAAGCAAATTTGTTTCTAACAACTAAAGAAAGAACTGCAACTATCAATGTTAGCCAAGAACAAGTGAAAAATACATAAATCACAATGTTACTTGTGGCAAGTTTTAATACTCCATCACTTGACAAAGTCTGCTGCATTTTGCTTGAAATATTCAAATTTCAAAATACGGCAGGAAGCCTGTATTGGGTATTGAAAGAGTCTACCCCAGTAGGAATCAAGGTTGTTGTTTTTTTTTTTTTCTCTAGAAAAATAAAAACACAAACAAAAAACCAGTCTCAGGAAAAGAAAACGTTCAAGTCTTGAACTAGCCTTTAGAACTAGCATCTTTTGGCCCAAGCTCATCAAGATAATTAGCATTACATCTTAAAAGCAAATATCTGCAGGTGGCTACAATATTTCAATCTGCTTATAGGAAAAACTCACTATTCTTAAACAACCCATTGGTTACTGTGTCATTCTCCTATTTTGCTTTTCCTCAAAAGAAGGCGCCTCACCCCAAATCAGAATGCTGTTCCAGCTTGCTTGGGTCCAACTCAACCAAATGCCAAAGTACAGAATCCTGATTAGGTAGGAAATGTGATGGTATCTTTTCTTTTGAGAACAACAATGAGCTTTGGATCTGAATCTTTTGTTTCCTCCCCTTCTTTCAAACTTTCCAAGGGAGGCTTTGTGGTTCTTCCTTGCAGATTTAGCATTTTAGATTTTGTTCCTTTTCACATGGATGCAAAGACTTTAGCTAATTACTTTTGAAAGAAGCTTTTCTGCTTCACCTCTTTTAGATGGATTTTTAAGCAAAAAAAGTAATATAAAAATGAAGAAAGCAAATACAGGGGATCCAATCTGGCTCTTATTTGCCAACCTGTCTTGTTTATATAAGACAGAGAAGAAAATAATACTGAAGTTTGTATCCTTCCCTTTCCTGAAAGTTTAAAGGAGAGAAAAAAAGAGAGGAGCACAGAAGAAGGATGGGCTGTGGGAAATCCATTAATCTGTTTTCAAGAGAGGAAACAGTAATACTGAAAAATCAACAAAACAAAAGCTGAATTGAAATAATTCTCTTGGGGCTGTGTTGGGAAGTTTGCTCCAGATAATCCTCCTCAAAGCCTCATTTTACTGAATGTTTACAGAAACATTGCAACCCTTCCTATATTGGGGGAACACATCTATAGCTGGCACTGCTTGACTGCAATGTCACTTACTTGGATGTGTTCTTGAAAAATAGAACTAGACTTTGCTCCCTGAGCTGATTTTAGAGCAAATGCAGACTCCTCAAACACTGCAGCCCACTTCTGGTGTTACAGATACACGGTTAGCTGGGTGGCTAGCCACACTACTATTAGGGCACATTCACACATGCAGGTGAATCTTGCTCTGTTACACGGAGGTGCCACATTCCCATGACTTGCAGAGCTTTGTAGTCTCCTTCACACCAAGTTTGATGCTATTCTCACTGAACAATTGCTGTCTGCATTGGGGAAAAAATTAAAGATGAATTTTAAAGGGAGAAAAATTTCAAGAAATATTTTGTGCCTTATTCACAGCACATAGACAGCAGTAGAGGGATCTCTGTTAGTTTAAATGAGGTCGTTTTTGCAGATGAAGTTGATGGAATGTCAAGGCCACGTGGACAGCTCTTCACAAAGACCAGCACCGTTCTCCACAGAGGGAAAGACCTAGGGAAATCCAAGCCCAGATGCAGATAACCAATGTCTTTCCAATAGTGGATCTACTGCAGAGAAAGACAGGTGAAGGAGAAAGATGTCCAAATAGCTTCATACCATCCAAAAGAGGCAATATTAAAGTTTATCTTTTACATAACTCCACATTTTAAATGATCTGTATGGAGGTAGCAACAAGGTCATGTCAACAAACTAGGAGATTCATTAATATCTTAGTACCGTGGTATTTGCCTAGCAAGTCTGAAGGCAAATTTAAAGTACCACTTATTTGGACCTAGTTGAGCTGAAATAGTGTCTATTTTATTACCTCCACGACAGGACTTCCTGTTCTGCACAGACACCTTTGTCAATCCCACTCTAACAGCTTTTTCTAGCAACCCATCTGCCAGGGTTATTATTCTTCTATCACAAAAGAAATAGCAGTTCTTTCCGAAGCACAGCAAAGGATAACTTTTTAAATCTAGCTC
>JAUBOD010001004.1:5049230-5064744 GCA_032353885.1 Nothura maculosa
AAAAAGGACATCTCTGGAATTTTAATTCCACAATGTGGTCTTGTTAAAACCTCATAAGAAAATATTTGAATAATTACATGTTTCACCCCCCTCTCCCATTGCATACTTAGCTTACATAATGCATAACAGACTATAACAATAAAATTTAAATAACAGCTACATCACCATCTGGAACATCAAATTGCAGCATTTGAAGGCTATGGCTAGAAGTATTTGCTACCTGCGTCAAACTGCAGGAAATAATGCAAAAATGGTCTGGACCCACACAAGCTATTGTACAGACCTTATTCCACAAAGGGCACCACTGCAAATTTGAAACACACCTCTCTGGTCTAAACTCCACTCAATACCCCATTGGGAAGCCATAGAAGAACGATAAGATCTATTACTTAAGCAAGCTCTAATAGACAAGCTATTAGTTTTTCTCATGACGCACAGCTCTGGTTGGTGTAAGAGGAGAAATGAGAAATGGGTTCAGATTCCTGATTTTAAGCATCTCTCCAGTCAGGACCACATAATACATGTACTTTTGCTCACTTAAAGTAATAGCTTGATTGTAACTCCTTAAGGTAATGATGCAATTATCAGGGAAATTTATCTAATGTGCACCAGGAAAAAAGAAAATCCCAGACCAGAATCTGTAGAATCTGGCTTTTTTAAGCATAGTACAGAAACAGGATGCATAGCAACTTCTGTCCTAATTGTTTGAAGTTTCCATAAAGAACTTGAAAATTGTAGGAACAATTTTTAAATGTCCTTGGTTCAAAAATCTCAGCTGAGAAGTGTTCCTGGGTTAGGGTGAGAGGAACAGCATGACTCCTTATTTTCTGCAGCAGGAAATGCTGCCTAGTGTTCCGTGCTGCTCAAGCCCTGTCCTCATTAGATCACAGGAAACAGAGGTTCAGATCCCGGCTACACATCAACCGACAGAGAGGGCAGAATCTGCAGTTCAATGAAAATGAACAACGGCCAGAAAAGGTGCTTTTCAGGGATTATGCTCCATGCTGACATTGCCTCAAAGCAGAGAGCCATAGGTGCTCCAGCAGTGACAGAAGGAAGTCAAAAATGTGTTTCACTTGCATATAAAAGCAATCTTTAGTGGGCAAGTCATAGTTAACAGGCCGTTTACATAGAGACTTGATATCAAATTTAAATCCCAAATATATTGCAATGTCTTCAGCGTTCCTGGACCAAGCAGGGATAAATCCTGTTAACACAGACTGGAGTCCGTCATCCCCATTACTGGTCATAATGGACTGCATCTGTTTGCTTGTTTGACCAGGGGCCAAGTTCTACATGCATTTGTTTTAAGATGACAAAGCTATTGGTGCTTTTTGCAGTATTTTGATATCTATTGTGAGAAGTTGATGGCTTCATGCAACTGCTGTTGCATATTATGTTAAAATTCAAAATTGTGCTTGAAACAGAGCTTACTTTGGCTATATTTGCATCTGTATATGCTTCATCCCTATGAACAATCCCTGTTTTATTACATTTGCTGAGCTCCTTATTTTTTAATATGCTTGAGATACAACAGGATTTCCCCACTCTAGAGGAAACCTAAGGCTGAGAAACAGAGAGACAGCCACGCACTAGGAATCAGATTTTGAAAGTGTTAACCTGTGCAAAGAGAGGAGCCTAAGAGGATTCTCATGAGTGCCTGAAAAACTTGTCAAATTCCCAGGAAACTTAAACTCATTTTGCTGGGATTATCTCTGCAAGGACTGCTGTGAGCTCCTGCTTCCCAGCCATGTGGCTGCCAACGAGCAGCAGAGACGACTCTGCCCAGCAAGGTGCTCAGCGAACTGAGCACCCACTTGTATTGACCCGTCCCAGCCTCATGTTTAGCCCTCTAGACAAAGCTTCCAACCAAAACACACGTTTGGGTCTGTCTGGACCCATTTTGCTAGGTGCTGCCTAAATCATAGAGCCATCCACCTGTATAGACATCAGCAGGTGCATGAGGATCTGATCCTGTCACTGCAAAAATGCCTAAAGAAATTGCAATAGACTGGAATGTGTGGAGAACAGCATCATGCTTTGGCCGTCTTCCTGAGACTGTTTGCTGGACCTCACTATACTACTGGTTTTAAAGCTTTAGCAAGCTGTTAGGAGAAGAAAAAAGAAAAACAAGGGGAGAAAGAGAGGGAGGGAAAAAGAAAAAAGGTGCATTTTGCAAAATTAAAATCCACTTTGAGACACAGATCTTGGGTACACTGACTCCTCACTGAGCTGGCAGCTCTCTTGGTGACCAAGTCATTGACACAGTATAGCTACCTGCAGAAAAAGAAGAGCCTGATTTCTGTTCATTTAGCTGTAAGGAGTTTAGAGCAAGACCTGTTTATTTCTTCACCTGCACTATTTTTTGCTGCTGAAGTTTCCCTATGGATAATGCATCACATTCTTTGACATTGTGATGCACCCACTTGAACTTGCCTTCTCAGCCCTTTCAGTTTTTGCTGCTTTGGGAATTTCCGCAGCGAAGCAGACCAAGAAGCCTCTTCCTATGCACAGGGATACCCTTCAGTTGGTGGCAGCAAAGGTTGCAAATGCAGAGAGCGGTTTTCCTTTGGGAATTTACTATGTGTGTGTGTGATAGGGGGAAGTTATGCATGATATATGCAACCAACAGAAAAAGAGCCTGACAAAAAAAGAGGGAAATACAGGGAATGTATAGTTCCATTGAAAAAAATAAAAAGGAAGGAAAAAAGCTTTTAAAGATATTAAGCAAGTACTGTGTGTGTGGAGATAAAGGTATTAACTTTCTGGACCATTTTTTGCAAAATGAGCTTTGCTATTGTCTTTGCAAACACACTGCATTTCTCAGAGATGCTCATGCACGAAAGGAACGTGACAAGCACTGATTTTTTTTTTTGTTGGTACTGATGGTGCCTGGAGGGATTCAAAAGAGAATCAAATGGAAAGTGCTGAGAGCTTCATGAGAGATGGGCAGAGAAACCAGCGAGTCTCCTCAGCACTTTGTTACTTCCTGGTGTTTTTTTCTGTCTAGTTCTGTGTGCTATTTTGCTGAAAGCCCACACTACACGATGCAGGAATTATACACTGCCTCTCTCCATGCCCTGGAGGGGAAGGCTGAGCCGTGTCCTTGGATTTGCAAGGACAGCACAAGCCCGGTCTGCAACTGTGCTCCATCAGTCTTGGTTTCCCTGGCCCTTGAGCCCTTTTCAGCCTCCGCATTTTTCAAGAAGAGGAGACAAATGTAATGCCAGCATTAACAACCCTGGCACAGCCGTGCGGGAGCTTGAGCTTTGAGGCCTCATCCAAACTTTTGATACCCTCTGCCACTGAAGGACATGGAACATCATAAACCTTCTGTGTTTACAGTTTCCCTACATAGCAACTCAAAGTGCTAGTTTGTTATTGAATATAACTGGACCTGCTAAAAATCTAGTCCTCTGCCTGATATTCATCCTTTCTCTTGCTCTACACGTGAATTATTACAACATTATTTTTCTTATGTATTTTTCATACATGAAATCTAACTCGCATTTCAGCACTCAAGAGAGGCGAGTCAATAAAACTGACCTACAAACTGATTTCTATAAGTTTGATTGTTTTTGCGAAGCTGTTGGGGGCAAGGAAATCTGGGGAAAAAGGAAAAAATGAAGAAAGAGAAACAAAGTCCAGTTTTTCAGAGGCAGATTGCTTTGGGAACACAACAATTTTTACTGGAAGTAATGAGTGTGAGCAGCCACTATCTGCTAAGGCTGCAGCTTGGCCTGAAGCTCAGATGATGTCTGTGCTGCTGGAAGGGGTGGCCACGAGCTCCGTAACTCACCTTGCAGCCCTCAGACGTGTCTGTGTATGACAAACACTGAGGAGATGGGAGAGGACTTCACATTCGGCAGTGATTAGCTCTTTAGATGTTAACATAAAGCACTTTTTTGGTCTCTAAAAGTACAAGGATGATGAAAACTGTCTCTCAAAAAGGGATTGCATAGTTTTTAAGCTGTCAATTCCTGCAATGTTTCTCAAGTTTCAAAATATTTCATACTTGCCTTTTAAGCCTGTGTTCCTTAACCCCCCTGAGAATCTTAGCTGTCATTATTTTTCACAGTAAATTTCCATATTTTTTATTGCTTAGATTTTTTCCTTTGTACCAGTAATTCCTAATGGCTCAGAAATAGCTCAGTCAACCCAATGGAATCTAGTTTAAAATGATTTTTAAAATCCCAAACAATCTTGTGACTCCAGGGAGCTTGATTCTCAAATTACTTTAGAATTTTTAATCGCTTAAAGTATTACAAGGAAAAGGGAGAGAAATTTGAATAAGACAGGCCAACTGTCAGCCAAAAGAACACAAATATCAACCCTATGCCAGACATTTTGGCTAGAGGATGGAATACTTGCACTTAACTGAAATGTCCTTTTGATTATTCAGGAGACCCATATGAACCTGAAACAGAATTCCTAGTTCTGGTGCCTTGTCTGCATGGACGTGCAGTTTTCTTGGTACCCAGTTCTAGCAGGGAGAAGAGGAAAATCTTTCCTCTTGAACCCTATTACTCCATATCAACCTTCAGTGAAAAAAATGCATTGGCTGATTAGAACTTTGCAGCATCTCAGTCATTACAAATTAAGGGAGAGTGATAGAGAGAGAATTCTCTACAGAGAGTAGAGAGAAACAGAGACCACCTCCCCAAAGTTGTTTTACTGAAGGTATCTAAGGAGCCAGCATTGTCCAAGCAGAAAAAAAAAAAAAGTGCCCTTGAAAATAAGTAACAGGAAAACCTGCGTTTTGAGACAAATGAAGTCAAGAGACATCAGGAAGCTATTGGCAAGTCTAGCTTTAGTTCAAGCCACTGCAGATCTGCTGCTGTTACACCATTTTAACATGTCTAGAGGCAAGATTTAAGAGAAATATATCCAGAAATGTTATGTATATTACTGCATGTGTAGTTTGAATGACAGGACATCTTACTGGCGCACTGCCATTACTGGAGATGCAGATTAGTTATAATTATATGCCAGCATAAGCAGTGAGAATTGGAGTGAAATATAATATTTCTTTTCCCATTCTTCTCCTAAGTTTGCATACAGAAGAGACAGCACATAACTGCAGTGGATCAGCACATACAAGCTGACTAATTTTTGCCATCCATCCGCTAAAGAAACATTTTGTTTTCAAGCTAGGAACGTATCATTTGGGAAGACGTTACAAGTCATTGCAATAACAGCATCAGCCTTCAGATAACCAAATATTTGCAGAACTTCTAGCAAATACGCTCTCCTGCCTCCAAAGATTGCCTGCCTACTGAAATGTTTGCATACTGATCTGTTTTTAGCCTCACCCTTTGTCTGCTCGGTGTAATACAATGTTAAATCATTTTTAATGTAATCCTGGTGAAGGATAATTGCCTGTTCTCTGAGCTACAGCTACTAAAGCTGAGCTTGATTACAGAGAGTAAAAAAAGGAAGGGCAACCCAGGACTGAACCAGAAATAGCTCAGTGGGGAGGTCTGCCACTCTGGTGACTATTGCCTGACAGTGGCTCCAAGGTTATCTTCAAAGTTAGATCCTCCAAGCTGCCTGTGCAGGGAGCCAAGCCCTGCCCTGGCTACATCTGAATTTTACTTGATACATATATCAGGTTGTCAGGCTTGATGATGCATGTAAAGTGCATATGTAGATGGAAAACAAGAAAAAATGCACTTGCATCTTTCTTGGAGCACTGAGAGTAATGCAAGTGCTTTACTATAGTATTTTCTTTACAAGTTTCCCAGATTTAATTTCAACTTTACGTGCATTCTCCATCCTGTGTACATAGTAGTACAACTAGCATCCTTCCACAACTTATAGAGCTGTTGCAAAAAAAGCTAGAAGAGCAGCTCTATAGTGTTTTTTCCAATGTATTCTCTGCTGTATCAGCTGTGTCAAAATGTACATTCTGAGGTAGAAATTAAATGACTCCCACTTATCAAGCCTTCTGTAACTGTCAAGAATGGATTCAGAAATGGCTATGTGGATTTTGCTTCTGGATACAGCTCTGCTCATGCCTTTGGATTTGAGATTGGTGGACAGGAACATTCTGGTGACAAAATGATCAGTTTTGATATTCTTTGAACATAGCTTGCTGTGCAAATCACTGCACTAGAACATATTACATTAGATGAAATCAATATATCCCACTTTCCATTCTTTTGAAGATTACATGGTCATTTACACTTATGCATAGCAAATATTAAAGACTACTGTTTTGCTTCAGCATCCAAACTGTTTCAGAGTATTCAAGTATGTAGATTTCTGCCTCTGCTATTGGTGCATAAGGAATTTCCATGCCCCTTTCTCTCACTAAGCATTTTTGCATGGTTTCTATAGCCTGCAGATTTAAAGGATCTGGCTCCTACCTCTCTTGCTACCATTGCTGACTCTCATTTTTCTTTAGCTTGTCAAATGCTATTTCTGAACACAGGGTTCTTTATCTGTTATGCCCTTCAGATGGGGAATTCAGAGATTCATTGCAATATGCCAGTTGGGGCTTTTCTGATTCATAATTCAGCAGAGCTTTTGGCTTGTGATCAGCACACACATGCTCTAAAACATTGCATAGTTATAAAGTGCTTAGGGTTATTTTTAACATAAAGGGCTGGAGCCATGAAACAAATATAGACTGGATTCCCATCAAGTGATATTATTGCATTTTAAAAGTGACACCATTTTAAATACATTAAAAATATATCTTAATCCAAAATCTGCACAGAATGAGTTTCAGTGCTCTTAGTCATAGAAAAGCTGTCCTTGATACTGCTTGATTCATGATTTATAGCAACCTGTATCACAGATGCCTTAGGCAGCAGGCGAAGCTGATGGCTTGAATATCAGTATCAAACAAGTCCTGAAGAGATGAGATATATCCTCTGATGATGCATAACCACCATCAAAATAAACAGTGTACACAATAACACCCTAACCCAAAATTCTGTCTTTCTGAAGAAATTAAATAGCCTCCTCTCTCTGGTGGAGAGCAAGGAAAGGAATATGAATATAGCACGAAAAGGAAGCAGGTCAATAAGAATAGAATACAATAAACAGAACTTACAGACTTAATATTTGATTGTCTATCAAGAGTTGTAATTTTTTCTCATCTATTACTGATTGCACTGCCAGAACTGCATAATCCAAAACACCTTTGAGAGGAATCATCTTTTCAGTATTAGATACTCCTAGGATGCTCCAGAGGAGCTACTATATGTGGTCTAATATAGAGATGGAATTCCTTTGGAAGCCATACATCCTCCCACAAGAATCTGATGAACCTTATACCTAAAGTAACCTTATGAGGAATAGAAAGCATAGAAAGCCAGCAGGTTTTCCAAAGGGGAATCTTTAACTGAAGCATCACAACCAACCAGAGAGTTCCGGAGCTGTCCTCTTTTCTCTTTTGTTTCCCCAGTATCACATAGTCTTTCTGCACAGCGAACCATCTACCACATGGAAATCCGAGAAAAGCAACACTACCTATCCAAAGTGTCCTCAAACACATATGTTGAGGATTTGCAGATAGTTTGGCAAAGGCACTGGTAATATACTCAGGTTCTCTCACATTACTCCTGTTCTGAGAATACTTCATTAAATTGGCCTTAGGATGAAACAGCTGGCTGAGTTTCCTTGGAGGGAGGCCAGGCAAGTACTAAGACAGACACCAGACAGGCCAGAAATATTCCCAAATCTTGTCCTTTAATCTAGAGCCTTGTGATAAAAAGAATGGAAGCTGTGCTGTAGTTTGTGAATATATTAGATAAACTGGTTAAAATGCTTGTCTGTTCTCTGTAGTTTCTATAGTTTCCATTCCTATTTTCAAAACAGTTTAAAATGCTCAGTAACGTGAGTCTCACATAGAAGGATGCATGATCAGAATACCCAAAAGAGAAAATACACAAAAATGGGCAAAAAGCCTCAGGTAGCCTACAGCCAGGTTTGTATCTATAGTTCAGGTATCTCATGCCCTACATGTTGCATTTGCCTTCAACACTCCAGCCTAACGTTTGAACAAATTGAGCAAACTGTGGCTCAGGGATGTTCCTTACAGTGTCTGGTAGCAGCCTTGGGAAGACGTAGCAGTGACCAGAGCTTTGCCTGCTCTTCCCTGGGGCAAAGATGCAGCTTTCCACAGCATATGGTCCTCTACACATGGACATCAGCTCCCCACTCATTTCACTCAATTTGCCCTGTGCCTGGGTCATTTTGTGTTGATTTATTACAAAATAAAGAAAAACAAAGTCAAGTAAAATACTTTGTTGATGTTGGAGTAAAATATACAAATGAACGAGTTTTACTTAAAACTTTTGACCTTTCCTGCTTTTGTATAGATTCAGAATAAAAGCCCATTTCAAATAATTGCAGTCCCTAATGACACTTCTGTCCTCATCAGAGCTCCTTGCAGCTGATTCAACAGGTCATTTACCTGTGATAGCAACAACTTTGAAGGATAGTAGAAACAGTGATACTTCTGTTATGTTCAAAGAATATTTTAGCTCTCTATAATTTCAACGAGCTCACTAGTGTTTATTAAAATCTAGAAATCATTAGGCTTTTTAATATGAATCCTCAAAAGGACCCCATATAACCATAAGACAAACATCCTTGAAAGCCACGTACTTGATATTGGATGAAAATGTTAACCTTTCAAAGGAAGAGGGGAAAAAACCCTTCTAGCTCCATCTTCCCTCAAGAACCACTAAATCATATTTTGAAGTCTAATAGGTTTCAGGAGCGATAATAGTAGTCTAGGGTGCAGCAAGAGAAAGGAATAGATTGTTCTAACCTTTACAAGAGTGAATATGAAGGGTGATTAATTTGCAAGGCTTTCTAAGGTTACAGATGAAATCTTAGCTCTCCTAAAATCTATAGCTTCAGCTTCTATTGACATCTGCACAACCAAGAGCTCAAGCCAGTTTTTTTTTTTTCTCCTGCAATAGGCAGCCTTAATTAGACCATTACCAAATAATCTGTCTGCATGTGCAAAATTGATATTTTTTATTGTTAAAACCAAAATGAAAACAGAAACTGAGCCAGGCTTTCTTTCCTGTCTCTTGCAGGTCACAGATTATCATCACCATGGTCCATCTGGTTTCAGATGTGATCCATTCCCAAAATCCTTCTAGACCTGGCAGGACAGAGGACAAATGTTGAGTTCCCTGAACAGCAGAACAAATAATGTGCAAACCTCTGCTTTCATTCCATGCTTTCTTAGTATATTGTCTTGTTGTTGGGCTAACTTGCAACTGCCCCACACACTTGGTGGCAAATTGGATGTCACTTCAGTGCATGTCTTATAGAACATCCTCTGTAATTTGAGGTGGGCAGACAGACAGGGAGGAAAAGCCTGGAGAGACTCATGTCGGTGTGGGCTGGTTCTTCCCTCTTTGGTTCCAGGTCTCAGAGACAGCAGAAGATGCTGAGTTACAGAAAAGTCAATTCACTCCCACTTTTATTTGTGTCTACTTACATTAAACACCATGAGTTTCCACTAATTAAAATAGAGGTGGCATTTTTAGAGTTATGAGCTGCTTTCTAGTGTGCTGTTGAATATAGCCAATAGTCTTCTGGGTTATAAAGCATCTAGTTTCCTCTTTGTTATGCTGCACCATTATGCAGTAACGTGTTGTTCTTTCTCCTATTCAAGTCACTGGAAATTTATGATTGACTTAAAGTAACTGAAGAATATCCTTGATTATTGATTTACTTATACAAAACAGTTTACCTGCTGTACAGATTTTTTAATGAAGTTCTCAGATTTTGAAATTACTCCTTGAACAAATGTATTTTCTTTGTTTTGGATATATCTTTAGCCTCCTCATCTCTTTTTGACCCTTTTTCAATGTCTGCATGAAGGTACTACTGTAGCTACTTTACATCCTGGGATGCCTCTTTACTATAAGATACTTGACATTTCCTTATAATTTTTAAGATTTAAGATGGGAAATACATGCAGCATAATAATTTTAAAACTTGGAAACCTTTCCTTTGCTAATGCAAAAGGAACTAGCCAGCAAAAAACCATTGATGTGTATGGAAAAAGAACTCATGAAGGATAATATGGACATGCATTCCCATCAAAACATATGCAAGGCAGGGCAACTAGTTTGTACATGGTTTACTAGCAACAAACATATCACAAAAACCTGAATAAGCTATAACCATGCAACAGCTATAATCATTACTGTTCAAGATACATTTTTAAACTTTTTTTTGACTTTTTCCTAGCACTTTGCTCATGAAGGGCTACCTTCATATATAAAGCTATCTGGCTTTATACAGATTTGTAAAATGGTTCTACCTCAGTGGGAGGAGTGCTGAGGAAGGAAGCATGGGAGGCAACACTTGAGCACAATTCCTGCAGATGAGGAGAGCATTGCTGCTGGCTCATTAATTCTTAGCTATTTTGTTAATCTTGGATGCTCAGTTGTCCTGAGATCCTGCCAGATTTCCATTTAACCCTGCTGGGCTTAATAGCCCTTATTCTGGCTTGTATTCAGAGCACTGCTGCTCTCTAGCTTTCAGAAGCTTCTCATATCAATGCTGTTTCTCTTACAAGTCCTTTCTTCATGCCCTTAACTGTTTTCCTGTCCAAATTAGTTTGGAAACATACCATCCAGTTCCAAGCCAAAAACACCAGATTTTTACATGCTTTTTATGGATTCAATCCTGAATACTGCAGTCAACACTGAAAAGCACTAGTTGTGTTCGTGGCTTTTCCTTTCAGTGAAACAGTGAAGAGTCCATCATGATTATCAGCAGTGCAGCTCAGCTGTCAACACATCAGTCACTCCTTCCCACATCAGCAGGATTGGGTCAGGAGTGTTTGAAATGCACCGTGAGTGAGCAAGAAAGGCTCTTGCAAACAGTGACTTGTTTTTAAAGTGCATCAACCTTGCTCTGATATAGAAAGGGGAAAAATAGAAATTGCAAACAAACAAAACACAGAAGCAAGAGGCTGCTTATTAAGACGCTGCTATATAGAGAGGCAATTGCTGTGCCACATCCAGAAGATCCCATTGTTTGGTGGGTACATGTGAAGCAGCAGACACTGTGGGAGAGCATCACTGCAGAGGCCACTGAAGAGCCCAGAGACTCAAGAAACTGCCCAGCAGCTTGTACCCAGCTAACCTGAACTGTTAGAAATGTCAGCATCATTCACACCAACAGGGATGACAAGGTGACACAAACACAACAGGAGAGATTTGTAGGAGGAAAAAAACATCACTAATAATTGAACAAATTGAACAGTCTCCTGCAAGGGGATCAGCATTTTCCTATCAAGATAAAGGTATAGTCTCTGGCAAATCAAATATAACATTTGCACAAGAAAGATCTGAGGATGAGCTAGCTTACAAAGCAATACATCAAAGCCATATTAAAAAGAGATATGGTTAAAAGACTCATTACCCGACTGTACTGGATGCAATTCCAGCCCTCATGCAAACCCACTGAAATTCACCCCTCAGCTGCTCTGTGCTCACAGTCATTGTGACAAATTGGAAATCACTGGGATCCAAAGGGATGTGATCAATGAGATGACTTTCATTTCACAGATCTAAAGACAACTTCAGAAGCTCAGACTTTGGAGAGAGAGGTTGCCCTTTATGCATCTAGATTTGTCACCGAGAAAGCTCTTTGATCTAGATCACTTAGCAAAGACTTCTTCTGACCTTTCCTTTGACACACAAGCATCTCTAGGGGATAAGAGTCCAGGGGAGATTTGGAATTCTGTTCACGTTGTTCAGTATTTCCTGTGGCTTCCTTCTGCCTCCATGTACATCCTCTCAATTTGAATGATTCATCTCAGAGCAAAATGCAGTATTGCTCACACCTTTCCAGTGAGTCCACAGGTTCCGTTCTGTATTTAATATGCCAATGTGTGTCCCTTTACACCTAAAGAGATTAGTAAGCAGGTTTATCAGGAGTGAAAACTGCACTAGGCAGCTCCCTATTTATCAGTATCTGATGATAAAGAGTTAACAGCACCAGGTCAGGAACTGGGACAAGTCCTGTTCAACATCTCTGCTGTTTGCCAAGCAGGAAGAGCTGTGGTTATACCTCCTTATCAACAGCCCTAGGCAAGATACCCCACTTGCTGAACAAGAGACCACCACTATCTGTCCCTGTCTGACTTTTAATGGAGATTTATTAATCCATGACTGGAAATCATTTGGCCAAGAGTCATTACAATAACTCATAAATACTACCAAGCTATCAGAAAAGGGCTCACAGTGTTCCCAGTAGCTACTTGGCCAAATACAATAAAAATCTCCTTGTGGATGACAGTCCCAGACAGGACTAGCAAAACCTGCTTGCAAATTCAAGCTTTAAGGCAGTCAACAGTGCCCTCCTCTGGTTCCTTGCTCCACTTTTCCTTCTGTGAAACAGCAATTTAAAATCCAGTGACAGAAAACATGGTGTGTTTTTTGTGGTCACTTCTTCATTGTTCAGATGCTCAAGACTCATATGCAACTGTTTTGGAGCAAAATTATTCTACAGTTTTCAAATCTACATCATTTTTAATGATAATTTCTACTTTCAATATCAAGAGCTGAATATCAATAAGTCTAGTAAGAGTGGTATTAAAAGCTCTGAATTAACTAGGAACTTTATTGCAAAAATTCCAAGATTTTGCTAGATGCTCTTGGTTACACAATACTATTGCAAATGCCTAGGAAAAAAACTTTCCTATAGAGTCACTTAAAAAGGATTAGTTAAGCTGTCTTCATTTAAAAGTTTATGATGAAGAGAAAGAATTTATGTCATGATCACATAAAAAGGAAGTATCTTTGTATAGCCTGCAGGCTTCATGAAAATCCTTATTTCATACCCTTTGCTTTGCCATGAGAGCTAATTAAAAGTGCTTAAGAGAATTGAGTTTCTGCTCTGAAATATATGAATTTGAAAGTCTCTAGACATGAGTACGGAGCTCGAGGCATCTTAAAGCCAGGGTCCGATATGATAATGCATATTTATATCCTATGTCAACAAATATGGAAAATCCTACTAAAAATATAGCCCTTCAAGAGCAGTCCTCATGCAAATGCTGGGGCTCTCAGGAACACAAGGAGTGACTCCAAACCTGGGCATTTTCCTTGAGTCACAAATAGCTGGTTTTAAACTCATGACAAACTTGTCAGCCCTCCTCTGGTCCCTTCTTGTCTGTCAGTGTTCAGCAACCCAATGCACGCAGCAAGACATCCGTTCATTAAAAGCTGGATTAAAGAATTTCAGTGCAAATGCAGTAACAACATCTTAAGTGTTAGCATAAGCTTATGCATAAGATTGGAGATCCCAGGAGCAAGTTCAGAAAAATGGTAGCTTGTATAGGCTGCCATTTGTTTTTGAATTAAAGACTGATAGGCTGAAAGCAGCTAAACTTCAGTTTTCTTTTGCAACATTTCAGGAAAATAGTGTACCTGCAGATCTAGTGAAACAACCCTGTCACTAAGGCTCTAACACTCAAAGATTTTAAGGCTTAATCACAACAGAAGCGGCCCCATCAAACTGTCAAACAACTGCAACTTGACACGTCCTCAGAACAACTGAAAGACCAGCAAAATAACTCACAGGCAGCGGCAGAGCCAATGATGAGTAAGAAACAGGGAAACAAGCAGATAACGTCAGCTATGAAAGAAGAAGAAAAAGTTCAATGGGGCAGAACTGAAACTTAGGGCAAAACAACCACAAATTGACATCTTTTTTCAAATGCAAAGCATTTGTGACAGTAATAAAAGCACTATTTTGCCCAACTCCATGAGAATCAATTTGAGAAAGGGCAGAAGGCTAACATGAGAAAAAAGAAAGAAGAGAAAACATCTCAGTTGGTAAGATTGTTTGAAAAATAAGAATTGAGTTTGTCCTTCAGGTTTTTGCAGGTCAAGTAGAAACTGAGGACTTTTGCTTTATGAGGAGTAAAAAACTACAGCAGCAAGAATTACAGATTGATCTAAAATAAAGCATGTTTGATAGCTGCTTAGATATTTTAAAATAAAAGCAGATGAAATATTCTAGCTCTTTCATAATATTTATATAATGTTTCATGTTTGCATAGCTCAGTTCAGAAGACCTATTTCTTGTTATATAGGACACATCTGTTTCCATGAAAGTGAGTTTTTGAACAGAATGGAACTTTTTGAACAATAGAGATATCTACAGATATCAATAGATACAGATTTTATATTTGGAAAAAGTTCAAGGAAAAAAAAGACGGTTCTCAGGCAGATGCACAAATCTTATAGAATTCCTGTGATCCTGTTCTGTCCTTTTAGTTGCTCTGTCAATTTTTAACTTGACCTTGTCCAGCAGGATCAGAAATCGGCTGAATTCAAGGTTGACGATATTAAATAGTTTCATATGTCTCCTATAAATTGAGGTTGGGTAACACTAACACCTAAAAAGCTTGCTCATATATATGCACACACACATATTTTCATATATTGTACTTTGAACTCTTCTAAGGAATTAAAACACAACACCAGTGAAATCAGACAGAACTTTTAACTGTATCCTGCATTTGCAGGCCAACCTGTACAGCTGCCTGCCCATCATCTGGGAGCAACCTGTGTGACATGATGCTGGTGACAAACACACCATGCTACCTCTAGTGAGTATAAAAGTTAGATATGCTGGTGGTTTTGCACAAAGCAGCTTTCACGCTGCCAGAAGAGAGGGGGTATTTTTAGCTGCAGGTATTAGATGGAGACATTAAATGCTGATGTTAGAGGCGATGGCGCACGATTAGCTAAAAGCCAGACACGGGTGTTCCTGCAATGACAGCTAGTGCACTGCGTGTCGCTTACAAATGGAAACGGGGCTAAAAATACATGACAAGGAGCTAAAAATGCATTGTGCAAGAATTACAGAGCTAATGGAAAGATCCAAAGAAATAAGGTACAACACGATCCTGTTTCTACTCGGGCACTGAGCTACCTTGAGCTAAGAAAATCCTAGTTTTTTAATGCAGTTCTGCAAATTGGCTTAAAAACTTCTCTCAAAAGGGCCCTCTCTGGGGTATGGAAGGGCTGCAGGGTAATGTGAAATCTCTAGAACTTGTTAGAGGAAACAGCTGGTTTTAACTGACATCCTACAGGTTTCTCTTTATGTAGAAAACGTTATGAGTATAACCTAGACCAAGCTTACAGGGCAGCACTAAAACCAAGAGAAATAGTTTGCAATCGCTGACCCCATGAAAGAAAGTAGTAGCGAGTAGGAAACAAGTCTTTATACACTAGTTCTATAAGTGCATTCATAACCTGAGCTCCTATGTTGAAGGCCACACATCTTCGTATCTCAGTGTTGCCAGGGATGCATACTTTGTTGGCGTTACCTATCTATTCTTTCCAATTAGAGAACAAAAAACATACTACAGTGAAATTCTGGCCTAGCAGATCTTGATCAAATTGTCTTAACCAAATGGGAAATATTCTTTGCAGATATTGTGTGTATGAAGCAGGTGGGTTTTAGGAAGAGCCAGCTTCCCCCAAGCAAGTCTCTCGATGTGGCCTTGGTA
>JAUBOD010001004.1:5137946-5148044 GCA_032353885.1 Nothura maculosa
CCTTATTCCACAGTCTGCAGAGCACTGGGACTATCCTAAAAGGTTTTAATGTTTTACAGGGTTTCCTAGTAATCCTTCCTCCTACTCCTTGATAATACTACAACATTTTCTCTATTTTTTTTTCTTTATTCAGCAACAATGTGCAGAGCTGCAAGATCTGGCCTTTAGGGTGCTGCTGAAGGCTCTAGCTATGTAGTTCAGTAATGAAGCTTTATGCTGCATAATGACCTGTACTTTGGAAAGAAATACACACAATTCAGCTATAATAATTCATAGGAAACATTTTTTGTTTCTTTTATTATAAATGAAACTGTTCCCTCTGTATTCACATTTTGCTCTTATAACAGGAAGAATAACTTCAGCAGCAACAAAGCATGATGCTTTACTGCATGCTAAGGGGAATAAAAAGTTCTGAGCATTAAATGAAAGCTGTTTGGGCCAATCTCTCTACTGGAATAAGCTCCTAGGCTGAAAGAAAATATGAATAAATTATGACTTGTGTTACAATTTGCTTGTAGGCTTTAACATGATTTTAAAAAAGCCCAGTCTTCAAATCAATGTTTTTTTCCAATAAAAGGCAATAATTCATGTTGTGAAGTAATATATTACTGTATGTAGGAGAAATTAGTTTGGCTAAGATATGGCTTCTTTACTGTAAATTTATGTTCCCTTGTATTCAAAAGTTTAACTATATTGTTTAACAATTTAACTATGTTTGTTAAACTTACCTGATGTAACTAATCCAGCTGATGAGTAAAAAACTTCAATTACAAAGAAAAGTATTATGAAAACTGTCTTAGACAGCTTTATACACCCCTCCTCTGGGATTTAGTCATGTAAGTACAGTAAGCCTAATACTGTTGTTTGCCTATACATAAAGAATTAAACTTACCCATACAATTAGGAGGTACATGGTAGGTTCATTTCAAATGTGTTTTAAGAAAATTCATTTTTAAAATTTTCATTGCACCCATAAAATTAATGGGAATTAACATGTGGTAAACAAAACATATGAACCTTAATATTCTATAATAGTTGTTCTGGACCTATACTGAGAGCAAAATAGCTATTTTTCTTCAGTGTGCAGAGAAGTGTAAATATAATCTTATAGTAATAAGATCTGAAATTGAGATACCATAAAACAGAAGTGAAAAAAGCTAGGTCTATGTAGAAAGTCCTCTGTGAAGGAAAGTGATTTTTTAACAGGATATTATTCATGCAACATTTACATTTATATTCATATTTGAAAGGCTTTCTCTAGCCTTTAAAAATAGGTATAAATAGGTTATTCATATTAGAAAATAACATCTAGGTATAGCAAAGGAGATAAGGCAGTAGAGCTGCCGTATGTGATAATCAGATGGGGATCAGCCTGCTATGTCTTCAAGCAGGAATCCAGGGGGAATGAGAGAAATCACCTGCATTCAAACACATTTTTATATGACTGCACACCCTAAATTTAGTCCAAGCTGCTTTTTGATCCTGTGGGCAGTTTTATTGATCAGAGAACCCGGCTCAGTTCAGGAAATATCTGAATATCTTAGGTTTCTCAAAATCAGGCTGGAAACCTTCTGAGGGATACATCTGTTCCTTTAATTTGCTGCTGAGAAAAGGAATCTGTTCAGAAAATCAAAGCTGGAAGAAACTCCAAGCATCCTAAATCTTGATGCTGGCAAAGTAGAAAATGTGCATATAAAACAACTGAAAAAACTAATGTTAATTTTACTCTTAAAGTGAAGCTGTAACTGCTGACAACATGGAGGGTACCAGTTTGTTAGAAAGACAGTACCTTGTTTCACCTTGTTTCTGAACATTAAAGCTGATCTAGAAGTTTTCCATCATGGTAACCACAACCTGATTAGTGCTATTTAGCAGAAGAGATCAATTACACTTTGCTCTTCCATGGAGATTTTGGAGCTATAGTCAGGTGAGTCAGGAGAAAAACCTTGTCTCTATACCAGACCGTGAGAGTGGACTAAGCATTTCTTGTCTGAGTTTAGTTCTGTACTTTCCGCCATAGCAATATCACTTCCTGGAATAGTAATTTCATGAGAAAATCACCTGCTGACTTACTGTGGAAATGAATTATGCAATATGAAATTTCTTGAGAGTGGACAGCTGATGAGAACTTAGCTTTGCTCTGTTAGTAACTAAACCTATGAAATTGCATTTTCCTATGGCATAATATTTTTATGTGAATTTTAATCTGCTTTATTTTTTTTCCATTTTATTTTAAGATTTATAGTTAAATAATTCCTGTACTTCTGATTCTTCCTGTGCACGTACTTCCTTTGGGAGCAGTTCTTGCAGCTGTGGCTGCAGCTGTAGCTGTTAGAGAACAGACCTGAACATGCCTGTCTTCTTTCTGCAACAAAGAGTGAGGCAGGATAAAGATGTTATTTAAATTGCTGTGTTCAGAGCATTTTTTTTTCTTGACTTGAAGTGCTACTTCCATTTTCACTTTCTCACTTGAGTGAGAAGACAACGGGTGCAAAGGTGAGAAATGGTGGAACAAGAGCTGACATCTGAAAAATAAAATATTTCTTTGGCAAAGTTACTGGAGAACTTTGAAACATAAGTATAGAAAATAGAGATATGAGAACTAGAAAGTATTTCTAACAGTCACCAGAGTGTTGAGTTTTACCGATGATTTAATTCTGTTCTGCTGCTGGGAAGTCCTGTATTTAGTGGGCCTTAGTGGGCCCTTTCCTGCTAAGAATGTACTTGGTTTATATTTAATCACTGTCTGTGGCAGGGGAATGTCACAGAAGACAAATCAGAGTAGAGTAGGGCCTGGCTCTAAACACAACTTTATTCTTATCTTGAGGTCAGAGGTCATTGGTCCTTGAAGAAACTGGGAATGCATTTTCTTGAACAAAAGACCATAGCTGAAAAATGTATGGGGAGTGGAAATAGTCACATAAAGAAAAGGTTATAATAGTTATAAATCTGAAAACACCACACACAGCTCCATGCATTTATTCTGGTTTTATGCCCAGGATGGGGAAAATAATTTTATGGCCTTTAAATGTGCAATGTAACGTTTAATGGTTCTCCCCCCCCCCCCCCCCCCCCGGGAATAGCATAACTTATAGCTAGCCAAGGAGAACATAATATTGCTGGTTATGCAGACAAAAGTTTTGGCCTTATTAGTCAGAATATCACATATCTGTACATTTTGTCTTTGGCACAATCCTGTTCTTTATCTGTAATCATTCTGATCTTTGCTCCAGCTCTTAGGATATAGGTTGTTCCTGTTTTAGTGCCACATGGTATCCAAAAGATGCAAAAACTCTTCAGGTTCCATGTCATTTTTAAAATGTCTGATTAAATTTCCTGTTATGCCTGTAAAGTGTTAATAATGTGTAACCATTGGAGAATCCTTAAAAATGACATGAACCTGACCTGCAGGCTTCCACTTCAAGAAGTCTACTTTTGGAAACATCCTTTCCTCTTTTGTTCCTTGTCTTTCCTGCCCTTAGCTATTTACATCCAGCTGTCCATCTTCCATGAGTTCATAAACTTCTCTTTCTTTGGCAAGTGAATGTAGTCGTCCACTCTAAGAGTGGATAAAACAGAAGGATAATGAATCACTGCCACGCAAATGAATGTCCCAAGAGTCAGCTTGGATGCTTGCTTGTTCTCTGGAGCCTCTGGGAATAACCCAGAATAGAGAAAATAAGAAATCCTTCTGATTCAGTTCAAGGACTCTTGTAGAAGCCTGCAAAAAGTATTCTTTGTATGGAAGCAATACTCTGGTGTGCACAGAGGCTAGAGCTGCATGTACTAGCTACTAGAGGTTAGTATGTCTGAGTGAGGTCCAAGTGTGGATTACCTGGGCTTAAGGACTTTCAGCTCCCTTCAACAGCAGTGTCTGGACCATATGCTATTTGCTGTGTGTTGATGGAATGATTTTGCCTCCTGAAATCCTTTCTTCCTTGCCATCCTCATTTCTGCTATATCCCTTCTTGGCGAAGCCCACAGAAGTGCAGAACCAAATCAGGAAGGTGAAGAAAGCTGCAATGCATCCTAAGCACTGGCTTTAGGAGTCATGTCAAAGGAGTATGAAGAATTTCCGCTTATGCTGCCTGTTTCATCCTTGGGTGGATTATGGTCTACTTCATACCTTCCGAAAGAAGGTATGTTGTGGGCATGCCCAATCTCTCCTCATTTCAGTGCAAAATTTGTCACAAGGTGGTAAGAAAAGGCACAACTTAGTTTCATTAAACTGTTATACGTGGTACATTTTCGGTCTCAGGCAGTCTAGTCAGGAGATGGTTCACTCTGCTCTTTCTAGATTAAAAGCATCATGTGCATACATGGAGATCAAAAATATTACACAAGGCAGGACAGTATTAATCACCTAGTATTTTTGTCTAGTCAGTGTGATTAAGTTTTGTCCCAACAACCCCATGAAATAATAGTGCTAACAAATATTACAAGGCATTTTAAAATTAAATGTTCCTTTGATTATATTAAAGATAATGCATTTCAGAACTTATTCCTTCAGGAGCTGCTTCTCACCAGTGACAGCACTGATCAATTTGCCTTGTCTTTGCCTCTAGAAGTAATCTGAGTCTCCTTGAGTCATCATTTCTTCAAAGTGAATTTGCAACTGGATGATTTGAGCAGTCTGAGTCGTCATTTTAGTGTAACAGTCCTAAGGGAAAGAAAGAAAAAGTGCTTATGCATTGGTAATAAATTAATCTGAATATGTGGATAATTACATAGAAGTAGGAGAAAGCAAAAGATATGGAAAAAATGCCTTTTTGTTTTTTAAATAAAATGCCTGATAAGGAGTGTTTTAACTTTTTTATTTATTTTCTCCTGAGGACCAAATCATGATTTAATACAACAACCTCTTGTGGATATCAAGTCCTATGCTCCCATTTCTTCTGCAACCTGCAATTTCTCTGTGGAATTTCCTCCAAAGGAGGAGTCCAGCTAGATATGAAGGAATAGCTGTTTCATTCTCTGATACAGAGGCCTGACTCACCATTAGAAGCTCCCTTGAGTGGACACCAGCAGGAATGCAAAGTTAATCTTTGAGGAAGGTACTACTTTGCTTCTTTCAGTAATTTGTGGTGGGTGGTATTTATAATTATTTCTAATAAACAAAATCGTAAATGTGTAGGAAAAATGACTTTTTCTTCCAACTCAAAGAAGTCGGAATGAGTTTGCATTTGCACTGGTGCAAATGAAGGTGAACCCAGATGCTTCTCAAATCCCATGCTGGTGAGAGGATCAGTGCACATGAAAAATATTATTTCTCTCATGTTGTTTCTTCAATTTTCCACTCCTATTTTGTCTAGATTTAGATCTTTGTCAACAAACTTGCGTATAAAGTGAATTTATGACTTAAGTTTCCGAGAGTCACTGTGATTAAACTGCTATAAGACTTGGAGAATTTTAGCTTTGGATCTACCAGGCCCCTTCATGATGGAGGTTGGGCAGAGACAATATACTTCCTCCCTTCTCCTGAAAACTTATCTCTATTTTCCCTCCATAAAATTTCCCTCAAAACTTTGAAATCTGTTGGAAATGAGTAGTTCCAGATGGCTCATCAGCATCTTGTAATTCAGATGTGCGGTTTCTAAGAGTGACTTTCAATCTTGTACTTCAAAATGTAGTTTAGTATGTATGGAAGGAAAGACAGGACAACTTCATTTATAATTAAAGTTTATGCTATAAAAGGTCATTTAAAAAAATAAATAAAACCATGAGATATTTCCTTTAAACTGGAATTTAATGCATGTGAAGAGTGCCTAAATGATAGCTCATTGATTTAGTGCCAAAACATTCATTTTACTTAATCAGCTGTGTTATTTTGCATAAATGATGTAATATTGTAAGAGTCTAATACAAAGAATGAGAAGTTAAGATTTTTTTTTCTCATTTTGAGTCATGTCAGTTCTTATTGGCTTGGAAGGTTAATTCCTGTTCAAACCTTATGCATCTACTTTCTCCTTGGGAGGTTCTGTGCATAAAGAATAGAGAAGTTGAAGCTAAAATTACAGTGAAAGTACAAAGACTTTTCTGACAACTACAGCAATGTCTTCTAGAGTTTTCTGGTACTGCAGAAAAACTCTAAAGCTGTTATCCTGCTTTTATCTAGACAAATGTTTTTCTGCACTGCAAACCACAAGCTTGTTCTGCCTTGGGTAATGGCCATTGCTCTTGTATTTTGAAGCCAATTGCCAAAACTAATTTAGTAAACCCTACAGATTCTTGCCCTTGAGTAATTTTTTGAAACTTATGGAGCCTCCAATACCAACTTTTTCTTACTAATACAAAATACTGCAATTGCAATGAAATATTAACTAGTCATGAGACTGTGGAGCTATTACAGAGAGAAATAGTGGTGTCAGGTTGTCAGACTGTCTTTGAAAGCTCTCACCATCAGTACTGTTTAACATAAAAGGCAATTTTAACCATCAATTCCTGCAGGTTTGCTGGGAGAGAAACTTCAGAATTTTCCTGCTAACACTCTTGTACTGAAGTCCAAGAAAAACCAGCCCAAACGTACAAAAAATTCACTTTTAACAATATTGCAAAAGGACAGATAACAAAAAAGGACTCATAAAGACAACAATTGCTCTGCATCAGATTATCTGATGCTGTTGCCATTTAGTGTTTTCAATCTCTGGCAGCTGGCTTTACTATTTTGAACAGGATTTGTTCTTTGATATGTTTCAGTGGGGCATAGGATAGTCCCATTTTGATATCAAGAAATACAGTTTGCTTATGAATTTTAGCTTCTAATGAAGGTTTTGGCCCGTAAGACTCTGCTCCCCTTGCCAGAAAGTTGTTGCTTTGTTCTCTAATTTTTGCTGTTTATGTGAAAGTCTAGGATTTTCTTTACCATCTTGTCCTCAACACTCATTACTGTATTTCTATTTTCCTTTGAATTTTATTTTCCCAGTATAAAAATTTATTAACATTGAACCATGAACTTTTTGTACTGACAATACCAAAAATTTTTATAGCAAATTTTAGAAGGAATTTATCTCTTGTGCAAAGCCAGTTAAAGCTTTAAAATCCAAGAATATTTGCCAAAAGTATCCAGAGCTATAGAGACTGTTTCTCCAAGTTGGCTACTTTCAATCACAGTTTCCTGGGCTTTCGCAGAAATTAGGTTATCTGAAACAGTTAGAGCAATGACTCATATCAGGAATCTTTTTTTTTCCTTATTAATAAGTAAACAATAGTATCTTTTTCCAGTAAAAAAAGTAATTATTGAAAATTTGTATGTCAAAGAGCAATTTCCTGAATAATGGGATGAAATTTCTCAAAAAGTGTGCTTCAGTGGTTTCAAATATCACGTCTGTGCAGAGTCAAGGGTTTTGTTTCAACAGATCTACATTTTCTTGCTTAAACATTTATTTTTTCCCAAATTTAATGATATATTTGCATACAGGCAAAGTATAAGATTTTTCTTAAACAAGAGTAAGTATGTTTTTTTCCACTATATTTTCTGCTTTTATATAGTCTTTATTGATTTGAATGTTATTTTATGGTTACATGAGTAGCTGTAGGCTGTTCCTTTTATTAGCATTCTTCACAGAGAATATTTTTACAGCTTAAATCCCAAACCTTTCTGAAGAAATTGCAGGTAGAGTTTTCATCATATCAGTATGAATGTGCCCTGCTCATCTGAACAGCCAAGAGAACTCTAACGTACTCTGTGGAGATGCAGTCTGAAACAAGCTATTGTGGTTTTTTTATAATGGAGATATTTCACAAATTACATAATCTAAAAGATCATTTCAATAGCTTTTGGCTCTTTTTATATCTGGGTAAAAAGTAAAAAATATGGCTATACGGATATCAATGACCTTTCTTTGATATATAAGTTACGCTATGATCAGTGTGTTTTCACAGAAAAAAAGTTAAAAGTAAATTGCAGTATGCTCATATGCTTGGTTTTAGATGATCTTGATGATCTTAAAGACCTTTTTCCACATTATATAATTTATCTGTGTAGTCCTTCACAAAATGAGCCTTACGTTATCATCTCCAAATGTGATTTAGCATTCATTATGGAATTCATTTTTTTCCCGTTAAACTCCCAATTTCTTAAAACTCTTTCAAAGCCTAATATTGAATGGCTAATGACACAAAACCATATCTATATATTCATATGTTTTAGTAGTCCAGGCATTTGTGATCTATGATTTCAGATACCTGTAACTAAGCCTCTATAGACTAAGTCTTTTTACTCCCTGTAATGTTTCTTCTTTATTTCGGTAAATGAATATATGATTCGGTTCAGGAAAGGCAGTGTGACAACTGATTCTGTAATGCATAAAGGACAGTCTGGTAAGAGAGCATATTAGTTGTCCATATAATGTCTTGAGTCACTTTATGATGCAGGAATTATTCCCAAAGTAGCAGTGATTCTCCCAATTTGTATATTCACTAACAACTTATATACACATTTACATAAACTAGTGTTCTTAAGGGGCTAATATATACATTTTACATATGTAATTACTGTGCTAGTTGCAAGTTTGAATAGTCTTTTTCCTACTAGAAATTCTCAGTGGATTTGTAAATAATGAAGTGTGTATTTTTGCTAATACTAAAGCTATTCCAGAATCTTCGCGGAAAACCTTAGGACAGGAGTTTACTTTCTTTCAAGCTATGTTCCCTGCCCCTTTAGCTTTAGTGCCCTGCCAAAGGTCATATAATACAAAGAGAAAAGAAGAAAAAAAAAAGCCTCCTGTATTTAAGTTAATTAAAAATTAATAAATAACCTCCCCCAGCACTTTTTAGAGGAGAAGAGAAAAAAATTGATCATCCCAAATACTGTCATTAATATAATAAGATATCAAAAGTGTCCTGCTGGGGGGTGGGGGGAAGTATTGAAGGAAAAGTAATGTAAGCTGGTCTGATATTAGCTGAAAATTACTTTAAAGCACAAAGGAGCTCTCTCCAGCAATAATGCATGTTGAATGATATATAAGAATAAAATTTAAGATGCAAAATAAAACCTTTAACAACTCTTTACAGCTCCATTTTGAATTTACAGATACTTTCTGAGATGAGAAGGTAAGTGATATTAAGACTGCGTCTTGACAGCTACCAAGGATTGGAAATCTAAAGCTTGAAGTTCTTATAAATCTTTCTATTAAGCTCTTTGACAAGTTCCAGAAACTCAAGCAATTGGATTTGCAGTTATTTATGTGCTACCTGACAGCAACGAATGAAAGTGCCCTACTTTTTCAGACATACATAAAAATGTAAATTGTTTTGCGACATCTCTAATTTACACTTTAGATTTACTGGTGTATTTCACTCTTGTACATTTTTGCTAAATGAGCATTTTATGGCCTGGAGATATCACACATTATTTGGTACATCCAGATATGTTTTCTGAAGGCAGCTCTACCTAATTTTTCATTGTTCAGGACAATACCCAAGAGCCAAAGGAGAAGGAAAAATTGCACCTTGCAGACACATGAGAGCAGCCCATGTGTTGCTGGAGCTTCCTCATGCTATGAGATATTTAAACAAATAGCAAGTTTCAAGAACCTGAGTAATCCTGTTAAATCCTAATGTCTTGATAAATACTTCATAAAAGCTTTCCACTGAGCTGGGAGAAGTGGAGGTTTTTAAAATCAAGTGTAAAGTTTTCTTTGTGCATATATTGTAGCTTCTTAGTTGTAGAGTATAGCACAGATGATATTTTTGATTAGGAGTTACTCTTTTGTGGCGAAGGATTGAAGCTCTTGCCCAAACACTTGGCAGGGCAAGCAAGACAAAAAAGCAAAGACTGGAGAGGAATTCAAGTAATTGCTCAGTGTGGCACTGGAATTGAAGTAACAAAAGGATGTACTGAATGTTTATTCCTTTGGAAATGAGCCTTAGAATGGGCTTAGCCTTTGTAACTCACAGCATCTCTCATTTCCTTTTCCCCTTTCACACAGGGCAGAGTTTCACCTCTGGTACTTCAGAACAAGGACTGCAGACACTCTAAAAATTGCAATTTTGTATCATGAAATCACAATGTTAGTTGAGATAGAGTAAGATGGGTCTAACCGGTTCCAATGTGTCATTTCTGGGTTTTGTGTACAATAGTGTGGTTTTGCTACATCT
>JAUBOD010001004.1:5149052-5162082 GCA_032353885.1 Nothura maculosa
CCTTATTCCACAGTCTGCAGAGCACTGGGACTATCCTAAAAGGTTTTAATGTTTTACAGGGTTTCCTAGTAATCCTTTCTCCTACTCCTTGGTAATACTACAACATTTTCTCTATTTTTTTTCTTTATTCAGCAACAATGTGCTCCTATTGAAACTTGAGACTAAATTCTCCTTGGTTTCAATGCAGAAAAGAAAAAGCCTTTGCAATGCTGTGCATCTGGACAGCTCACTGTTTTTCTGGGAATCCTTTTATTTCTCTGTACAATGAAGGTAGAATGTGGGACAGAGACTAGGATACTTATTTAAGCTTAAATGAGAAAAAAACAGTGAAGAAATACCTATTTGGTAGCAATATTGCTTTCAAACAATTGGAAGGCACAAAAAATGAATAAAATCAAAATAAATGAAGTTGCTATAAAAATGATTTGTATGATAATATAGTATTGCAAGCAGCAGTCAGCATCAAAGTTGTTTTACAAAGAAGCTCTGTGGAGAAATAAATGTATATTAAAATGAGACGAGAAGTTGACTAAATAGAAAGTACAGTTTATCTCATGCCATTTATAGGCTTTAAGAAGGGAAGAGTGTCCTAAAGCCTGCGCCCTCTCCTCTCTTCCATGTGTGTATTGCATCCCGAGTGTAGTAAAACCAAAGTGTCCGCTCACCTGGAGTGGAATGGGACAAGGCCTCTCTGGGGAAAGCCTTTGTAGCTGTGTTTTTGGTTTTATATTTGTTTTATTTTGATTATTTTTTTCCTCCAGGAAATGTGAAGCTTATGAACAACTCTTTTCTGATTTACCAGTGGGTCATATTTTTGAGTAAAGCACAAAATGCTAAATCTAGCTCACAGAAAGAGAACATGGGCTGAGCAAGACTTGAATAATGGCCCAGGATGTGCATATGGCACCAACCACAGGGTAAGGTCTCTACTTGCCCCACTTGGGTTACAAGATTGGTTACAAGAACCAATCTAGGAGCTGCTGATTTACCAGCTTTGTTCACTTGTTAAGCTTGGATAAATATATTAATCTTAGCTCTTTCATATGTTGGCTTTGCCTGAAGGGTGTACTTCCAAGGAAATATATATATATTAATGTTAGACCTCTTCACCAGTGGTGAGGCTGTATGCATTGCAAAAATGCCTTGACTCTTTCAAGAGCTCAGGAGATGCATTTCAGAATTTAAAGGCTTTTCCATAGTTGAACAGGAGTTTTAGGGAGTAAGCAATATAGTGGCTAACCTTGATCAAAGTCTTTCCTTCAGTCAGTATAATTTCTCTCATAACAGGCCAAAAAGCTTCTCACCACATTACTTGCTGTTTTGAATTTAGATGGGAGGAAAAAAATTGCCTTATAGAATTGTGGAATTACAACTACTTGATGTATTCTCTCACTCAGATGTTACATATTTTCTAGTCTTGCAATTAATCTTGTAACAGTGCAAACAATAACATAGGATTAATCAACCATGGTGACAAAAAAAGATCTTCATGAAAAGATGAACTCATATAAAATTAATTTTTTGAGTGACAGCTTGAAGCTTAAACAAACAGAAAACATGGTACAAATTGTACCTCGCTTCAGAAAGAGATTTTAATGAGAAATGGAATAGCACTGCAATACTAATCAGTTACAAAAGCACAACACCCCTTGGACCAGTGGGAGAATGTCCTCTTCTCCTCTATTCCTCCTCTTCTCTTGCCTGACACACTGGAGAGCAACAACACACTGGACAACTATAGAGTCCAAGCTGCACTGCGTTAATCGGAGCCAGCTGCAGACCTGAAGAACCAGTGCATGAGGGAGTTATTGAGTGGATTTGTGCTCATGTGCAGATGACTGAGGTAGCCCCCTCGACCAAAGGCTGCATAATTACTGAAAATAGCAAGTGATTGAACTTCCTATGCATTCCTTACTAGATAAAATGTAAATTGAAAGTGTCCTGTGAGCTTTCACGTCTGTCAGCCACTCTGACAAGTGAGTCAAGTGAGTAGATAAACCTTAGTCTCCTCATTCTGGCTTCGATCTGCAGCTGCAGACGTGTTTGGGGATGGTTAAATGTATAGATTTTTTGTAGTTCTTTTTGCTTAGCCAAGAAGTTTTCTGTGCTCTTCATTTCCTTGAACCTTCAAAGAACTTCAAATAACTTTTTCTAGAAATGAGACTGCACATTCAGCAATATTGCTGAGGTGTCTGGCACAACCTTGGACACAGAAAGCAGCTGGATTGCTGCTTCCCCTTGTGATGGGTAAAGGGAAATGAACCCTCCCTGATACAGCTGAATTTCTTCTCAAATGACAGAAGGTGTGGATTAATCCAGGCTGTTGCTCATCTCCTGCTCAACTAATGTTTGACTATCCTTATCTCTTTTAGTATTCCTCAGCAATCAAAATTACTGTGTTGATATTATATCAGTGAACATTGTCCTTTATTTTTTACAAGAGCTTGGTTGACTTCTCCAAGTATGCAATTTTCTTTAAGGTAAATTTATACTTTTTTATTTGTGAGGTTAAAATAAGTAATCTGTTCTCTTAAGTTTGTTATAGTTGTTGCTTGAATGGATGCTTAGAAAAAGTACTATGAAGTAGAATGACTTTAAAACTCTGCAGAAAGAGTGAATTACTTTACCATGATAAAATATAATTGACTGGCTTAAAGATTGTCTTGCCATGCTTCCTCAGATAGATATGAGTGATTAATGAACTTGTATTTTCTTATGATTCTACTGATATGGCAAAAATGGACCATTGCACAGAGGTGAAGATGAAAGGCTCAGATATGCATGAAAGACAGAATAGCAGTGAATATCCTGAAACGTAGTGTCTTTTCACGTCTTATAGACTCCAAAAAGCACATCATTTAGTAGATAACAAAAAAAGCAGCTTGTACTGAATGATAGAGCTGACTGTCATCTAACACTATATCTAGGCCAATGAGGTTTTGCTGATTTCAAAAGAGGTATCTCTTGGGGATTGAGCGCAGGGATGTAATCAGCTCCAGGCATCTGCAGTTTACTGATTCCATTTCTCAACCTGGAGTTGCTCTTGCTGCTTTTTTGCAGCCTTTTTTGAGTGATGTTTCACATATACAGTTGTGAACAAAATCTGTCACTTACATGCCTGAGATGAGTCATTGCAAACTCATCTCTAAATGTCCATGTCATTATCAGGCTACGTTCAGGTACTGATTTTTAAATCCAGAGTTTTGGAAAAAAGAGGGATGGCTAGTGAATGCTTTCTGACTCTCAGACATTACTTTTTGACTTAATACCTGTCTAATGTATCAAACAAAGAAATACACTATGGTGGTGGAGGGCAAGTTTTCTTCAGCTTCTTGCTTTAATTTCAGAAAGTTAGAGAAATATGAAACAATGTATTGCAACCAAACAGAGACTATTACTCTAGTTAATGATGGGAAAAAAGAGTGATTATCTCTTGTCTTTCAAACAATATTCCAGTCTCTACATTTTAAATATATTATTATTTTCTATGCTAGCATTTATGTAGTATGAACCAAACACTAAAGTCTAATTAAGTCTTTATGACTTAACAAATTTTACAAGATGATGATTCTTGAGTTTCAGTATATTAGGCCAAGGACTAGAAGAACACTACCTCAGTCAAACATTTCACAGTTTGTTTATATTCTTTTCTTTTCCTATTTATTTCACTATTTAATCTTTATGTCCATTGTAAAGATTCTCCTTTGAGTTGTACTGCTTAAATGTAACAGCAGCATAAAGAAAGCTTTTTATTAAGACACAGGAAACCTCTTTAATTGATTATAATTGCAGAAAAAAAACACTCAAATGGATGCACTTCTTCATAATCAAGACTACCTCCAGAATCTCTCACGATAAATAATCTGGGTTGCAAGATGCACATCCCCCAGGTTTGAGAGCCATACAGTGACATTTGCAGCCAAGATCATTATACCTTGCACTAAGCAAATTTGAGAGGATGCTCAAATTTTAAGTGAGTGTTATCTGCCATGGACCATATTATTTCAGCAAATTTGCACAAAGGAGTAACCCTGGGGGTACCAGAATGGAGTAAACTATCTGAAATGGTCAATCTTGGGCTAGATGCAGATGGCTGTGGTGGTATTAGGAGCCTTTAAGGTTTCAATTAAACCATCTAGTTTCTCTAGAGAAAAAAATACTCTAGTTTTGAGGATTATTTCTGAAAATAACTTTAAGAATTATACTTTAGATTTACTTTGCTGTCCAGTATTTTCAACCCTCTCAATTATTCATGGTGGCCAGGCAGAAGTTCATGGCTTCAGATAGCCAAAGTGAATGCCTTCTGTTCTGAAAATCTGGAGGAATATCAACCAGCTCAGGAATGGCTATTGTCTTCTATAGATTCATCAGTGTCATATCCGGTATTAACTTAGAAATCCAGCAGCCGGAAGAAAAGATTATCGGCACAAGATGACCAACACAGCTTGGGGAGGGGAAAGGTGAGTCAAAGCTAAGTCTATCAGTAATCTACAGGACCTCTAGATGAAGGCAGCTATGGTCTCCCTGATGCTCCATTAGTATCAGCTGTTTGAAAGGAAGGGATACCCCAGAAAAGCTTGAAAGACAGCTGCTCTTCTGGTCCCTTGTTGCTCTGGCATATGGACTCCCATGAGTCTAGTCCTTCCTAGTCTACTTCTTGGCATTCTGAGACCTCAAGGGGCTCCATTGACCCTGATATGCTGCTGAATCCCAGCTGTATATGTCTTGCACAGCAGCTGTGCTCTTCAGATATCCCCAGGAGTTAAATAGAAGTATATATGGAGCAGCAGTCAGCTACACGCATCTCTGGAGAACACGATGTTGATGGAAAGAGAACAGTGCTTCAGGAGTCTGTCCTAATACTGACTTCAACTCATTGTTCACTTAGTGTCATCAGGACAGATTTGTCATAGATGTACTTTGAATCTGCACTACCAAAGCGGGGATCTGTGAATGAAAGTCTGAACATGTATCACCTCTAGCAAGAGGTTACTGGAGGTCTTCAACCTAACAGATAGCTGTGAACTGACAGGAAACTGGTTGAGCTGCTGTTCTGCTTTCCTGTTTCCCCAGAACTCAAGGGGATTGACTACAGATAGAACTTCAACAAAAATATAAGGTAATCTTATCTCCTAAAATGAAGATATTCCTCAGCAAGCTTTCTTATTAAATGTGTTGTGATATTGGGCAATAACTTATTTATTAGTAAAAAGCAAAAAGGAGTTAAGTGGCTTCACAGGCAGCATGTTGTATGCCCTTTATTTTGCATGTAATTGTAAATGAATATGCTGCTACACTGTACCCAAACTCTTCTTGAAGTGACATATCCCAAGTCCCCTATCCAGCCTATTTTCGCTAATACCTCCCGATCAAATCTCATTTCTTTGGTTTATTTTTCACCTATTTCCTGTCCGCTTTACTCGATACTTCTCTACAACATCCTGCCCTAGTCTGGCAAGACATTGCAATGTCTCTTGCACTTAAGCCTCTTTTTTTACTATATCCTTATTCTTGTCTGGTAGCCTCTGCATTTAGGCTAGGGGGACAATGTATCTGTGAAAACTTTCTCTCCTTATAATAAACTGGTTCTTTAGTGTCACTTTTGCTCATCATTAGACTATTGTTACCTTTATTTGTGTTCTACTCTCCCTTCTGCTTTTACCAGGTAGCAGCTGAATGTGACAGTATAGCTGTTGCTATTGCTGATTTTCCTAAGCTTTCAATTTGCAGTAATAGTAGAGTGCATAAAGCCTTGCTGGCCTTTCTTTTGTCTTTACGTACAACACATTTTATGTGTCTTGTTCTTATGTTTTTTTATATGGATCATCTCTCTGGAAAATGAGGGGTATGGTAATAAGTTAGTTGTTGCTGGATTGTGGAAGACTGATTGTGTGCATGGTCTCTGCCCAGGCAAAGAAGCAAAACAGCTTTGAGGACAAGTTGAGTGTAGTGGCAGAATGATAATTAATGAGATTCTTTCAAATGCCTTGCTCCTGGGTAGTTAAGAGCTTTTTCTGGCTGGCCTTTCTTATATCTATGTCATTATTACTACTGATATGATGACTTAGATGAATAAGGACTAATTGTTGAATTCCTAATACCTTTTTAGGAGTGATTTTTAGGGCTTAGAATTCTTTTGAGAATCCATTGAAGGTCTGTTGTGTTCAGCTATAAACTTGCATGTTACTGACTGCATATTTAATGCCAGGGATGGTTTTGAAGGGTTGGATTATGCAGTTGGGTTATTGCATCTTCTTTATGCAATGTGTTCGCAGTTGGTGAAAGGCACTGCAGAATAATAAAACAAAAGCTAGTATATGTTCTTTACTGTAAGACAAAGAATTTAGTTGTACATCATGTTTTACTTCTTTGTTAAATGTTTATAAGTGCTGATATTTCACATTTGTTATGTGTTTTGTGCTGTATTTTGTTTTAATGTCTTTTTTTGATCCTCTAGCCTCTCCTTTTTTCATAAAAGGAACTAAACTTGATCATATGTAAAAGTATTGAAAGAAAGAGAAGGAAAAAAAAAGAACATCATGCAATCCCTGCAGCTCACACTGCTGCAATCAGGAATGTCAGCACTACAAACAAGCTAAGGATGCATGAGGCATAAAGACATACATACATATATATATGTATATGTAAATATATATATATAAGACATTATTTTACATGGAATGACCTATATTCCTGCTGTGTCGAAGTGCCTCAATAGTTCTGAATTAAATAGAACCGTATTTTGTTTGAATTTCTATCTCATAATAGTTTGATGGAGTCACTTTGACTTCATATTGCTAATTCTTTTCTCATTGCTGCAAGTCCTCACCAACCAATCTGGCCATTCCTTTTGCTATACAATTTTTTCAATGTCAATCATGTGCTGAAAGTGCCATCATCCTGTTTTAAGTAGCGGGTCTTTTGTTATCAAAAATCAACTTTATCTTTGAAAGAGTTATCTTTTAAATTACTGCCATGTAAAGGAAGAGAGGAGAGGCTTTATTTTCCAAATTTGTCTCCAAGAGCTTGCCTTTTATGTACAGAGCATCTGGAAGGAAAGGCATCATTAACACACCATGAAAGAATCCAGAGACAAAATAACCTTCTCTTGAAGCAGGGATGACTATTTAATGAACAATTCACTTAATTTTTAGCCACCTTCTCCTTTCAGATGAAAAGCAATAGAAATACACGTCAAAGAAACCAATCATGGCAAAATCTGTCCAATAGTTAGAACCTAATAGAAAGAGATTATAGTACAAAAGATTGGGAAAAAAAGCATCTCTTCTTTCTCTGCCTCTCTTTTGTTGTGAGCACAAAGATAAGTGCATTGCAATCAGATGATTTTAATGAACAATCCAGTTGTTTGGCCTGGATAACGTAATTCCAGATGCAGCATGTAGAAGCTGTTTGAATATGAACTTGTTCCTTTCTAAATTTTCACTCAGCTGGCAGGAGTGCTTTGCTAATCGTCAAGGGAGTTCTATTGCTGTTAAACTGTCTTCTCTGGGGGTGCAGATAAAGAGACATTAGGAGAGCAATTGCAGAAATTTTTTTTTTAAATTTCTCTCCCCACAAACACTTCAAAAGTGTTCATTTTCATAATCATGTGCTGGACCTGCTCATTTTTGAGGCAGGATGTCAGTCTGGAGTGAGCATAACTTCTGCTGTGATTTAAAATAATAATAATTTTTTAAAAAGACAAAAAACCACCAGAAATAAATTTAAAAAAAAGGCTTCTACTGTGTGAAATCACATTTCTAAATAGACCTGAGGAATTGATGCAAAAATTTTACTTATCACTTAAAGCCACTCTTAATAATTTGTGGGAGATCTACTTAATTTGAAAATGACACTCTGAAATTTTTAAGGAGCTGGGATGCTCACTCACAAATGGTCCCACTGGGCGTTGAACTGCAATAAAGTGTTTTTGTATATGATTATGTAGAGCCTACAATTCTGGTTCTCTGACTTAATTCTGTACTCTGCAGCCTACATTCAATGGTAATAAGAGCAGCATGTGAGTTTGCAGGGATGTGAACTCTGAGAAGGAGCAAAAATGTGGCTTCTGTGTGAAGTTCAGCTTTTTTAAAAACAAAAAAGTGTTGCTGGCCAGTTTACAGTATAACAAATGTGGGTTTGTTCAGTTCTTTGCTTTTTGATACACACTCTGTTGTTTCCGGTGGGTAAACTCTAGGGATTGATGCATTGTGTGTTATTGGTAGAGCAATCAGAAGTAATTAAAAAGAAGCAAGTCATGAATAAAAACATAACTTGAACAAAACCTAGAATTAAAATACATATTTTATGCATTTTATCTAGCATTCTTATCAAAATGGTAATGCTCTTTCTAGTTTGAAGTGTTAATTGTACACTACAGGAAATGAACCAAGAAAAGCTGTATGTGCATTAAAGTATAACTTTGCAGATGATACGTGACCTACATTTCCCATCTGCGGGTATTCTTGTGTTGGCAAAGCAGCCCATAGGTTTGGTAGTCAAGAGCTCCTTGTACAAGAACATTTCTTGTCCCTAAGTTCTAGGATGTGTTTCCCCAACATCCTTCCTTCTATTTGTACCTTAAGCAGTATTTTGATTTTTTTTTTCTTATTCTGATTCTGTAATTCTCAATAGAGAAAATCTGTCTTTAAAGATTTATGTCCTTTCTTTAATGAGAGAAACTAAAGTCAGCATATTGACATATAGTGAACTTAATTGACACTTTTGGGAAGGGGGAAAATCTGCTAAAAAGCACAGCTCTGTGGGTCTCTTAGCTATAAAAATGCAGCACCTGCTGCAAAAAGGTTACCCTCTGATTTCAGCTTGTGCATATAAAATGTGGACAACATCTATCTTCTTTCTCCTATTCCATTTCTTTCTTTCCTCTTTCTAATTTTCTTGTCTGTTCTCTTTTCACTTATATAGTTATGTATGCCCTGGATGGTTTGAATAGCTTTGCAGTTAACACTGTCACCTAGAAGTCATTCCAGTGATGTCTCTTTCTCTTAATATAAAACACACCACCCCGAAACTTTGCTGCAAGAACCTCATGGTGTGAGAGAAGTGATGAAAATGGGATAGTCTCTTTTTCACAGCTAAAACAAGTCCTTTGCCTCCAGCTTAGGGATGAATATGTGTCTACCTTAACAAGCATGAGGACCAGAAGGGCAGGCGTGTTTAGTGAAGCAGTTGTTGCTGAGGGCTCATACTATGTATTTCAAAAGGTTCAGTAGCTGAAATCTTTGCTGTGCTTGGAAAGAGTAAACTCTGTTAACAGAGTTTATTACAGCTGGTATGATGCTTCTAACTATTATTTCTACCTCTACTAGACTCATATTGTGATTTGAAGAGCTGTCCTATAAGTCAGGTATCAAATGTATTTAAAGTAATATATAGTACAAGTACTATATAATTATTCCTTAAACAAAGCTGCATGTGTGACATTTCTAATATTCAGAAACATGTAAGAGAAGAGTGACTACTAGTACTATGGAGAGCTTATATTTGTGGATGGAACTGTTCATCTAAGTTTATGAAATTGCTTGGTGAAGCACTGTTTCAACGAGTTCACAGGAACTTCGATTTTTTCCCTTTTTTTTGGCTCTGGATACTGTAATTCAGCAATCTATTTTTCATTGTTACAGTGAAGGTTTCATTTTCTATTTTAAGCCAGTTTTAATTTCCTTCTTGGCTATATTTAAAGGGACTCTATTAATACAATCCATTTTCCAAGTGAAACTTGATAGATATAGCTTTTGTAACAACACATAAATTAGAAATATTTTCCCGTTATTGCTTTGTGTAGTTGTTTCATTTATTAACTCATGTTGGGTAGAAGAAAGCTTTGGATCAGATTCTTTTTCACTTGCAAGTAATTTACCGTGAGATGCTTTGCTTTATTATATTCAGTTAGTGATTGATTCTTAATATGAAAAACATTAACTATTTAGAGGAAAAGGTGTATTTTGGCACTGCAGGCATATTTATGTTTTGACTTGATGCCTAATTCCAGTTTAAGCTGAAATGAGCTCACTCTTGTTTTTATATAACTACTACAATGGTCTTGACATTATTTCTTCTGTAGTAGGCATCTTGAAAGGGGTAAATGAATGCTACCGTATTTCTAAATTTGAAGCATTTATTGAAAAGGGTCATCATGCTTATTTGATTAAAGCATAAATAGTGCCCATATAGCTCAGTGAATATCTGTAAGGTAATTTCAGACATGGACTTAGACACCTTGCCCATTTCCTTCTGCTTGTTGGCACTGTAGCAGGAAGACAGAAAAGAAGGCAGGGGCCCAGTCCTTTGCTCTAGGTTGAGTACTACATTCTGGGAGCAAATTCCTTTAAAAATAAGAGTAAAATTGCCTCACTTTAAGATTTTAAAACATTTAGATATTTAAGATCTTGTTTCTTTTTTTCTCTGCATGCCTGGAGCCTCAACAGTGAGCTGGCAGAAGTAGCAAGCAGCAGCTCTCATCTTTCATCCCCATTCCAGGGTCGTCTTCAGGCCTTTGCTTTTCCACTGACAGCTGCTCCTCCTGAGCACTGCCCAGGGTATTTTACTGAGCCAAGTTTTGAAGACAGATACTTGGAACAGGATGTCCTGAACCACTGAGGTCTGGAGTAAAGTCCCTGCTTTTCTTTAGGCTTAACCAAGTACATTCCTCCAGCCAAAGTTCTCTGGCTCTTACTTCTATGCGTCTCAGACGTTCACATGCCCAAATAGGAGCTAAGCTGAAAAGTTCCTTCTCTACTTGTTACAGAGCACAAATGGACCCCTCTGACAAGTGGCTGATCCTGTGCTGAGATGGAAGGTCGAGTATTTTTCATTACCTCTGATTAGAGATAAATTGACTGTTTACCTACATGTGATAGATGAATCCCATCTTAAAAGCTTAAATTGTTGCAGTAAGAGTTGAGGAAGACCTGACTTTTTTTCTTATCTCACTTCACGTCCAAAGTGAGGAACTGTGCACATCTGTTTTTCTGGAAAACAGCTATAAGAGACATTGGCTGAGCCCACTTTGCTGCTCTCTTTGTGGTTAGTGCTTCTTGTGGACGAAAATCCCTGCTGCCACTTACCTGTTTAACTTGTGTTGTGATGGACTTTCAATTAAAGGCTAAAGTGAAAGCCTGACTTTTTAAAGTTTGGAGTCTGTTGCTGGTCTTACTAGATCTTGGATTTCATCTCTTCTTGTGGAGTCAATTAATGGCTGACTGGGCCACATAGGATAAAATATTTGGAGATACTTTTGTCTTTTTTGAATAATTTGTGCTTACTCCTATTTTAAGAGCTTTAGGATACAAAGCCAAGGAATTAAATTTAAGAAATATCTTAAGGTAATACCAAAGTCTATGCAAACTTCGTAAGCTTGCTGTAAATCTTCTGTGGGATAGTGGTATGTCTTGTCCTATAGTTCTTGTCTCATGTCTGTGCAGTAGTAATGTCTATGCCTAAGCAGGCCAAGGTGAGATTGCAGAACGTCTTTGGTTCTGTCATTAAACTCTCTTGTGTGGCTGTCTTTAAATATAGGTTTCTGTGCAATTTCCTATATAGGTTTATAAGAAGGAAGAGTTTTCATGTCTGCTGCACTGCAAACTCTTCCATCTATCTGTGACTCATCTGGCAGCTGAGCCCAAAGCAGCAGCCCGATTTAAAAACCCATTTGGTATATACAGCTGACAGAGATTTGTCAGTGCTTTTCCCCATCAGGAGAGACTTCTTTTTCCCCAGTTTCCTTTGGAGCTGTCATTAGACTATTATTCCAAATCCTTTAACACTCAGGAAGACTAAAGAAGAGAATTCAAGATTTTTTTATAGTGCTAATTTTACTATTTTTGTTTGTTTGTTTTTTTCACCAATTATTTCTGTACAGTTTGTTCCTATCTGGGAGCTGGTGTCTGTACACAATGTGAGCTGCATCTGATGTTTGGTTCATTTCTGTAGTCTCATTTGTGACTGTTATCTCTCTCACAAGGAAAATCTTTAGCAGCCACCATCAATTTTAACACCATTTCATTTACTTTTATTGGACTGCAGTAGTAGAAATGGATGCTCATGTGTGGTTGTCATTATAAAGAAAATTAATCTTTTTTACTTGTCCAATAAATACGAACACTTACCTGATACTTCTGGATTTATTGCTGCCACCTTTAAGCTCAGTCTTTCTCCCTTTGAGATAAGTTGGACTTAGCTATTCATTTGAAGGTAGCAGGTACATATGAAAACTTTGGTTTTTGTACTTCTGCCTAAAGACTCCTTACATGAGCAGTCAAGCATGTAGCTGGCACCAAAGTCATGATCCTACAGACCATTTATTTCACAAGTAGAATCCTATTGTGTACATCAGATCCGCATGAAAATTGAAACTCTGCTATTAGAATCTTTCACAGTTCATTTTTCAACTTAAAATAATACCTCTAGCTAGACTAACACTTAGGATACAAGTACTCATGCTCCTTAAGTATTAATAAATTACCTCTTTAAAACTTCTTTTCATTGATAGCTGGTTAATATAAGACACATATAATAATGTTTACTGGTCATTTAGTACTATTGATTTAGTAGTAAGTAACTGCTTGGTCTGCAAGTATATTATACTACCTCACTGGCAGTAACTAGTAAGTCTTGCAGAATCTTTCCCACTGCACTATAATATGAGAAGTAGGCTCTTGTCAAAGGTAGAAATTTGTTTGCAAAAGGAAGATTAGTATTTCACTCTCTCTTCTAACAAAGTTACCATTAGAAAATATAAATTTAAAAATGCTTAATGTGATTAGAAGGAAAAATAAAATGCCAAAAGGTCATAAATATTGCTTTTCCTTTTCTATAGAGTAAGTTATTCTGCAAAGGACCAACAAGGTTAAACAAGGACTTTCTAGAAGCTTATTTTAGCACGCATAGATCTACTAAATGCTGCTGGCTTTTGTATTATGACTCACTTCAGTTGCTGGGACCTTGCAAGGATCCTATGTTTCCACTGTAAGGTAGTGCACTCTGTTGAGCATTACATGTAAGCATCACA
>JAUBOD010001004.1:5168331-5183085 GCA_032353885.1 Nothura maculosa
GGTCCAATTCCTAACTCCTTTTACTGAATCTGATGATTCCTATTCTTGACAGTATTCTATGGCATCCTGCAATATGTAGTTTGTTTGTAGTTCTTTGTTTTTCTAGTTGACTTCACTGAACCTGATAGAATTTCTCATAGTTTTCTGGATGATGAGAGAGAAATAGATATGATAATATTAGTACCATAGCGTATGGCTTTGTTTGGTGCAGTCCTGGTTTGATGAGAGTATGGGGAAAATGCTCTGCTTAAGGTTGCAGTTTCTTAGCCAGATACTGAAACTCGTTGTGAGCTTAAAAATCATATCTACTAAATTCATTTCATCAGGGACAGTGATAAGAGAGATTTTGTAAAACTGAAGCACTGGTGTAGAGTATAAAATATGAGGCAAAGAAAGAGGAAAAACTGTATTCTTTTCTTGAATTTCTCTTGTCCAAGATCGAAGAAGAAAGGACAATTTTCAGACTAGAAATGAGGGCTTGAGAGAGACAAAAAAATTAAATTCTGGTCTTCAGAGAGAGATACGCAAATTTGTCATCTCTAATATTCACTTATAGCATAAAATAGAATTCAATATTGGAAGCCAGGTATCATGTATCTAGTAATGATTACCATTGAAATTATTTTCCGAATAGTTATTTATAGTCATTTATGTTTATATAATACATTGCTTCTGTGAGTGTTTTCCAGATGGATATGTGGTTATCTTACTGGCCAAATAAGCTTGTCCTTGGACGGAAAACAGATTTTTGCTCATTTAGGAAGTATACCCAAAAAGATATCCAAAGTGCCACTCAGACTAATGTTTCTGCATATCCAAATCTAGCTTCTTGTGATAGCTAGACAGCAAATTCTTTAATGAAGTGTTTCAGATAGCCCAGTCTATGTTTTGGAACCAGTTTCTGATCATTGGCAACAAAGGAAGCCTAAACACTTTCTTTTGGATGATTGCAGTTGTATGAAACAAATCTTTGCCTTTGAGCTATCTTAACATATTTCAGCACTCCACACTACTATATTTTACTTAAGTGTTTCAGATGTTCTGAAATTGTTTCTCAACAAAAGACTGAGATACTAATCTTCCTCCTCCAATACTTTTACTCATGAGAGAAGAGTTTCAGAAGAAAAACAGTATGCACTCTGCAATCACACGATTTAATCAGAATCTGCTCAAGTTTGGAGAAATGCTTTATTTGCAGTAAGTTTGTCCTGAGCTTACTTCAGCCTTTGCTCTTAATACCACATATAGATGATTCCTATTATTTGTGCAAGCAGGACTTCCACTAATGTCCTGTTAAGCAAATAGCATTGATGGAAAACTGAGCTGCCCTCTTCAGATTGAGCATGCTTTGAGGATTTGAGCCTTCCAGAACCCTCATGCAGCTCTCCTTTCTTGTTATCAAGATATTTCTATTTTGCTGGGAAGACATTGATTTGTGTATGAGTTGATCCTTCATCATAGTCACTGCATTAAAGCAAAAAAAAAATCAACTCCACGCTCTTTCTCTCAAAAATTGCAGAATATGACATGCTATTTCCAAGGGTAACTGATTTGACTGGAAAATATTTTTAAACAACTTTCTTGTTTCTGAAATATCTTAAATGCCTTTCTCCATTTTTTTTCCCTGAGATTAAAAGATTTTTTTTGATTACTATGAAGGTTCACCTTGAGCTATCTTGTTTTAACTGATAACTTCAAGAGTACTGACACCACGTCAGCATCCGTAAAGGGATGTGCTTTAGACAAGCCTGGTCTGGTGATAACACTGTTTACAGTAATGCTCTAGAGAGAAAGAAAGGCCCAAAACAGGTTAGGTTCAATGCGGTGGTTTTCATGATGTCCTTCAGGCTCAGGACACAAAGAAGGATACTTTAGGACATACAGCCTGCTAGCTGTAAGTTAGCAGTTCACAGAGTTAGTGCTAAAGTGTACCAATTTAGTCTGAGCCTTCTGTGTTCACAAGTACTGAAGTTGCAATTTAACAAAGATACTGTTTTCAAGGGATAAAATTTTCCGATTTGTATCCTAGGTTTACTTAAGTCTCTGCTAGCACAATAAAACCAAATGAATTGGGTCATCATCTGTCCTACATTGTGTACAGTTCCCATACACAAAATTGTGTATGTAAAAACTTCTTTTAGATCAATTAAATTAATCTAATTTATGTTTCTTAGTTTCTTCAAATGTTTGAAAGAGTTAAAAAGTTATCCTAAACTGTTATTTAGTTTATTCTGTGAAAAGCAGAAATTAGAAGTATAGCTGACTTTGAAAACTCTGATTTCTGCAGAGATAAAGCAGATTAAAAAAGTTTACTGAAAAATGGACATTTCTCCAAAACATATTTTGAAGAAAGTGTTCATTTTAAAAGTACATTATGACATTGAAAGTTATTTTTCCCTACTTCTATATGACTTCATATTTACAGATTATGTTCTGAAATTGTGTAAGGAAAGTAGGTATGAAACATTTTACTACATATGAGCAAGAACATTTATTTTGATCTACGATTAAGTGCATGTAAAAATCAGTTGAAACTTTATAATTCTTGATTTTTTTTTGATTATCAAGGAAACAATTTCTGCAAACAGAAATTGCCATTATGTTTAGATTCTTTCATAGAACATCCTGTTTTAACTTTTCCCCCTGCAATATTCAGTACTATTCCAAAAGATGAACAGAACTCTTGTTTCTGTTTTTCGTTGTGTATATGAATTCTCATGAAAATGAAATCTTGAGTCTTAAAATTATTTTTATGTCAATTTTCTCTATTAAGAACAAAGTTATGAAGGAGAATTCTGTCAATAGTCTCATCCATTTGAATGCTTCTAAGGCAATAGAAATAAGGGAAAATGAGATGATTATTGTGAATATTCTCTGTAATAATCATACAATTGTATGCAATTTTTGCATCTTAGGAAGTTCTTTTCCCATAGATAGTTATTTCATTTCATGGGGAGCACTATTCGGCATTAAGAAATATAAAATTTCTTGGCTCTGTAATTAAAAAAAAATCATTTTCCTTTAAATTATACCAATTTACTGTAAACTGAGCAGAAGAGCAAAAAATGAACAAGATTTTATAACAAATGAGAAAGTCTGAGAGGGAAATAAAATAGTAGAACAGAATTGTACCTGGACATAAGGAAAGAATATAAATTTAAAAGAGGAGGTAAAAGTTCTCACATTTCTTTGTAATTTTTATATTTTCCCTGTTCACATAGAGAAGAATTTTTCTTGCCTAAATCCTTCCAAATTTGTCGTATTTCTTTGGCACTTCTGATAGAGTACTATTTAATTGAGTTATAAGTGATTCAGGAGACATCTCTGGAATTTTAAGATGGGACATCATTGTGAGAATAAAATATATGTTCTGACTTTTACAATTAGAGTGGAATCGAGAAGGATAAGGTGTCATGGGGAAAAGGAGCCATGGGACTTCGTGACTGAACATATTTTGGAAGAATGGAGGAAGTGTTGCATAAAATCTGATTAGAAAATACAGCAGAAGGAAAGGGTGCAGCAGGGAAATGGGAAGTGTTCAAAACTAAATTAATATATGCCCAAGTGTAAGCGTGGCCATCTGGCAATTCATCCCTAATCTATACCCTGAGGAGAAAGGAAACAATGGTTTATATGCAAAAAAAGAAGAGCAAAAATAATTTTCCACTTTAAAAAATTGAAGTAGAATAAAGAAAATTAGAAGAGCCCTAGAAAGCTGTCATTAGCTTAGCAAGGTTTGTAAAGAAACAGTAGAATGAAGCTCAGGAAATCAGATTTACAATTGCGTACAGTTAAGGGTTAAAAAGACCTTTGTCACGGCACAGCACCTTTCATGTGCTTCTGTCCAGAACACTTCCACAAAGATGCAGGGCCATCTCACCAACCACTGTTGTATAGAAATAAAATGTAGTAAATGGAGTTGCACAAAGTGGTTTTCAGAGGCTTGATGTGATCCTAACCTACAGAATCACCACGAATAGACTGGGAGGGATGCAATGGATAAGCATGAGTTTGAGCATTTACTTAAACACCTTTATGTTTAGCTTTATGTTGAATGAGAATCTAAGCTAACATGGGGAAATATAGATTCTTTTTCATTATGTGATGCCTGAGGTATGCAGAGTTTAAAGATCGCTGTGTTTAGACAGAAACAGCATCAAAAACTTGAATAAGATGTGCACATGCCTTTCTATAAGCAGCAAAGAGGATATACACTAGGTAATGTCTTGCATAGGGACCTAAGAACATCCTGTGCTCTTAAAAGTCCAAAGTAGATAGGTAGAATCCCTTTGCAGAAATAAGTACCGTGATATGTATTGCAATATCATTGTCTGAAATATGACCTTGACAAAATCTGATTATATCTTCTAAAAGAAAATGGATCTACAAAGAAGGACCTAGGTAGTATTAATTAAAAAAAAATGGAGAGAATTTCTTCCTTTCTAGTTAAAATTTTACTAGCTTTTGAAGCTGTAAATAAATAATTGGAAATTTTCCCTCTATTTAAGACCCTAATTTACAATGATATTGAAGTTCTTTAAGAAGTTCAGCACATTTATTTGTATGCTAGAATGTCTTCTGATTCAAACATTAGCTCTCCCATTTATTATCAGAAAATTTCCTTTTTTTTTTTGACATGAAAGGGTCATTTACTTTTAAAGGGGAAAAATTGCATTGGATCTGATTATCATATAAATTGTTCTTGAAATAAAATGAGTTAAAAGAAATAGCCACAAGTTAGGCCAGTTCAGTTGCTAGCAATATCCTAAATCAGCCCATCACTTTAGTTCTCCTGATAATACCCTTACTGTAGGGGATCACTTACTTATCATCAATTTATGTCTGTTGGTTGCTTTATTTTTTTTTCTCAGAAAGAATGGTTGTTGAGATTGTACAACCAGTGGAGTTCATAGATACCAGGTAAGCAGTCATCATAACCAAAGGTTCTGGAGAATGAAAATGCAATGGCAAAAGTGATATAAGATGTAAAATAGTATTTTCCTTTCATATTTAGGTTAAAACCAATTCAGGTGGGCAACATTTCAGAAATAATTAGAAATGTGTTCTGTCTATATTATAATTATTTCCTTGAAGTATTGAAGATTATATATGCCTAGGAGATGACATATGTTTTTGGTTACCCATGTTTCTCACAGCTCAAGAACGCTAGCTTATTTCAACTCTTTTATCTTTCTCATTTATTCTTGGTGTCTCTGAAAACCCCACAGAATTTCTCTGCTTCTTTCCCACTGGGCCTTTCGCTATCACATCAAGTTCAGCATCTTTTTGGCTCAAACTTTCACCACCTTTAAACTGCCTGCTGCTTTTCCATCCAGATTTTAGAATTATAATTTCTATTCAATTTAAATTATTCTCTCCTCAGCTTCAGCCTTCTGGTCATGACAGCTGCAGTCCATGCAAGAAGAAACAGAAGCAGAGAAGTAGATGTGTAGGCTGATGGTTGGACCAAAGCTGGAACACTGGAAGTGGCAATCAGAAGAGGAAAAAGCTGACTGAGTGTTATAAACCAGTAAGCTATTCATGTTTTTTCTTGGGAAAAGAAACAATGTGAAAGGGATATGTGAGGAGGTGCAAGATGGAAGCCTAGCAAGCCTTGTACTGTTGATGCTTTTGCTTTATTATTTCTGCTTGAGCTGTGATGATTAGTTTGAAATGTTGGTGCTTAATGAACAGATGTATTTGAAGGAAGAGCCAAGTAGTAACTAAACAAAGCAGGAGTCTCTGGGCACACAGGGGATCTGTAGCGTTCATCAGCAGAAACAAACATTCTTCAGGCAAATCACTGCTTACCTCCCATCTGTGTTCTGGCTGGTATTAGTTGTGACAGCAGTAAAAGAGCTGAACAGTGGAAATGATTAAGAGAGGGCAGAGAGGATTCTGCTGAATTACTGGGGAATTAACTACTAGGAAAAATGAAAGAAAAAAAACTGTACCATGATTTTTTGAGTCTTCTTGATGGATTTAGTTTAAACTTTTTTCCTCAAATCTTCAATCTCTTTTGGGGATGCATGAGTAGCTGTTTGAAATGTTAGAGCTGTGCAAACGAAATTTGAAATTTACATTTGTTTTAAGTCTTTCCCATTCTAGTCTTTCTGCAATATTTTGTTCACACACAATAACCATTCCTTTAGGATAAGGAATAATGATATGAATTAAACAGCTTTCAAAAAGTAACCCCTGAGAGTACAATTGAAATTGCTTAATTGTTTCAACTTTTGTATTCCTGCAGAGAAAGGTACATGTGTTTGTGATTGATGAGAAACATTGCTATGTATTTGCTTAATGACAGAGTTGGAGGTGGGGGGGAAAAAGAAAGAAAAATAAATCAGAACTTTAAGTCACTTTACCTAGTCTCCAGTCAATTAAACTCTTTATTAGTTAAGTTTACCACATAGAGAAAACATTGATCACATGCATACATGATTATTTAGTTAGTACAGTTAAAAAGACTGGAGCCAGGAGAGTTTTGTATAATAGCAGAAATAGATTTTCTGAGTTAAGTCTTTTCATGTCAATAGAAACTTTCAGAATAGCAAAATTCAAAGTTAATCCAGAAGAATGGCAGCTTGTAGAAATTCAGAATCCAGGCTTAGGCGGGTTGTCCAGAGAATCAAGTGTAAGACAGCTTGACTTTTTCTCTCAGATGGAGAAATGCCTTACCTGGAGCCTATTACAGTGGTATTATAAAATGTTTCTCATTCCACTGGCAGACAATAAACTTCTTCAGTCCCTCTTTTTTTCTTTCACAAAAAAAAAAAAAAATCCTTTCCACTGCATAGTTTCATATGTGAAACTAATTTCTAACAAAATTCGTAGCTGTTGGGAGTATTTTTAGTATTTTATCAGCTACAGATTTATGGAGTGGCTAAGCTGTTGATTAATTTCTGAAGTGTATACTCTAAGAAGGTTCTCTTGATTTGTCTGAGTGCGAGACATTGCTGCAGGTTGAATATATCATTTAGATAAAAGTTCTTTGTGAAAATGGTTGATGAATATTTCCTATTGAGTTTGAGCTAAGATAGTCTTAGGACAGAGTATGTGATCAGTCTGATGAAAGAAACATAGATAATCATTCTCCTCTATACGTCCAGGACAAGGCAGTAGATGCACTTCAGAGAATAGGAGGAGTCGGTACAGGAGAAGAGTGGTCAGAGTCAGAACAGAGTGCAGTGAATCCTGCAGGTATGGGTCCCTCGCTTGGTACTTACGGGTTAATGTATTCCACCCCTACGCTGAGCTATAAAAAGGCCCCCTTAGTCTTGTGAGCATAGCTGAGGCTGCTGAAAGTACCTCAGCAGTCTGGGAATGGCAGATGAAAGCCCTGCACTGGCTCTCTCTGAGTGACCTCTGGGAATGCACAGTTGGGGCGCCCTTTTACTGTGGTTACAGAAATCACACAGAGCTTGTCTCAATGGAATGCCTGCTCTACATTTCCTTTTCATTTTCTTCACAAGTTTCCATGAAATAGCCTCCTCAGTCCCAAATCCAAGTGTCAGCATGTCTGAAAGTTGATGGAAAAAAAAATTATTGATCAATGTCCTCACTTCAATCCATGCTGTAAGAGGGCTGGAGAGGGAGAATTTGGTGGCAAGTCCACATCCTGCACCCTCCTGTGCATGCAGCTCAGAGAGCCCTGAGCTGCCTTTCCAATTCCCTCTCCAAACAAGGGATTGCTTTCAGGCATAAACTTCAGGACACTGGTCATGTGAGGAGAACTGAATTTATCTGATAATTGCATTGATGTTCATGAGGTGGTGGAGCTTCCTCTGTCCAGGTAAGGAAAATTGGATGGGGAGGTTAAATGTGCAGATGCAGAAGGACAGAGAAGGTCATAGGCTTGGACAGACGTGGGAGCATCCCCAGGAGGTGGGGACTAGGGTAGGGGACACTTTTTCTTCCCACTCGGGATGGAGCAGAAAAGGGTGCATTGAAGTACCTGTGCATTGAATGCACTAATGCTGGCAGCTCTCCTTTGTCAAGCGAGAGATTAGTTGCATGGATGGCTTTTTGTCCTGTTGCTTCCTTCTCCTCTCCCCCCATCCGCCGCAAGCACACACCGCCTCAGGCCACCCCGCAAGAGTCAAGCTTTCCCGGGGAAGGTAACAAATGACCTGAGTGCGAGTACGGCAGGCTGGCAGCAGCAGCACTATCCACTCCCAGCGGAGGGGCGGCACTGCTGGCTGAGGCAAACCCATGGCGAGCAAGGGGCTGAGCCTTCTCGCCCTGCTGGACACCCTGCCTGCTATTTTGTGAGGGCTCCCCTTTCCCCTTCTCTGCTTGGAGCAGCACTCGGGTGGACGTGGGACACTCGGAGAGCTCCAGCCGGGAAGGAGGCTCAGCCAGGAGATCCAAGCCCACACCTAGAGGAAGAGGACGGCGTGTGGGAAGGGAAGGAGAGAGGGAGGGAAGACGGGCAAGACAACGCAGTGCACATGTCAGCCTCGCAGCAGGCTCTTCCTGCGGGCACGGAACCTCCGCCGCTCCCCGGGAGCCCCTGCTCAGGCGCGCGGAGGGGATGAGGATGCGGCGCCGCCTCCATCGCAGCTCCAGCAGCACCGCGGACAGCAGCCGCCCCGTCCCGCGCCGCTGAGCGGCCCTTCAGCACCGCGGACAGCGCCCCGGCGCTGAGCGGCCCTTCAGCACCACGGACAGCGCCCGGCGCCGCCGAGCGGCCCTTCAGCACCGCGGACAGCGCCGCCATGGGGGACCGCGCCCGCGCTGCGCCGCGCAGCGCCCCGCGCCTCTAGAGCAGCGCCCGGCCCCGACGCGCACATGTAAGAGCCGCGGAAGCCCCCGGCTCCGGCCCCCCTACTTGCGGGCCGGGAAGTTTCCTCCGGGATTGGGAGGGTCTCGCTGTGCGGCGGGGTCGGGCATGGTGGGGCACGCAAGCAGTGCACGGCGAGAGCCCCCGCGGAGGGTGTTGCTCTCCTCGTGCCTCGAAGGGCTCCGCGTTTGTTAGCGACCACATGGCCTGGGGATGCGCGGGTGTCTGCTCTGGTAGCTGGGTGAATTTGTTGGTTGTGCGAGCTGGAGATGCAAGTGTGGCCAGGGCAAAGAGAGACAGAGAGGCAGGTGTTAATATGGGACACAGCTTCAGGCTTTTTTGTGCTTGCTGGCTCTAATGGATGTCAGGAGTCCTTTTCTCATTGTTGTTGTTTTTATTTTTCCTTTGCTTATAACAACTAAAATGATCAGTGAAGAGTAGTGCAGCAAATGGGAAAATGATATAGACCCAGAACTGAGATTTTCAGTTCTCTCCAGAGCTTTTTTCTTTCTCTTTTTAATAGATTTGTTCATTGCAATTCAGCATTACACTGCCCCCTGCTTGCACAATTAAAAACATTCTTGGTTGCTGTCTTTAGTAGTAAAAATTTATGAATGAACAAGTATTCTCTGCTGTGTTCTGCATATGGTCTAAGTCTTGCTTGCAAAGTACTCCATGGCAAGAACAAAATATTATTAGTTGTCAAGGCCAGATTTAAGGAAGAATTTTCAGGGTAGATTTATTTTTCCTAAAAGAACCAGTATGTTGGGTGGCCAAGCAAGTTAACGAAAGGACAATGGAGGAGAATGTAAGAATAGTCTCGATTTCTTCATGTCTTGCATGTGTTTGGTGATAATATTTTGATTTTCATTATCTTTAGAACTATATGCAAAGAGAAATTGGGAGAAGGAACAGTAAGTATTTACAAAATGAAAGATAATTGAATACAGGAACCAACATGATTATTTTAGTCCCTTTTGTTAGTGTTTATTGATGAGTGATGCTGCCTGGAATGGGAAAAGAAACCCTGATGCTTAGTCAACAAGGAGAAGACAAAAGCAGCGTAGGGGTTTTTGAGAAGGGTCTGTGTGTGTGTGTGTGTTTCATCCACATCTCCAAAGCAGAGGGCAGAGCTGCCTCCTATACTTTCTACAGATGTTCCCCTATTCACAGGGATAAGTTGAAAATTAGATGCTGATAAGGATGTCGTGGTCTGCCCTGAATGTTTTCATAGGCTATGCCCTCAAAACTCGTGTTTTATGATAACAGGACCATGGAATTGTTGTTCTATATCTGTTCATCAGATTAACGGCATGAAAGATTTATTTTTTTTCGTGCCTGAGTATTTCTCTCTCTGCCTTTTCTTACAGGGTTGAGGAAAGGTGTGGCTTTGCTGCTTGCACTGATTCTTTGTACAAGGGAAGCCCATTTTCAAATCTTGACCTTGAAATATCATTTTCTTTTATCTATCTATCCAGTAGGCCTGGGGGGTGAGGGCAAGGGATTGCTTCCTGTAACTGCTCTGTAGGACTGCTCTGAAAATGAATTAATGCCTGGAATATATAGCACCCCTCTCTCGAAGTATACTTGAAAAAAAAAATCTATTAATCCAGATTATTCATATGACTTTTCAAGTTGCAGTCATACCAAATTAGTAGCATCTTTTAAATAGTACCTTGCACATCACAAGATTAAGTAAGATGATGTTCCTCACTTAAAAGCACAATAAAATTCAGAATAAATTGCTTAATCAAAAGCTACAATCTCAGATGATATTCTGTATATAGACTAAGCAGGAAAACCCAGAAAATTTACTCTGGTAAAACATTTGTCTTAAAATTCTTTTTGATTAAGGGTTGATATGTTGTCTTAAGATGAAATTTCAAAAGTTATTTAAGATAGTGGAGAAAATGTGGGTATCAGAGAGCTCTGGTAATTTATGTCTGACCAGTGCTTAGAACGCCACAGTAGCCCATTGCGTACAAGATAATTAAATATGTGCAGTGTGTGTTCAGTCTGTGGTTCTGACCTGCAGTCTGCTACAAAATATGTTGCCCTTTTCTTAACGAAAAGGCACAGTATCTTCCTATATTTGCCCAGAACAAAATGATTTACTATTTTAAGTTAATTAGTCTTTATATCTATTTGTATTGCTTGTAGAGTTTTGGGTTTTTTTTTTTTAATTTTTATTGCATGTCTCAGGTGATTACCTCTTCCATGTGGAATAGTTGGAAAAAAAAAAAAAAAAGAAAGAAAAATGTCCATTCAATGTATAAAAGCTATGGCAAATCCTAAGACTTAGGGAATCTTGTAGGTTTTTGTGCCCTGATTCTTTTTAGAAATATTGATGTAAGTAGAAAGAAAAACAACAAATAATAAAGCAACAATTTGACAGTTTCTGAGGCTCTACAGGAACCGAGGATTGTGTTTTCAAAATGGCTTTCAGAAACTTATATTTCATTTTCAACAAGGCAGAAGTTGTGTTCTTTATAAAGCTTAGTGGGATTTGCTCTTTCCCCAATGAAGACACAACCAAGTTAGAAGGTTCCTTAGCCCAGGTGCCTTCTGTAAGAGCAGATGCAAGGGGCAGCCCAAGGGCTCCAGGGCTCCTGCCAGCCTTTCCCCACAGACTGTGGCAGGAATCCCAGGGAGCTGGCAGGGAACCCAGCTTCCAAAGCTGCGTTTGTAAATGCCCTGCTCAATGTCTAGCCTTGTAGGCATGTAAAGATTAACATCTTCTGACACTTCCAGATTTGCCACAGTGCTTAATTTTCATACATACTTCTATACATATTCAGGCTTTAGATGTTTTAAGAGCTCAAGTCGACATTACTCAAACCTGTCCTATATGCTTTTAAGATTCTAATTCAAAATTCTTCACTTTCCTTTTCTACTTAGCACGAGAGTTGAGCCATTTATGGCCAACTCAACTGGACACATATTGCTGGGAAATGTATCTCAACCTCGATTATTTTTTGGTTTCTTTTTCCCAGAATGTATTCTCTTTGATGATTTCATACATTGGTATTCTTTCCTAGAAAAACACAATATTTAATTGCACTGCATGATGAGTTTGATCACTAGCTGTCTCAATAAAATATGCAAATATAAAGTCATTTAAATGCAAAGTACTTTTAAACAAAAATGGTAAGATAAATGCAATCAAGTTACAATTACAATTTTAAGAGGGCATGTTACACAAGTTCAGTAAATATGATTAGTTCTAAAGCTGCCTGCATGTAACTGAAAAGAAGAACAGAAGAAAGTACTGAGTACAGTCATGACATTAAAGTAGGGCTAAATGTCTAAGATCTTCAGCTCCTGCATATATTACTCTTTGCACTGCCACTTCTCTATCACGACTCAGTGCTCAGGTCAAATGTAATTATAACTTTCTTTTCAGAACAGGAGTTGATAGCTGAACATTTTCCACAAAATTATTCAAAGTTGAAAGTATAATTTTTTATTCATCTCCTACTTTCTATAAGGATGACAGAGCGCAGTGGCTGAGATATTGATCTTCCCTGCTCATGCAAAAGGCTGAGGGTCATAACTCATCTGAGGTGAAGCCCTCCAAATTAGGATGCTGTTGTCCTTACCTGCAGGCAGTGGAGATTAGGTCATTACTTTTGAGGGCATCCCTACAGAATGCTTATAATTTGAACAAGGTTTTACATCATCTTTTTTTGAAAGAAGTTGTATTTTCCAGAGGCTTCTTGTCCCGATGCACTTTATGTTGCTAGAAGCAGTGTATGAAATCTGTGTACTCCCTAATTTGGGGAAAGTGAAGGTCCTCGTTCTGGCACGTTGTTACATATACAACAGATGGGTGTGAATTAGCCTTGGGCCAGACTGTAACCTCCTTTTTCAGGCAGAGCTCTTAAAACTGGCCCAATCAGTTTTAAATCGTAACATTTTATATAGTTTTATCTTGTTATATATTATATTATTTTAAATGTATTGAGGCAAATAGGTTATGAGTATAAGATTAGCCATCCCATCTATCTGCGTTCTCATTTATAGATGGTAACAGATCAGGAGGAAAAAAGCTTTCTAAAAAATAAAAAATACCAGAAGCTTGGCTTAGACATCAGGCATTTTTCAGCAAAATATCTAATATACTATGCTAGAAATGTTCTCTAATTCTGAGCAGCTTCCAGTACTAACCTTTAAATTTAAAAACAAATATAAACTTTTCAAATATCCTACCATACAACATTTCAGTAAGATAAAAATATTTTCTTTGTGGACTTCAGAAAGCCAAGTGGAATTCCTCCTGATTAAGGAAGTGATTTCAGTAACTGCCATACAATATTTAGCCACACGTACCTGCTACTTTCAGGTGTAATCACTGAGCAATTACTGGAGCTAGATCAGTTTCCAAGTGATTCCCCCAAGAATTGTTTTGAGTTGGCACCACTTCCTTTTTTGAGGTACTTGATATTTTTAGAGTTCTCAATGTCCAAGAAAGACTTTAAGGTGCTTTCTGATACCAAAAGTACCAGAAGAAAGCCATAGTTCAGAAGAAAAACATTTATCTGTAGGTTTTGTGCTTGCTTGAATTCAGTAAGTCTTCTACATAGGTGTAAAAACCATATATGCTGCCCTGAATAGTTAAGGAGATGAGCCCTAGTTTAGTTAAAAACATTTGCATATTGTTAAATATTTAATTTTAAGCATGTGTTAGTCCCGTTGACCTCACTGAGGCTGCTTGTGAGATGAAAGTTAACTCCTGGGGGCGATGTGTGAGTGCACGAGTGCACAAGGGTGTGTTTGTGCATGTAAAGTGTGGGCTCCACTGAAATAAAGGGGATTTCTGTGGCTGACTTCAAAGCCTCTCCGTTTCACCCCAGGCATTCTGCTGCTTTGGAGAACACAGTCTCCACTTTAGTATTAGATATGTTAATGATCCGAGTTTTGTAGCTGTTATTGTTTTCTCTCTTAGAAAACTTCATACAACCTTAGGAATGGAATTACTTAATATAACTCCATTATCATCCTTCCAGCCCCTATCTCTGCCTGAACTTTCCTGAACTTTCCTCCTACTGGAAAGTTTTGAGAGTCATGTAGCACTTATTATTATTATTATTATTAAATTGATCTATGGATGCATTAGAGCTAAGTGGAAAGGTTCTTACTTCATTACGACTCTTGCTTTCAAATTTCTCCAATCACAAAACTACTTTCTTAATATTTATTTAGGTTTTAATGCAGCTCCTAAGAAGATGCTATAATTTATTTTTGTTGTTAAAAAAATCTTCAGAACAATTTTTTTTCTGTAGATTAGTGAAAAGGGGAAGTATAAAATTGATTAAAAAGATGTATACCTATATATGTATATATATACCTTGAGAATTTCTGTGTCATAAAACTGAGTATTTCATTTTATTCCTTCTGAGACAGTTTTTCTGATTTTTTTGCTACTTTCCTTACATTCTTGTTCTTGTAGAGAGCATATTTGTTAAGGCACTGTATCTTTTCCATTTGTGTCCTGGCACCTTCACCTCTTGTTATTCATGGCAGCATTTTCAAACTCCCACAGTATTTTTGCAGAACAACACATGAACTTTTCATTGACTGAAGGTCAAATCTCACTTGGAGAACAGATGGAGTGTCAGAGGATGAACCTTTGCCACCCACTAAGCATTAGCACCTGCTTATTTGCTACATGTGCTCACTGCAGCTTAGAGGCTCCTGAAGTTTTTACCCAAGTGGTTTGGAACTTGTCACTGGACTTAATACAAGTGCCTGGTAAAAATATGGAGTTGTTTTTACCTTTTTAGTCAGTCTTAGTGCCTAACAGAGAAGGACAATGACCTTGTTGAGATGCTGCAGGAACAAAAACAAAACAAAAAAGAAGGCACAGCCAATAAACGCAAACTGTGAATCTTTCAGTAACACTAAGGAATGTAGAATTTCAATTAATTTCATACAACTGGGTGTCTAGTTCTCATGTGAGCTCAGTTGCA
>JAUBOD010001004.1:5192631-5206148 GCA_032353885.1 Nothura maculosa
CCTTTGTGTGCAAACACAGCAGTGTTTTGAGTGCAGATAGTTAAAAGAAGGAAGTGAACAGAAATAGTGACTGGCACAAGTCTAACAGATTGGCAACAAGAGGTTGGAAATATTTTTGATATTTAATTAGACTCAAAAACTTCAGGTTTCTAATATGACTTGATTTCATTGTGATTAATTAACACTTCAAAAGTTGGGATTTTACAATAACTGTAACATGGGTTCAAAGCCCCAAGGTAAAGGCTGGTGCAAGGATCTGTGGGTCAGATGTGAAGCCAGTGACTGGCTCACATTGACCGTTTGTGAGGAAATGAGGGAAAACCTGCCATGGCTTTGATTAAAATATCCATCACAGCAACCTAATTAATCCTACAGTCATCTTAGGCTTGACAGTTATAAGCTGCATTTCTTGACTAATGCACGGATCTTAGTAAGAGAAAAAATAAAAGTGAGGATCATAAGTTATTGGAAAATTATTATGGTTCAGGTATAGTCAATCAGAAAAACAGCTAAGTTCAAAGATATGGATTTAGATAAATGTTTAATTAAAACGCTGTTTATTTACCCAGAGATACAACAGCTGTGGGTAGAATTGATGCTTTAGCTCTGCCTTTCCCGGCAACCTAGATTAGTCACTAGACCTTCGTGCAAAAAGCCTGAGTTTGTGGGGCTTTGGACTTCCCCTTATTAGCAGGCTCTCCATCCATTGCAGAGGGTTTTCTCAGAGCACTTGCTGATATAAAATTATATCTTAATAGAATTACCCTTTCTCCTCCCCTTTCCAGTAAATGGTACCGGGAGGGTTTACTCCAGAATGCCAATGACCAGGTCATTTTTTAACAACACAAAATTAAATTACTGGTGAGGAAAACGGATAAGAAATGATGATATCACTATTGCAATATTAGAGGAAATGTTGGTAATCTTTGTGTTTAATTAGTAACGTCAAACACCCAAGCTTTTAGCTAAGAGCAGCCCTGTTTTTTAGGGAATAGTTTGGACCCAGAAGGTTTATTATGACCAAGATAACTGAATTCCAAGAACTGCTGCTTGTTATTCACATTGGGCAGGGATATCTACTGCAAGCACAAATGAGCATAATTAGGACTATTGCTCTGAATAGAATAATAATACTAGCTCGACAGATGGGAGAATGGAGGCAGGTACATTTATCTAAGGCACTGCAGAGAATTAATATTGCATTAATGAATATAAACAGACTAACATATTCTGAGGATTCTCAAGTCTGACATTAAAGCGGATGTAGGAGGGAAGTGATTTAGTTTATCTCTCATTGTATTGTTAATTGTTGTTATTGTAGATAATTATAATGAACTCGTGCTCACTTTATCCAGACAGACTATCCACTGGATTGTGGATAAACAGGAATGGTTTACAAACAATCTTATATTGCCACAAAATGGTACTAGGTACTTTGGTGTTTATGGCTGTTGGCAGTTATATGATCAAAAACGGCAGTTTCCTGGAACATAATTTGTTGCAGAGAATTTGACACCAGTAGGGCGTGGAAATTACTCAGTGCCAAGTGCTTCATTTTGTTGTCACCATCCAAGCCTCAGGAGCTGGACTTATTTCAGAAGAGAGAAATGTAATTATAGCCTTTTTCTATTTGCATTTCTGCTTAAGAAAGCTCTACAGCTTCCCCTCTCAGTCTGTGCTTCCTGGAGATGTCCTGACATCCCTGCATGAGGTGCAGAGTGCTGTGTGTCCATGTCTGCAAGTCCCATGGCTGGGAACTGGGCCAGCAGAAGTGCTCCCTGGCTAGTTAGAGCTGCAGGGACCTGAATTTGGACTCTCAGCATTTTGCACCCTGCTTGTGACTTGCTAGCAACTAGTTTTCCAAAGAGCTGCTGGTTTTGGACGTTGGGAACATCTGCCAATTGGCTGTTTAGGAGCTAATTAGAATCATGTTAATTTTACTTATGGATGGGGAGTATCATTCCTCACAGCTATCATCCATTTGCAGGTGGGATTTAGAAGGAATCTCTCTCCTTATATACAGATGCAAAAACCCTGATGAAAGAAAGGACTTGTGGAGCTTTTGGATGTGTGTTTTCTTTAAGCAAGCTAATGTGTCAAAGTTAGCTCAACTGAGAAGATAAACAGAGATATGTTTAACAAACAATTCCTATAAATTTAAATCCATTATTTCTTCCCAATTTTTCCCATCTGGTTTTGAGGGGCACTGTTATTTTGCATAGGTTTCAAGCAGCTGAGAAGAGAGCCACACAGTTTAACGGAGTGTAGCTAATGCATTTAGAGCAATAAAACTATGTACCCAGGCTCAAGCTGTATGGGAAATTCTGATCTTCCCCAGAGGAGCAAGCAGTGGAATGATCAGGAAGGTAATAAACATCATCAAATGCTAGAGCAAAATAAAACCTGGAGGAGATGTGAAAGGAGGAGTGTGGCTCAGGGGTAGCATTTTTGCTCTCACTCATCTGCCACATCACACCTGCAGATTTGCTGCAAATTGTCCTGCTGCTTTTAAGTGGTCTATTAAAACCAGAAGGGAAGACAAACAAGATCAGTTAACCCCAGTGCTGCATCGGACTCCTGGCTTGTGTAATGCAAAATGGGATAAAAGCAGAATTCTCCCTGAACAAAGAGAGATATTAAGGCTAAGATAAAGGTTCTTCAAATGCAAGGGACATTTGTTTTCTTGTTTGTCTGTCTTGTTTTCTTTAATAATAATCTCACTTCTCAGTTTCATGTCCTCACACAAAGAGCAAGCAAATATTTGAAGCTAATATAAAGGCACTGGGAGTTTTGCACTGCATGTTGATGAACTTGGTTTCGCCTCTGGCATTAACAGATCTTAAATTCTTCTTCACCAGGAGAATTAACAGGGTATTATTTTGAAATATGTAGTCTGTGCTTCAGAGAAGCTGTTGACAGGGCACAGAGAAAGCCTCTCTCCTGTACTGAGTGTGTGTACTGCCTGCACTTTGCATGCCAAAGCATTTACCTAATACCTTTGCAAAGACTGTTTTGTTTGCACGACATCCAGGGACTCTATAGTTTATCTTCTGGAGACAGGTGTTTCAGCAAAAGCACTCAAAGAAGCTTGAGAAAATCTGCAAGAAGGAAAAAAAATCCTCCATTTTAATTAGCTGAGCAATCAAAAGCATGTGCTTTACTTGTGATGTGGCTTTGAAAACCAGCTGTGATTGTATGAAAGAGAAGTACATCGAGCTTCAAATGCCATCTTATACTGAGAGGCTGCTGTGCCAACCTTGAGATTTTAAATAGTCTATTTTTTAAAAAAGTATTGTCAATCAGAAAAATTTCTATTCTCCTGATATTTAATTATCTCCATATCTCCAGAGCCTTTGAACAGAATGGTAGTTCTGTGCTGAGTTGCATTCCTGGTTTTGGTCACCAGAAGCCTTCACTTTCAGGCCTTAGCACTTTCTTAAGGCTGGGTGAAAAGATTACTGTGTTTACTGCACAAAATACTCTTTTTTTGTACTATTTTTGCATTGAAAAAAAAAGAAGAGGAAAAGGCATATTTAAGGAATTTTATTTTTTAAAAAAGTTTTAATATAAAAAAGAATGTTTTGCATTTTCCAATGTTTTTATTTGTGGAAACAGCTCGCTGAATTTATTTGTTGATTTGGGACCAACAGAATCTGTGTTTCACAGAAAAACAGAACAGTCTGCCAGAAGCAAATATAAATTGGACTGGTAGAAAAATAATAGGTGGATTACAAAATAGAAACAGAATGGGTGAGTATGAACCTATATTTTCTGCTGCTTTTGATAGTTCTCACTTCGAAGTTTTTGGAACATTCAGCAGTATGTTTAGGGGAACTATTTCTCGTGTCTATCTCTTTAATATGCTGCATTCACTGATATGAACTGACAATGTATATAAATTACAGTGCACAGTGAGATTTATATTGAAAAATAAGAAAGAAACAACTTCCTGATAAACAGAGTTTATATTTCACTTCAAACAAATCATTTGACAAATGATACATTACTGTAGAAATTTACTTGAACATCCTGAATTTACAGCATCCTGTACTAAGAGGATGCTGTAAAAGCACAATTACATGAGTTAAGGGATTTCCTAAGCCCACTAGAGAAATCCTTAACTTGGTTTTGGCTAGCTTCTTTATTGACATGTGCACCAGAATGGAATTACATGAGATACAAAGTCCATGGGTGGTGGGTTTCTTCTAATTCCACCCTCTTCAGCAACCAGCTTCTGCGGACCCCATTGAGAGATGAGTTGCAGCTAGGAATCCTAAACTTTTAAGGGGAAACAGGTGCTAAAAACAATTCTTGCACCAAACTAGGTTTAATGTATCTGTCACTGAAATCCCTGAAATCCCTATAATGGTGCAGGATGGTATTTTCATGGCTCATTGGAAGTCATACGATTTTTAGTCGGACAACTCATACTTGTTCTCTGGACTTCTTTGATTAAAAATAATGATGTGAGCACAAACAGCACTGTCTGCTTTGCCCTTGGGCTTCTTTATTGCACGTATCTTTTGGTGTCTCCTGTTTCTTCCTAGATGTTTTCAAAGTAAGCTTTGCCTAGAAGGCATTCCCCCTCTGCACAGCCCTTCTGCAGCCTGATGTTCCTCAGAGAGCAAACAGTTGTCACGCTTATCTTGGCTCCCTTTAGCAAGGTCCACATTGTTTGGAAGCAACACACACATTCCTGAAATGTCAAACTCTTGTATGTGAGCAGCTTGTTTATTATATTATGCTCATCGGGGTGAAGAAGTCAAGTTCTGGATGACTGACAGAAAGATGCAGTAGCATCTGTTGCTACCTCTAGACATGCTTGGCAACACGCACCTGAGTAGGGACGTGTTTTAGATGAGCAGTTGGCTTTATTCTCAGAGGCTTGTCTACCTTCAGCACACCTGAAGTTCCAAAAAAGCGCCAATGTACCACCTCTTGGGAACAAAATATAAATCAACTTGATGTTGTGTTTCTGGAAAATTAACTCTACAGCTCTGGCATCATCTACACATAGAGGCATTTAGTCTGGAAATAATAGAAGTGAGCTCAGTTGAGTTCATAGCTATCAACAGTGATGTGCATGTTCAGTAGAGTCCTTGGAAGCAGTGTGGGAGCAGCAGCATCCTGCTACCAGACACTGGGGTGCTTCATGCTTCAGGATGGAACACAATTGAATGGTGGTAGGTGGTTTCTTAGCATCTCCTCTCATAGACCTTGTGTTGTTTTTCATTCCTAGGGTTATGGCTGGTCAGCGGCAAAGTAAATACCCAGAAGGAAATTGGTCTAACAACTTCATATTTCATCAGAAATCTAATTAGTAAATATTTCTAAGTGCTCTGAATATTTGAACTGGTGATTATTTTAAAGTGTATTTCAAACACAGCATGCAGTACTATGTTTTTGCCTTTCCTCTCTATCTCTTACTCTCTTTTTAACGTTCCCTCTACAAGCCTTTGCATTTCAAGAACTTTCTGTTCATTTTTACAGAAATACTCCTCTACCTTGTTTCCTTTATCCTGTGATACCAGCTTTCCTAATTAGAAGCATGATCCTGTAGCAAAAACTAAGGCAACATTTAGCTGTATACAAGGTAACAGTATAAACCAGGAATCTCGGAATTATCTGTGGTTATCTAGTGATAGGGCTGTGGTTCCTGTTCTTCTTTTATACTAGTTATTCAGAGGCAGTTATTAGTGAATTTCAATAATCGTGCTAAATGATGTCATATGGAGTGACTTTCATGAATAGTGCACTTGTGCAGGACAGTCTGTACTCGTGTGTCATGCACCGTCCTGTGTGTCTATTGTCCTCTTCACTGTGGCAACTGTACAGTGAATGATTTCCTATAGCAATTACTGCCAAGAAAACTGCAGGCTCATTGACCTAGACAGACTCATCTCACTTCCAAATTCCTGAAGTCTGTAAAAAGATTGCTCCAACAAAGCACAGAAAATGCATGCTTACTATTATTTCCTCAACATCAGTAGAACTTAAGCATAAACCCAAGTGTACTCATGAATCTGGGCCTGGGAAGACAGTAGATTTAAAAGAAATTCTGAGGGAGATGGAGGATATTTATAATTGTGTATGAAGTGGTTTGATCCTGTTCATTTCTGAACCACTGGCATCACTTCAGTTTCTGGTGAAAGCTCATCTGCATGGAGGGGTTCAGCAAATCATAGACCTGCTCACAATACATCGCAGCATCAAGGCCAGATTTTGCGGTTTGCCATCCAAAATACTCCAGAAAATATGCTGGCATTTCAGAGGTAGGTTCTCATGAATGAAGAAGTTCCTCTTCAATCCTTGACCATAATTGCTTTTCAAAGAGTGGGTCTTTTTATTATTATTCACTAAGGTGAACAGTGGCTGGTCTTACTTTTTCCCATTTCCTTTAACTTCTTACTGCATCTCTATCCCTCTGACCTGAAACAACTCCTTTCAGAAGAAATCTGGGTGATTTTGAACAGATGTAGAGACATGACAGAGTTCATTTAGAACATAATCAACAGATAATAATAGGGTACTCAGAGAAATTGCAGTGAATGACAAGTACCATCAGCCTTTTCAAAACAGCCAAATTAGACATTTTTAACTCCACATGCACAAGAGTGTCAGAAGAAGCAGGAAATGACTAATTTGGAATCTGTTTATTATATTCTAGCTTTTAAAAAATGATATTGTAGCATTCTTGAACATAATCCTGATCCTTCCCTACTCAGTCTCTATAGGCAGTAAAACCTATGTTAATATAGCCACTTGTTATTTGAAGGACACTGACTCTCTTGTGTGCCTGCTGGCTCCCTTCCTCTTCTTTGCTTGCCAGCACTCAGTGGGTCAAGATGAGTCCCCAGCGTGCTTCGTGTATGATTTGTGGGTTTTCATTACTGCATAGATTGATCTTCTCTACGAAACTCAAAATCCTCAAGCTTTCGTATTGTGGGTTTTAATCAGAGTAATTAAGTCTGGGTTATTGTCATTGTCTAGAAATGAAACGTGTCCACCTGTGTGGAACAATAGGTCCCATCCAAAGCTTGTCCCACCGTGGCCACAGTGCTCCTTTATTCAGTGCAATCCTGCAAACCAGGTCTTGGTTGCTCCCAAAAGTGTGAAACGTGTATAATCTATACAGCATTGGCACAGAAACCAGCACAGCACTACGTCCAGCCCACATTTGGCTTGTATCTGGGCTTCCCTCTACTTTTTACCCTTTAATATGATTCTCAAGATGGTATTTTACACACAAGCAGATCTTTTATCCTACTTGCATTGCCAAAGCTCTTGTATGCAAGCCAGAGACGTGAGAAGCTTGGCTGATGGTCTCCTGGAAATCTCAGATTTTAGTGAAGCCATTGACCTGCACTTGCAAAGGAAAAGACACATTAGAAGAATCACAGAGCACCGTATTCTCACTGTCAGACAGAATAAACCTTTTGTGCTATCCGTGAAATCAAGTCAGTCAGTGCAAAGATCTCTATGACAGCAACTGTTGCAAGTGGAATCTAGTGAAAAAATGCAGCAAATTCAGTGATCCTGCAGGTCTCTCCACACATGCAAAGACTCTCCGGGCAGCATTAAGCTCTCATCCTGCCCATTTGCATGTCCACTGGAAAGTTATTCTCTTAATTTTATCCATTTTAATTTACACATCTTGCATAGATTGGGTTGCTGCTTTTCAAAACCTAAACCTGATTTTGAACACAAAAATATTTGAACATAATAATTTCTGAAGATATGTAAAGCCAGGAGAAAATTTAAGCTTGGAGGAAAATGAAGCTGTGTCTTGATTGAATGTACCAGCCTGTCATTTACAGTCGCTTCGGAGGCACTTTTCACATTCCTGACTGAATTACTTTCTTTAAAGAAAGCAGTAGAAAAAAATAATTTGAGTTAATACATATTCGCTGTGCAGATGATGTGGAAATGTTGATGAGAATTACCTAAAATAGGCTGGCTACGAGGTAAGCTTGTGAACTTTGCAAACAGTGGATGAATAGAGAATGATATTAAAGCTTTGTAAAGTTCTCACCCTCAGTTTTATAACTTTCTGGATTAATTAAGTGTCTCCATTACCTGTGGAAAGTAGATATTCCTTTCCTAGCTTACATCTCTTTTCAGATCTGTCTGTATTCGTCATCCTTTGCAATTCCTGCAGTTCCTTCCAGGCTGCAATTTGTGCTTGGGCATCTATTCTTTCAGTGAACAGACATTTCTATTTATTGAAATTCATCTTGGCATGGTGAAGATTAAAGCAGAGAATTGATCAGCAAGGAGCTCTTTGAATGTATATAGCACAATTTGTCTTTCATTTACATTTCAGACCTCACTTCACCCTGTATTTGATAACATTCACCCTACAAGCTCTATCTTCACCAAATATTTAGGAACTAGATTTAGATGCAAATGTAGAATCACTTTCTGCCTGTCAGTAAAGGCTTCTTAAATCTTCGTCCCTTAAACTGGCGCTTTTACAGCAGTCTCAGTGTCCCAGTTTCTGCTATGGGGCACGCAGCTGCTCTGTCAAAGATAAGTGCTTGTTTGTTGGTATATTAAGACTCCCCTTAATTATGATTTTGAGCTTTTACTAATCACCGTTTAAAAACACTACAATTAGGACACGCTGTCGGGTTTCAGTGCTCAAGACGGAAAAGGGAACTTCAAATTTCAAATTTTTGGGCTGGAAAAAGTATGTGAAAGTGCAAATTCCAGCTCCCAGAGGCACTGGCAGGGAGGCTCTTCCTCATCTCTCCAACTCAGCCTCTTCTCAATACCCATTTGACACAGGATCTTCCTCTTTCATCAAGAACGCTCAAAATGTTAATAAATAATTAGTTATTTTATATGTGTATATATTGTATTAATATATTACATATTACTATTCATTAAGTTATTATTAAATTATATGATGACTATATGCTATATTAGTATAACATATAATATGTATTTATATTTATAATAATACACTATATTAGTATAACATATAATAATATGTATTTATATTTATAATATTTATTTATATCCTAAATTATATGTCAAATAACACTAAATAATAATATCACAATAAAATTGTGTTATCCTGACTTGTTTTTGAAATAGTTGACCTTAAATTATATGTGCAATAACAATATTGTGTTATCCTGCCTTGACTTAGCAAGGAAATATCTCCTGCATCAAGGCAGCATGTGACAGCTTATGAGTGGATACTGGGTGAGATATTAAATGCAAACAAAATTCAGTGAGGAGAAAGAAAAGGGTTAACCAATGACTAAAAAACACTGTTACAAAAAGTCCACAAACCAACTTGTATAAAAAAAATTTCATTGTCAGAAACATCTTAATTCTGAAGGAGAATAATTGTCTAAAGAAATTTAGTCACCTCTAACGACATCATCTTTTAGACAGCACTAGACTGCCTAATTAACTGCTGTTTGCACAGTGCTTTGAGATCTTTGGCTAACAAGGAAGGCACGTTGCTATGTGTAAATGTTAGAACTAATAATTTAGAAAATATAGGAGTACAAATGAGTATCATTTCATCAAAGCCAGGTTTAACGATCTTCTTTTTTGGTTGCTTGCTTAATTAGATAAGCTGCTGAATTTAATTAATTCATCAACCTAATTTGAAAAGACCTCTCAAGTCAGTAAGAGCTTGTCTTGTGCTTATCATTTCTACTTGTTGCATCAGATCTTTAATATCATTGTTTTGTTAGTGTATTAACAATAGCCTTAATTGTGTTCTAATTTATTGCATTTACTCACATGATGTCATTTTGCTCACTTTTTTTTAAGAGCTTGCATGTGAAAATCAATCATGACTCAATTTAAGGCAGTCAAATTGCTCTTGCAGCTTTCTATCAAGTCAGCTACATATCTACCCTTTTCCCATAAGGATAATTTGGCTTTGTAAGGTAGGAGGGATTTTTTTCAAGGTGAAGTTATTTGTTAGGAAATCGTGTTGCGTTTCTGAGGTTATGTTTCCTAGAGAAACGCTATGATAGAAATTATTCTCTGGATACACTTTTGGATAAAGTGAAATTGGTTTTATAACTATATAATTCATTTGAACCCACTTGAATAAGATGCACAATTTGATGAAAAAATTTGTAATTCCTCCAAAGTTCCTGAAGAAAGAGCCAGTTGTACTAAGAAAGAATCTAAATCTTAGAACTATTTAACAACCTCATCTTCCTAGGAGATATTCCTCACAGCGAGGAAAGTTGAGGTGATTGTTTAAAATATCATATTTCGGAGTTTCACTGTAAAATATCCTACAAAACTTACTGCTCTGTAAAGTGTTTTCTTGTACTATTGATAGGAAAAACTTCTGATCAATTCTGAGAGAAGTTGATTTGTATTTGTGAAAAGAAATGCTTTCTTTCTATGCTAACTGGGAGGAGGTCTCCAGAGAGAGCCTTGCTCACAGGTGCTCTCTTGCTTTTTTAATTCCATTTATTTTTCTGAGGGATATTGACCAACTAAGTAGCACGTGTGTCTGTTTTGTCCTAGAATGACTACAGGAAGCTATCTATGCAATGCAAGGACTTCGTTGTGGGGGTGCTGGACCTCTGCAGAGACACCGAAGAAGTGGAGGCAATTCTGAATGGAGATGTCAATATACACTTGTGTCCTGACCACCACCGGCCAAGTCTGAGCAGAATTAGGCTTGCTATTAAGTACGAGGTCAAAAAGGTAAGCTTTTTCTTTGAATACCTGGCACATCTTGTAGTATTTATGCTCAGCAGCCACTTGCAATCACCAAGTCTTACCTTTTGTGTGATGCTAAAGAGCAAACATACACAAAAAGCAGTAATTTTGTCATAAGCAAGAGCCCTTACTGTGGTTTGATAGAAAGGAGAATTCAAAACTAAAAGAAGGCATTGTTGGGTTTTTGCTCAGAATTACATAAAAAGCTTGAAAATCCAGGTTTGGTGAATGTTCTGATGTTATCTTGATTATTATTTGTTTGTAGAAGTATGTAGAAAATAGACAACTAATGGTTTAAAAAAAAATAGGTCTCTATTTTTCCCTCTCTTACAAGGCTCCAGATCCATATTCTAGGAGTTCAGGTTTCCTGAAAATCTGCTTTTGATTTCTAATGTTTGCCAGCTAATTCACCAGCTACATAGGGGTGTTTCATATGAAAGATACTCAAAGCTCCTCTATTAGTAAAAGAAATACAGATTTTAAAGGAATACATGCTGACTTGTATATGTAGGGTTTTTTATTTTGGTTTGGGGGAGTACTTTTTTTTTTTTAATTGGCTTTATGGAAGTATGTTCTGTGAATGGAAAATTAAATTCTGGCAAACCTTGGGTCTGGGTGGTCCCGATTAATTGCTCCTACAATATGCATTGATGGAAACTGGGCTCCACAACTGGGCCGGGAAAGCTTTCCAAATTTTCCAGCTAACATCTGTTCCTGCTTTCCCCTTACAAACCCACCACCTGCTTTGATCCATCTCACAACAGTGCTACTGTGCTGGCCAGAGGAGGTCTCTTCCTGTTATGAAAGCCATTAATTAGAGAGAATCTTCAAGCTCTTATTGGAAATGAATTGCTCTCATGCAGGAACGATGGCACCAAGACCAATACGTTTCCTCCCCAAGCAGAGAGGCCAGTCCCTGCACTACCTGATCCCCAACACAGGGTAAAACATCTCAGATGGGTTTCAGCAAAACAGATCAGATGTAGCTATTGATTTGAAAATGAACTTTCTCTCCACTATTAGTGCATTATATTATTGCCATTTTTCCTAATATGTGATCACTGTTCTGAAGCCCCATAGTGTCCGTGGCAGGTTGCTCTTTTCATTTATAAATAATTTCCAAGACCCAGTAAAGTTAAGCATCCTTTCTCAATTGCAGCAACTTATTGTTGTTCACAGATACTAATTGTTAAACTAATTGTAGACCATATATATGAACATTGGTCAACCCTGTGTTGACTTTCAGGCACTTTTCAGCATATTCTTCTCAGAAGGCAGTGTGTGTCTATGTTTAAGATGAGCATTTAATCACTAACTCCAGAGGAAGATGATTTTATTTGTGGGAGGCAGCGACACACTCAGATAAATGGCTTTGGTTATTGGCAGTGACTTATGATAATAGACTGATATTTATCACACATACTTGTTGAACAAAGAGATTGTGTTATGGTAACACAATAATGGTTTCCTTAAGTGGCAATAGGCTTGATGTACAGGTTTTATATCTGAGAGACAGCTACGTTTACACATACAAAATCAATGCTCTGATTTATATTTTCATTTTCAGAAAATCATGGAGCGGGGAAAGGGAGGAGGAGGTATTACATATACTTAATGAAATAATTTGGGGGCTGATTCTGTAAATTCCGTCCACTTTTTCAAAGCAAATGAAATGATTCATAGGCAGAGCAAGATGTGGCCCTCCGAGGCAGCCTGAGAAGGGCACAGGGAGTGACTTACCCCTTGCAGCACACAAACCAAAGCGCCAACACGCAGATGTCTGCGTCTTGCCCAAATGCTCTGCCAGAGACACGTAGGTTGGATCTGTTGCTCCTTCCCATTTTATTTAACTGTGCTCTGGCACTGGAATGATACAGGAATAACAGTGGTAGCATTTTTGTCCTGGCCATATTAGATATAATTTCTGTATTAAGAAATAAAAATGATCTTATGTAGATGAATATAGAGAGATGAATACGGCACATGAAATACTTCATACTAGGTCCTTCCTATGAGCTTATGAGAAGCTTATAAGTCAGCATGTCCTTATAGATTTCACAATAGGTTGAAAAAGAAAAAGTGACCATGATGAGAGATGCTATTTTTTTCTTTTTTGTTGTTGCTTTTTTCATTGTCATTCTCCATTTAAAATATTTGTGCTTGCATACAAAGTTTTAATAAATATTTGATATTTTATCTATTTCAACCATTACACTTCTAAATTCACAAGTTTTATTAGCACTCTAAGTGCCTGGGGTAGACTTCATTTGATGAAAGCTTCCAGAGCACAATTTATATTGAAAATTATTATTTAATATCCATGAATTTACTTTTCTGTTCCTGCTCCAGTCCACATTTTATCACATCATTTTTTCTGGAGTCTGGGAAAAATGTTGAGGCTCTCTTCCTCAGGAAGGGTAGCAATTGCATCTATCAACCTTCATCAGGGCTTTGCACAAACTTTTAAAATCCTCTTTCTATTTTTTTTTTTATTCTCCAATTCCTTGTCTCTATTACTTTGCCTAGGAAATCTGTAATGGAGAACATCAAGTGGGTTTCTCTCCATTTTTTTTTTCTTCTGCACTTTCAATTAACATTCTCTATCTCTTTGTCTCTCTGTTCTTGTGGTTTTATTGGTCAGTATCTTTTATTTCTAAATAACAGGATATTATTTAGCATAATATAATAGTGCCTTAGTATAATATAGTACCTTAGAATGATTGAGATGAACAATGGGAAGACAGTCAAGAATGCATGAGAGGTCTCAAATTTCACATCTTTGGCTCATTTTATTTCTTTGTACAATACCA
>JAUBOD010001004.1:5220692-5239092 GCA_032353885.1 Nothura maculosa
ACTCTTAAGTCTCCTCTTGTACTCTCTTGCACAGAGCCATTCTTATTAAAACAATTTTAGTGCAAGTTTATTCATTTACATCTGGATGCACAGACTGTTAATAAAATTATCCAGGTGCAAGCCTATTAACAGTTTATATGTTGGTGTCCAAAGGAAAGTCAGGGACAGGATGAAAAAACTACACAATCTACTGCCCAATTTCATGCTGTCCAGAGCAAGGAAGATTTAGACTATTTGCAGAACTAAAAGTATTTTCTTTCTTCTCCAGTAAGTTGAAGCACACAGTCAAATAGCATAACGCCAATAAAGTTCATTTCCAAACAGCTCTCATTGCTTTCATTTAGCTGTGCTGGGGATTTATGAGCCAGAGCTCCAGCTGGCACAGTCCTTGCACTTATTGAGTACTGGAAATTCATTCCACTTAAATATATACCGCTACTTACTCCTGATATTTTCCTCTCCAGTTAAGCAACATATGATTTCTAACATAGTATTTTTCATGCCATGAGCATAGTAATTAAATTACTAATAGTTTTTAAGTTGCTTTTATCCCTATTTGTTCCTATCTCTTGGACTTGAGATTTATTTGCATTTAGACAACTTTGTTTCACTACCACATTTTATATAGTTTCTTTTTGAAATGTCTGTGTAATTTATTATTTTCCAATAATGCAGACAGAATATAAAGTCATGAAATAAGCAGTTCTCCCTAGAATACTTACATTTGTACTCACATTCTGTCAGCATTTCTGTCATCTTAAGGGTGACAACCAGCCACTTTCTTGAAAACCTGCTCTGATTAAACATCATATTTTGATTTAATAAAAAATTGAGAAAGTGATACATCCAAACAGCCATGCACCTTGAATTTAACTTCATCATGTTGCTTTAAAAATATGGTGTTGTCATACGACATTGTGCTGAATGAAGGAATTTGAGCTTCATTAATTTCTCACAGAATATTCTAGTCGATGCTTTCACCTCCTGTAGCACTTGGCTAAAACTGGATTTCTGAGAAGACATGAAAAACATCAGCTCAAGAAAAAAATACAGAATTTCCTCAATAATAAAGGGGATAAGAAAAAAATATCTTATGTGTTGTGTATGTTGCATTTCAGTTGGGACGGACCCTCCGAAGTCCTTTCATGAAGTTTGTGGCACACGCAGTGTCTTTTACAATTTTCCTTGGACTCTTAGTAGTGAATGCTTCAGACCGGTTTGAAGGAGTGAAAAATCTTCCCAATGAGACTATCACGGATCATCCTAAACAAATATTTAGAGTAAAAACAACCCAGTTCTCATGGACGGAATTGCTGATCATGAAGTGGGTATTGGGTAAGTAAAACCAAAATGTACTTTAGACTCTAAATAATTGTAGTTTTATAGATGGTGATATGCGCACACACACCCCCGGCCCCCCAAAAGGCTATATTTTAGATTGATAGAAGTGTTTTGATTGATTTAAGCAAGAACATTTGGTCACTGCTTTTAAAAATAAGAAATAATGCTTAGTAATGCCCACTTTCCAGATTTCCGTTTTGCGTAATGAATGCTATATATGCTGTCTGCTTGCCTCAGTTTAATCATTGTATCTTAAAGAAAGTAGTATATTCATAGGAAATTGTTTCTCTATAGGACATACCACCTTTCAATATCATTTAAAGTAGGTAGAAAAAAATGTGTCCACTGTGACAAGGTTGACCAACTTGTCTTAGACTAAAATAGGATTTATTGCCATGAGATCCTACTGTAACTTACTGAATCTGTTTCCTCATATGCAAAATGGCTATACTGTCATTTACTGTTTTGTAAAGCAACCTGAGATATAGTGCTGAAAAACATTAAATAAGAGATGAATATTTTGAAATCCATAGTAGAAAATTATTACTGGTGAGATGAGAGCACAGTGCTCAATTTTTCCAAAAGAACTGAAGATCCTAGAAAAATTATACAATACTCTTTCATTTGAATGAGTTCTGCTAAGAGCAAAGGTCTATCATGGGTGCAGGTCAAACTGTGAAGGAGCTTTAGGCAAATTGAGATATATACCTTTTCCTGTAGGCACATTTTATTTCTGACAGGTCTGCCACCTTGAACCACTAATCTAAACAAGCTTAGAAGGATTCATTGGGAAATTGAGCTTATCAGCTCTGCAGAATCTTTATCTACCTTTGCTGTATCTATTTTTACTCATTGCCATGATTTTGGTTCTCTTCTTGCAGCAAGTCAAATAATTGCATGGTTCCACAAGTGCTGATGGCATTAATGCCACTGAAAAATAGGGGATGGCTGCTCTGTCAGATGACCTCCTGGCCACTCTTTCTTTGTTCCTTGTCCTTGCAATAAGCAGAATCCTATGCAGGATATTAGGCAAGAAAAAAATAAGAATAAAGAATAAAAAGAATAGATGCCAGACTAGATTGAGTAAGCCTATAAGATATATTTTTAAAATGATATTAAAGTGCTTGGGACAAGATGATTAGATTTTAGACTAGGTATTATGTTCTCAAAGACAGTAGGTATCTGCCTGCCTGGGTGAGTTCCTGAGAGATGAAGGAGAAAACATTTCATTTAAAATGAAGCTTTTCAGTTTTCTGGGAGAAGAAAGGTGATTCATTGTACAGGCTTCCGTGTATAATGAGATTTTCTAATGACTGCCTACATCAGGACTGACAAGTACTCTCTGGCCATGTTACCTATCTCCCTACCTGCTGCTTCAAATATTGTTTCGGCGTCAGAAAAGTGGAAGTTTGGTGCCTGCAGCCTGCTGAGAGCTGGCTCAGGGCTTGGGCGCTTGCTGGGCCCTGTGTGTAACCCAGAATTTTAAAGGCTGTGAAAGGAGAATGGAAAATGAATTGCCCAGCCTTTGACTGGAGAAATATATATGTGTGTGTATATATTTATCACTGGTATGTATATTTAAGTGCAAATATAAACAAATAAGAACATTCTTAGAGAGATATCACAAGCAAAGTTACAAAGATAAGCTTTCCTAAAGATGAATGAGTGAGTATATGCTATGTACATGTTGAAAAATAGTGAATCTAACATGTCTATAAATCTCTATTGAGTCTGCATTACAACATTTGCAGTTGTTATTTTCAGATGGGACTGGGTGATGTGCTACCTATATTCCTCCTCATGGCACAATCGAAAACCTTAATTTTACTTATTCTCAGCTTGGAAATCCCTTTTTTTTCTGTTTCCACATCTTCTCTTTTCTCCTTCATACTGTGGCAGGAATGATGAATGGTGATTACACATGATTCATTTTGACTCCTAGTCAGCCATTCCTAATTAGTTTACAGGTCCCTGATCTTAATTCTTTTTTGGGGGAGAAGATGAGTTATCTGACTTATCTGGCTGTCGACTGTAAAGTTATGAGCCATGTTCAGAATAGCTTTATTTGAGGGTAAGGTGGTACTTGAACACAGTGTGCCTGGCGTGAGCACAGCCTGTGATAGCACTGCCTGCAATTAATCTTGCTGCAGATGTAAAAACACGCACATTGCACAGAAAGACCAGGATTTTCTGCATGAATGTCACGACCAGAAGGACACATTGGAAGCAGAGAAGTTTCATCAGGACAGGCAAAATTCCTATTGCAAAACCAGCCAAGGCAGCAGGCGAGCTCGAGGAGACGCAGTTGCTGCACAACTGTCTCAGTTAATCCAACAGCCTTTGGCAGGTCAGGGGAGGCTCAAAGTCATCTCGCTAACATCAGCTGCTTGTGGTGTATGTATTAGGCCAGAGGATGTAAAAATCTGACAAACAGGTCCCTTTTGCGCGCAGGTGGTGAACAGTTCTTGCATCCTCCCATCTTCCTTCCCAACCTGCTCTGCCTGTAACTGACTCTTATCCCTGCTAAAGCCAGGAATACCCATCAAGGTGACATTTCTGATCTGTCTTCTGTCCATATCCCGACCTCTCTAGCATCCAGCAGCAGGAAATAGCTTCTCCCAACACCTATCGGTCACGCAGCCATTGGAGACAACATCAAAAAGAGGGCAGTGAAATACAGATGAATTCCTGCAAGCCTATTCTGCCCTGATCTCTTGTTGGCCCTCATTATTTCCTTTTGGATATCTCATTTTATATCCTTTATTCCAAATTTAATCTGCTTTCTTTCTACCTGGTACTTTTACTTGAGGAGATGCTTCGAGTTAATCTCTCACAGCACATCTACAATTACACAGCAGTACTGACCACATAATTGATGCAACTCTTCTACATTTCTTGAATAGATGTTTTTCCATATGGATGGATAAAAAAGATTGTTTACATAGCTGGCAAAAAGAATGATGTAAATTATAGGCCAATAATATGATACTTTCACTGAGTAATCGTATTATTAATCTATTTAGATTTTGACATTTCCTACTTCATTAATCTATGACTTTGGTATATTAAGTGACCTAGATTACAAATAAATTTGGGTGGGAGCATTAATATTTAAACCAGAAAAGACATTTATGGGCATCAGTGAATGAATGATCTGCTTCGCAATGCTTTGTATATAGTAGTTCTTTAAGCATTTTTGTAGTTTTTAAACAATGTGCCCTCATAATACATTGGGCTAATGCCTCCTACCTATTTCTTTTGGGATCTATTTTCAAGATTAAAATTGTATTTCTTTAATATTTCATCCTCGCACTGGTACAGTGCCTGAGAAATGAATTCTTCCACCTCTCCCTTTGGCTATTTATTATTAAATTTTACTCCTGGTGAATGATAACTGGAGGATAAAGTTCTTGCTTTAGCACAGCCAAACACTTACAGATTTTAGCAGAGAAAATACCTGAGTGCTGAGTTGTACAGCAGTGAGAGGAGACCCTTTGCAAGCAGCCCCTCTGCTTCAGCATCATGCACAAGACAGAGGTCCAATATGTATGAGAAGGTGGCCAAAGCCTTTTCCCAAAAGACCAGCTCCTGATCTTCCTCCAGCTCCTGATATCACCGACTAGTGGTGCCTTCACACAAGGTGTCATGGGGAATTTAGTTTTTCTTTTTCTTACAAATCCTTCTCAGTTCAGGATGACTGACAGCCTGGCAGTTCTTTATTCCTCCACCCTCCAGCTAGATTCGCCGTGACTTGTTTCCTTTCTTACAACTCAACCTCCGACCATACCTCCTGGGACACCACGTGCTTCCCGGAGTCTCTAAAGCAGCCAGGCGAATACATTTTCATGCCGCGCCACAAAAGAGGATGAAGAAGAGTTCACAAAAAGGACAAAATCTCTGGAGGCCATTTGGAAATTGGCAGGCACTTCTCCTGCTTGATTAAATGTGAATTTTGCTGCTGCTATGGAAACAAGATTGGTCACCTGGAGATGTGGTTGCAATCTGGACAGAGTTCAGGAAATACTTATATTTATCAGTAGGTTATGAGTATTCTCATATTTTAGCTATTCAAAAAAGAGCTTTTGGCTCTGGGGTTCTACTGTGACTGGAAGTGGAGCATGGTGGTAAATCTGACTTGAACTCTTGGCTCCACTTTGCCCAGCGAGTTCACCTCTCCTGCCTAGCACTCCCAGGGCAGAACAAAAATATCCAAATATTTGAATTGTCTTGGTTTGGCATTTAGGTTTATCTGTAAGTCTGTTGTTAGTAGGATCAGTTCAGACTAAAGTTAGGATTTTCAAAGTCATAGATTATATTTAAATGTGTGGAAATTTGCTATACCTAATAAAGTAAACTTTATAGAAAACTTCTGCAAGGGCAGAAATTCCAGATTTCCTTTTCTCTGATTATACTGCTCCCCTGCATTTTTCAACTTTTCCAAAAACATACAAGTTTTCCTAATAAGTTCTGTGTTTCTGTTCTGCTTTCTGTGAAATCCCCAGAAGTCAACTTTACTGTTGAATCACACTGTAAACCTTTGAAAATGCTAACTCATATGCTCAACAGGATTTACCGGGTTAATGTTTTGAATTGTTTCTAAGATGATAGAGAGCATTCCCCGGAGAGGCCACTGGAATTGAAGAGTGGGTGTGCTACATAAAATTACTCTATTTGTCTTACAATTCACCCTTAGCCACAAAGAGGTTCTGCTTCAGGCTATAGAAAGCAGCTTTTAAATTGCCAATTCATATGTTCTGGTTTTCCCATAGGTATGATATGGTCGGAATGCAAGGAGATCTGGGAAGAGGGTCCACGTGAATATGTCCTGCACCTCTGGAACCTGCTGGATTTTGGGATGCTCTCTATTTTCGTGGCATCATTCACAGCCAGGTTCATGGCCTTCCTCAAGGCAACTGAAGCACAACAGTACGTAGATCAGTACGTCCAAGATGATGACCTCAATAATGCCACCCTCCCCCCCGAAGTTGCTTATTTTACTTATGGTAAGATGCTTTTTGCTCTTTAATTCTTCCTGTTCTTGCAGACTAATGCATGGTAGTGCTGAAAGCAGCAGCTTATTTTGCCTTTTCTGCCTTCTTTGCAGCTTTTGCAAACTAAAGCAAATTATTCTTCACATATCTAGCCATTCCAGCCATCTTCACAAACAGCTAGAGAGGAACCAATATCTGAGCCTAATTATGTCTACTGAGGCTACATTCAGGTCTATCGAATACTGGCAAAATAGCTTAAGAAACAAATAATCATGAATGAGACTGAGCAGAATATGATTTCAATGACAGATGAATGAACCATCTTGGTTTTCCAGATGTGAGAGGGCGGAGATGTGTGAACAAATATAGCAGCTAGAACTGCACTTTTACCCGGCGGTTTGCTCTGCATCTGTATCACAGCCAATGCCAGGATGAAGGCAAACACAGACATAGAGTACCCTCAAGAGAAGCTCCTTTCCCGTGAAAGAATTTTTGTTTTGGAGAACCTATATCTTCTACAAGGGATAGCATTAGGAAATGCAAGGAGCGGTAGTCTTGACAACATTATTTTTGATGGCTGATTATTTTCCTTTTCTCTACAAATGAACAGAGCTTTGCACTGAGGTGTAGGGACTGGATTAGCTGCATGCCTGATTCTGATCTGTCCTCTTCCTCTCTCTGGTTTGTTGCTGGCCCAGTTTGAGTTCACTATACAGCATTCCTCCCATGGTGCCAGACTGTCACATGTGGGCTGCTGTGTTCAGTTCGAGGGTCCAGAACAAAATGTCACAACTAAATCCTATGAATTGCTCCTTCCACTCCTTTTTGTTTGGCTCAGTTTATTGCAAATAATACTTAAGTTTAATGCTGTGTTTTTAAAAATGTTATGTTTTAGCCCTGAATTGCAAAACTTCTATCAAGAATCTTGGTTGATGCAAAAACATTTATAACCTGTATTAATTAAAATGTTCACATTTTCAGGAGATTAAATATATGTATACCTAGTATTAACAAGAGCTTGCTAAAGGATATATGAGTGACCATATTACAGGAATTGGCTTTAATTGAAAGGAAACATGAAGTGGTACACCTGGTGATTATATTTGCTTTATCCAAACTTCTTTGTCTAATGGTAGGATAAAGATCTCAACCTTGCTAATGTTTCCTTTCCATATACTGACACAGTGGCACATATCTAAAACTATAGGAAAGCTCCATTTCATATTTTCAGTGCTCCATCTCAAGGGTTTCAGATGTATGACTGATGCAGCTGGTGTGTGACTATCAAACAAAGAATACACTTGGTTTAGGACTGTTATTTATTTGCTGTTAACACTTAAGAAATTACAGTGATCTGCCTATTTCTCTCCTCATTTCCACGTGCTATACATGACTAATCCTTCTCATCCATCCTTATAAAGCATGCAGAGGACTTATCTCTTCCTTAGTTCCTGGACAAAACTGAGATATAGTCTTGAAAATGGGTCATTTATCATGATAACTTCCAACTACCACTTTTCATTACTAATACCTAATGTACATGTATTGTTTTAGCCAGGAACAAGTGGCTTCCCTCGGATCCTCAGATCATTTCAGAAGGACTGTATGCAATAGCTGTGGTACTCAGCTTCTCCCGCATTGCTTACATTCTTCCAGCCAACGAAAGCTTCGGCCCCCTCCAGATCTCTTTGGGGAGGACTGTGAAGGATATCTTCAAGTTCATGGTCATCTTCATCATGGTGTTCCTAGCCTTCATGATTGGGATGTTCAACCTTTACTCCTACTACCTTGGTGCAAAATATAACCCTGCGTTTACAACGTGAGTACCCAAGAAAATGTAGCTGTTCTTGCAGGGCTCAATCCAATCCTGTCCAGCAGGAACCTCATGGGAACACAGACACACAGGCATATGGGTCACTTCCTTTTCCAAGCCCCGGCCTTCCCAGATGACTTGGGTGTCCCATTCTAGCTTAGTCCTGCTCCTATCTGCTCTGAGTACCTAACTTGCACAGCTTGTACACTGTTTGTACTGAACTGCTGCTGCAAGAGCTATTCAGATATTCAGGATGGTGCAAAAACACCAATACTCTTGCTCCTGTAAAGGCCATAAGAGATGCTTAACTAAAAGCAGAGAAATGCATGTAGCTAGTACTTCTATATACAAAGTACAGGTCTTTTCCTGAAGCACGCTGAAGTTCTCTGTGTTTCCTCTTTCCTCCTTGTAAGAAATCAACCATCTTAAGCCTCCCTTCATCAGCAGCTTCTCCCTTCCTACTGCTGCCTGAGTTTCCGACTTCCCTTTTCAAGCCTAATCCTTTGATTTCATTAGCTTTCATCTCCACCAGACATGAACCCACAGCACATCTGCAGGAATATGCAGGATCAGGGTTTGCTGGGCTGACTGCTTCCGACCTTGCATGTCTGGAGAGAGCTATGAAACATGCAGGAGGCCCATGTGCAATGCAGAAGGACTATTGTCCTTCTGTGACTAATTACAAAGAAGACTGAAAGTGAATTAGCTAATATATTTTGTCCTCCCTCTCACTCTTATTTGCATATGGGCTTGATTTCACTGCAAATAATTAATGGCAGTGGATAAGAGATCCTTAATAATAACCCTGCCACTTGGGAATTTTCAGGCACAAGGCATGGTGAATTTGCTGTGGTAAGGAACTAAACTTGAATGCATATATTTTTCCCTTCACATGGAGTTCAGGTAGGGCCTGGAAAGATGATATAAATGAATGTACTTTTCACCTTGGGGAGCTATGCCTAAAGTTTCTACTCCAGCTGAGTAGGGAAGGCAAATCCAAGCTTTGACTGAGAAGCTTGTATCCAGCCACCAGCCCTGGCAATCAGCTCAAGACCTGAATGGATGGAAATGTCTAGGTCAGAAATGGTTATTTCTGAAAATGAAAGTAATTGATCAGGAAAATGTTTTGTGACATGGACTAGAGGTGCAAGGGAATTTCAGCTAATGACTCAAGAGAAGCATCACAGCAGAGGCTGAGCATATGGTTAGTGTTTTTAAAAGTGCAAGGTAAAGCAAATGCAAAATAAGGAAGGATTTTCTGTATGTGTGAACTGTTTTTAGGATACTGCTTGAGAGCGGCCAAATTTATAAGGCGTGTCAGAGCAGCAGGCCCTTGCTCGAATGATGCTTGTGCTGATGGAGAGCAATGTTTGTGGTTGAACAGTAGTCAGCTGGCTCTCCAGAGCCATGCCACTCTCCATGAGGAAATAATTAAAAAGCATTGGCATTTGTCCTCATTCATGGGAAGTGAGTGTGTTGAGCATGGCCATATGCACATAGATCAATACTAGTGAATGAATCACACCCTTCACCTCGCTAGGGCAATCAGGAAGGCAGAGAGAGGCTGGCAGATGCTTCAGGAGGTTCACACTGATGCCACTTTCAAAGTGGGCAAGCCAAGAAGCTTTTGGAGGCAGCCCGGGAGCCCAGCCCCAACCAGGCAGGTGACAGCTGATCTCTTCAAGCACATTCTGCAGCAGCATAGACTGTGAGGGCTTGTTTTGCAGCACGTTTATAGCAGGCTGGGGATAATTCATTCCAACATGTAGCTGAAGCCAGAAAAGCATCAGATCTGGGATGTTGCTGTTCCCTGATGTGACCTCAAATCGAGATGGGAACTTGTGGTGACCCGTAAGTACAGGTTATGAGACTAGAGAGACCTGTCTCCCACCACTGTGCAATGAGGGCTATATCTCAAATAACAGTAGTGTAGGATAGCAGCCCTTCTTCTGCTCCCTGACCCAGGAACTGACCAGTCTGATGTGCAGCACAACGAGGACACAGGATTTCAGGGCAGGAGCTCTCCTGCTGCTCAGCTGCAGATGAGGGAGGTGTCCCAAATGCAGCCAAACCTTCAGGAGAACCTTTTCCCTCACATGCAACAGCCTCCCACTGAGAACTTCTCTGTAGGTGGCATTTGGATGTCTTGCTAAATGATTGTTTCTTGCCTTTGGGAAATAGTGGAGACTTTTCTTTGTCAATTTCCCATCTGGGAAAGGAAAGTGCACCATAATGTCTTCCTCTTGATTTAAGTTTAAGGCAATCCTGCTACAGACTTGGAATGATGGAGCCTATAGCATTTATCAAATCCAGAGCAGACCGCAGCTGGCATTTGATATGTCATTTCTCTAATGTGTCACACGATGAGCTGGAGGCTTTTCTTGTAACTCCTCTATGAGGCAATGACTTTTCCAGCATCATTTCTTTCCCTCAAGTGGTTTTTTCTTTCCAAATGCACAGGAACCTGTTTTATCATACCACCATCTAGTGAGACCTGTGCCTTATAACATAATGTTTCAATTTTCTAATCAGGCAAATAAGCCTTCTAGACTTCTCCTGTAACCTCAGGATATATTTTAATGGAAAGACTTATGAGGTTAGATGCAATTATATTTATCTGTTTTCAGTAATCAGGTAGAAGCAAATTGAATATGTGAGATGAAACTTGCTTCTTATTTGTGGAGAATATGCCCTTGAAGCACAAGAGTTAATCAAAAGTTGGATAGAGGCCGTCTCTGCTTGCCTGGTGGTGCAGGAACTGTCAGTTATTGTTCTCCACCATGCACCTCCAGATCACGTTGTTAGTGAACATGAGGCTCTGACTCAGTAGCATTGCTGCTCTCTGATTGATATAAGTGGATCTTGCAGGGGTCACTCTTTGTTTGTGGAAATGAAGAGCAAATGCTGATCAAAGTGGTGGCCACTCACTAAAGACTGTTCATGTGTCTGGGAGGTGCAGGTGGTGCATAGGGTCCACTGGGTCCTGCAGTTGGTCCTCTTTCTCCCTAGCCTCAAGTATGTACTCACTTATCCTGGAAGGACTTAATGTTATGAAAAAAGTTTTTCACAGGCACAGTTTTTCTTTTTGAAAAAAAGAGATTTAAAACAGACTTAATTTCTTATAGCTAAACTCAGAGGTCTGTCAAATGACCACTAATGATGAACCTTTTTATCATATGACACAAATATACAGGGATTAGCATTCATCCTAAAAATCCTTCTCCAGCAAATTCTGCTTGAGGAAGTTCCAATGTTAATAATGTAATGCCAAGGATGTATTTGCAGAAGGACAGCTGCTCATCCAAGCAACATCTCCTTCTTCTCTGTTTTTCTTTTCTTTTTCTGATCTACCTGTGGGACCTGCTCAGTGTGGTGGGTTTCTACTGCCATTAACTTATTCATGAGGAGCAGAGAGGTTTCCGTATTAGAGCTGAATAAGTAACTAGAGCAATTGTTCTGCAAATTCACCTCAGCAAAGAAAAATATTGCTTGCTTTGCTGTGCTCATAACCATTTGGTGACCTCCCTGAATGCATTTTTTGGCAGGCACTTTTGCAAATTCTAATGAAGATATGTGAAATTTTACAGAATGCAAATCTAATACTCAAAAATATGAGAGTTTTACTATAGGACTTGAATTTCTTATATTAATTTGATATTGAAAGGGCAGTTTGATTTGTATATTAATCAGCTCGTGGCACTGAATGGATAACCTGCTCTGAATCTCACGTTGTATAGTGCCCTTGAACAAATTAACAGGCAGAGAACAGCTCAGTGAAATAACTTAGAATGACAAATACATCCATGAAAACCACCACTTCCCAGGGCAGCACTTAGGCAGAGAAAAGACTACATTTGTCCAAATATTATTGAGAAGAAATTGCTTGCTTAGTTCTAATGATAATAATCAGTGAATATCCACTGTGGCTTGGATTTCACCTTCCCATGTTACTTCTGAAATACACTCAGAATTCAGATTTGCTTGTGTTCCCTTTCAAAGACACTTAGCACCCCGGTGGCTCATGAAGCGAGGCAATCACGCAGCGATTCTATTGTTTATTGAATTTATATGTTCCCTCTGCAAGGGAAATAAAATGCAAAGTGGCTTATTTCACACTGTTAAATACAGAGATTATTTAGCTAAGCATGGTATACATTCAAAATCTTTGTTGAATTTCTTCAGTGTCAAAAAGCAGGCAATTTTCATGCCTCTTGCAACCATGTTTATCTGTTTATTGTATGCTGTGTATAGAACACAGCTCTTGAAAGAGCCTGTAATTAAGAACATGCCATGCAAACAAAACCGAAATGGAGGCGAGGCTGATTGCGTTCCTCTTGCTTTCTGCATGGCAAATCAGGCTGAAGGCCACAGCACAAACTTCCCTGTCTCCTTCTCCCCAAAGCATGAGTCATTGTTCGGTACAAATGTTATGCAGAAGTTGGACAGCTTTTTCTTTTCCTTCTCACTCTGCTTTGTCAAAATTAGATGGTTTTGCAGATTGTATTCGCTGCGTTGATTGTTTGGCTGTGTGAAGCCTTGCCAATGAGTTCAAGGGGAAAACTCAGCCTGCAAGCATGCCTTAAGCCTTGTCATAGAGAAGGACACAAGCGAGAGACTGACATGAAACTGTAGTCCTGCCACAATATTTTCTTGATGAATAAATCACTGCTTCTTGTGGAAACAAGGCAAATCTGCAACTGGATGGTTAGGTATGGTCAGATTTTCTTCTTTGATGGCTCTTTTGTTAATTTGTGCAGGACAGTGAGTATTGGAAAAGTTCTCTTGCCATTCTAACAGCTACCTCTGCTCTGCTAGAGCCAGCAAGGCCAGCATGACCATCACAGTGGGACCTGGAGTCCATCTGCCACCTCTCAGCTCCTGCTCTCCATAGTGACCCTAACCTCTGATTTCCTCTTGTTCTTCATTTGTCCACGTTTGCAGAGGATGAAATTCCTACAGTTCTTGCCAAAGGGATAAATTGCATAGACAGCAGCAGCAAAACTGAGATCCGTGCCTGGTGCTGGAGATGGGCACCTGTGGCATTGGCACAGAAGCCTGACACCGGCTTGTTGTCCTGCTCCCAGCAGCCAGGACCGCGTGCAGCTCGTCATGAACTTTTCCAAGAGGTTCTGGCACCGCTCCAGAGCCAAGGTTAATGCTAAAGCTGCGGAAAAGGAATGGAGCTGACATGCGGTATTAAAAACTGCCAGCAGGGTAGAAAACTAAGGGAACCTTTCCAAATTAAAAAAGGAAGGTTAATAGCAGGGTGCTGCCAGGATCAAGGCTCTAGTGGTTGTAGTTTTTATGAGTTTGATAAGTGACTTAGATGACAGGTTTCAAAAGCAGAGATTTTTGGTGTTCTGTGTGCTCTTTAATATTTAAGCATAGGGTTTAATGACATAAACACTGGCCGGATTGCTGCCATGTAAGCAAAGTGCCATTTAGTGATAGCTACTCTTTACTGTGGATGAAGACAGAGAGCAAGAGTGGTGACATTATAGGAGAAAAGGCCATAAAGCTGAATGTGTCACTGACTGCTGTGTGCTGTCACCAAGTCCTGCCTCATTCCACAGGTCAGTCCCTGGGAAATGTCCCCACTCCACTCCCTGGAGGTGTCCACACCAACCCAAAGGCTCTCAGAAAACAGATATTGAAGAGCAAACCGCGGCTTTTAAGAAAATGTATAAATTTCAAGATATTTGAAACATCCCCTGAGGTTTATTTCTCACAAGCCAAGGCAGCTCTGCTGGCTGAGCATGTCTCTGTATTCCCTGCAGCCTCAAAGCTACGTGCAGATAGAAAAGGGACCCGGAGAACTGCGATGGGACCAGTTTGCTCCAGCAGCTGCAAAATGCCGGGCACTTTCCCAGGACTGCAATTAATTTCTTTTTCTTCAGCACACGGTGTAATGGACACTGGAGCTACTGAAAAGCTTATTGGTCCCTTAGGGCGTGTAGTAGTTTTGTGCCCATAATCTGTTTTTATAAACACATTTAGCAGGATTAAACTGCCACGCTAGTAAAAAAACACGGCATCAAAGCGCCTTGTAAATGCTACTGTTTTCTTAGAAGGCATCTGCGTCCCGGGAGGCAGAGGGGAGAGGGCAGGTGATCAACACCACACAAAGGCAAACTTGTTTATAAATTAAAAACTATGCAAATTGCTTTCAGAATGTATCAGGAACCCTCTTTGTCCTTCCTTTCCAGCTCTGGCTGCTCCCCTGTTGCCTTTAGCCATTTTGGCTTCACTGAATTAGACTCTTTTCAGTTTATTACCCCAGGTTTATCCCTTCCTGCCTCTCTTCTCTTGGACATTGGCTTTTTCTCCCTCTTAATTTTGCACTGTATGTTGATTATGCTATGGACACAAATCAGGACTTTTTCCTGGCTTCACCTGAGTAGAAAGTGATTCCTGCCTTTTGCTGTGGAAGCTCTGTCATCAGGAAGTTGGACCAGGTCCTTCTTCCCTTTCCAGAATAATCTCTCCAAAAGGCAAATGGGCGAGTGAATAGAAATATGAAGCTCTATAAGAAAAGCCTCCAACAACAGGAAGTCCATGGAAAAAAAGCCACTGGTCTCTATAAGGACACAAAATAGAATTTGCAAATAATACATCTGGGAAGAGCAGATGGAGCAGACAAGGGGACATTGTCACTTTCTATTATTCGTCAAAATTTTATTTCTTTATCAGGTCAGGAAATAGCACTTGGCATGTCCCTGGGTGATGGATAATGGCTTGCAATGACTGTGCCAAGATGTCATATTTATATTGGCAGAGTGCCACTTTTCTTATTAACATTTGGCCTGGCTAACCTGGCATTAAACCTATAAAGTGATAGTTTGTTTTCTTTTTTTTTTTTTTAGGGTGGAAGAAAGTTTTAAGACCTTATTCTGGTCGATATTTGGCTTATCTGAAGTGATCTCTGTGGTGCTGAAGTACGATCATAAATTCATTGAGAATATTGGCTATGTACTCTATGGAGTATATAACGTGACTATGGTGGTGGTGCTGCTTAATATGCTAATAGCCATGATCAACAACTCCTATCAGGAAATTGAGGTAAGATAAGAAGCTAGGTTAAACTCATTGTATATTAATATCTTCAGTGCTGTAAATGTTAAAAGAACAAGGAAGTCACAGATTATTCTATGGACAATACTTGAGTGTTGAAACACCAATTTTGAACTGTGTGAGTATTGCAGTCTCTTCTCGCAAATCAGTGCTGAATTAATTATTAACAGTGAATCCATTTTATAACTTAATTTCCTTGTTTTTTAATGACTGTTTGTGAACAACCTCCTATTTCCTTTACATTTTAATTTAATGAAAGATGTTTTTCTTATATTTTATTCTCTGTGGAGGGAGATGGGTTATGCTCAATTATCCTGTGTATTAACCTAGCTATGTTATTTATGAAAAATCAAATAGTATATTGCGTCTGACTTTTCCCCCTGTGCTCTCCTGATTAAATGAATAGGTCCATCTAGGTCTGAAATGCATGTAGACATATTTAAAATCCTATATTTTCCACACACTGTGGACACAGCCTTGATATAGATTTTTTTAAGGAGTGCTGGCTCAGCACAACTTAACTGCATGAACATACCCCAAAATCAACTTTTAAAGGGCATGAACACAGCACTCAGGGAATATAAACAGGTTTCTATGGAGAAGCATGTGTAGGGTTTACCCAACTCCATTCAATATTGTTGGTATTTGCAGACTAAATTCGCAAAATGCTTTGCCTGTAAACAACTTTGTGCTAATGCCAGGAAAAGAGATTAATATTCGGCAATATTAGTGCTGATTCATGTCTTTCTCCTCGTGATTTCTCAAATGTCAAGTTTCTGTGGTGAAGTTGGTATTAATTATTTGCTCTAATCTTCCCTCAGAACCTGACACTGCAAAAGGCCAGGGCTGAAAATATTTTCGCGCTGTAATGTCTGATTCCTGCATGCACTGAAGTGCAAATATAGCTCTGTCATGTGTGCTGCAATTAAGTCTAAATGTCAGCAAGACCTTTCATCTGTGCTCTGCCCAGGAGCACTCCTACATGCAGAAGGCACCTCCCCAAAGGCTTCAAATCACTTAAGGAAAAGCTTCTTCCTTTGTCCTCTGCTGCTGAAACAAAATTTACTTTTAAAGAGGGGCCTCAGTCTCCTACTGCATTTTCTAGTTTGTTGTTGTAGGCAGAAATGCTTTGTAGGCAGAAGTGCTCTCTAAGGTCTACCAGAAGAAAACCTCTTCTCAAAGTATCTGGCTAGGTGACCTGTATTGGTCTTTTATTTCAAATGCGATGAACAAAGAATTTGCAGGAAAAATGCTTTATCATCCTTTATAGTTTTCTGATTTGTTTTCAAAAATTTGTAAGAAATAGTCAAATCAAGGAAAATTACTTCGAGCTGTTTAGCCTGCACTATCCTTACTTGAGGACTGGGAGAAATCTATTAATTCCTTTAAATGTTCAGGGAGATTTTTTTTTAAAAAAGACAGTTTTTCTGCTGGCTGCAAAGTCACTTGTGACAGTGTGTTTATCTGATGACAACTGTATTGATGACAACAGAGGACAGTAGTTACTTAGGAATTAAATCCCATCCCACTGGGGCCATGCTTTCTTGATAGCTGAGATTATGGGACCATCTTCTGGTATTTTCAATTGGACAAATCTCTACAACTATTTCTATTTTCTCCTATATATTACTGACTCTCAAATATCGGTGCTTCCAGCACACTTTTCATTTATGGAGAGAAAAAATCCTTTTGTCAGCCAGAAAACAGGACTACTTCCAAGACTACTTCCACTAGATTCTTAGTAAAACATTAAAAAATGCTAACAAGGTATGCATAGTGTAATTAGGCTCAAGAATTTGTTAGGTTCCACTGCAAGTGATAAAAAGACCAAATGGCAGAAGTGAATGCTCCATTGACAAGGGCATAGTGCTGTCACTGTGACAGAATTGAGTTCTAGCCATCTGTTTAGTATTTAGCCTGCTTTCGCCTGCATGTCAGACTTAAGGGTTAATCAGAGTTATACTCTCAGCAGAGAGCTAGATACATGCATTATTAATTTCAGCAGATGCTGATGGTAGGGGTAAACATGTTTCTACTGATGCTGCTGGCTTCCATATAAATCCAGTTAAAACGTCTGCAGAGCATTCGTGTCTCTGTACTTGACCTAGTAAGCAGTATCTCCATATTTGACCTAGTAATCTCCATATTTGACCTAGTAAGCAGTCTTGATATATGGTTTGACCATCCTCTGATATAAATAGCAAGCACATTCATAAAACACATGCTAACCTTGTGCTCAGGAATGATCTTGGCTCCCATTGCCAATCCCCAAGGGGCCTTTACCAGCATTGAGAAATGGACCTGTCCTCTAGCTGCTAATGTGACAGGTTGAGAAGGTCAAGAAATGTGCTGAACTATGGAAACATGATGGTAAATACAAACAGGATTGATGAGGAAATCGGCTGATAATAACAGAAGTCACAGATCTAACCTGACTTCTTTAATACACTGAATATTTTCAGTGAATCTATTTATTTGCTACCACTACCAACCTGCTTGTGGCCTGCCCCATGGAGAACCTGGGGATCAATACCAGACTTTGACTCATAGCAGACTTCATTCATTCATCCTTCTTGTTGTGGCAGGGCTCTGCTCCAGGCTTTGGGGCTCCCCACACTCCTTTCTCCAGCAGATTTCTTTCTTTGTGGCACTGTGCCATGTATTTGCAGCTCTAGCTGGAGAGAAGTGCGAACTCCTTCACCTCAGAGTTTCCACTGACCTTTCAAGTTTATGACATTTGCCTGGCTTAGAAGACAAAACCAGTTTCTCCATTCCCAACTGATTCTGAAAAAGCACCTTGTAGAAAAATTCAACCTAAGTAGAAATGGCATCAGTCTGGTATGTGAAGGATTTGTGCTTTGAATCTTCACTACTTTAGTTAAACCTTCCATGCTTTCAGCTTGCCACAGACAAGCCTAGCAAGACACATCATGTGTGCAGCAGTCTTGGTTTGACAACCAGAAGTTTGATTATTATTAAATTATATCTGTATGTTTGTCTAAAAACGACTATGTCTTTTGTGCTAGTGAAACCCGGTAGCCAAATCCTTTCCTATGTGCTAACTGTGCATTGGTTTTTGTCTTTGTTTTGCTTTCCTCTTCCCTCCCTAAGGAGGATGCAGATGTGGAGTGGAAGTTTGCACGGGCCAAGCTCTGGTTATCCTACTTCGATGAAGGGAGGACTT
>JAUBOD010001004.1:5245020-5259071 GCA_032353885.1 Nothura maculosa
TTTAGATAACCGTTTCTGTTCACTTTTCAGAAAATAATGAAACGCCTGATTAAGCGGTATGTACTGAAGGCTCAGGTGGACCGAGAAAATGATGAAGTCAATGAAGGCAAGTGGATTTTTACAGTTTTCACAGATTATGACATGTAATATTATTGGGTAGTTTCAAAATTACACATGCAATAAGATGGCCAAGGTTGGATGACATCCTTTGGAGAATGTTCAGGGTCACAGGAAGGCGAGCAGTGGTGACTCCAAGCCATCTTCACGCTGTTGAATTTCTGTCACCATCACCTCCTTTTGTACATGTACTTTAGACATGTACTGTGGGATCTGTCTTTATGATGCCTATTTCTGTCCCATATCTATCCTTGCTTTACAGCATCTAAACTATCGCCAATATCTAGCCAATATTTACACCAATATTGGTGTAAAACAATTTCTAACTTTTTGCCCTGACTTTCTTGAGGACTTCTTTTAACTTAGAAAGAATATGCAAGGCCTTGTTGCTACATAGGAATTGTAAATATATAGAAAATACCTTCTTCTAACACCTCCTGGCTGCTGCCCTCCTGGTAACACCTTGCTTATGTTGAGATCTATGTGTGGAGAGCGAAGAGACTTGAGAAATAAGATCTTTCTATATATCATTAATATCAGTACCATTACAACAAACAGGATTTTTTCCCAATAACCTGAATATTAACTTCATTAATGCTCTGATGCTATATGCAGCTTTACACACATCATGATCAAGCACACCTGAAGGCATGAATTGTTTGATTCAGCATCACTAACAAGAACATTTTCTTCATTTTAGGAGAACTTAAAGAGATTAAGCAAGATATTTCCAGCCTCCGCTATGAACTGCTAGAGGAAAAGTCACAAGCTACTGGCGAGCTGGCGAGACTGATCCAGCAGCTGAGCGACAAATTTGGGAAGAACCTAAATAAGGACATTTGACAGCAAACAAAGAGAAGGACAAACAGTTTTATAAACATTATTTAGTCTCAACCAGCATCTTAGGAGGGCAAAACTATACAAAAGATGAGTACTGCACACTCACCTTTTGCTAGCTAGCAAGTATTGGTAGGAGCACTTGTCATTACTCCTGCTAATTACTACTCCTAATCATTTGGCGATTACCAGTTTAATACTTTATGACATAAAAGTGACTTACTGGTAAAAATATATTCCATTTGACATCGGAAATAGATGCACCACTTCTGAAAGATACTCACACCTGCCCTAGATAGGGAAGGCACCTCTAATCAAAGGCAAAAAAGTCCAATCTTCACCAGTCTAGCTGCGCCGAAGGCAAAACAACTGTGCGGATTTATATGAACTCAAACTGAACTGGTCAGAATTAGGTGAAGTCTGAAGAAGAAATGTGCCATACATATTCTGTGAAAAGAAAATTTAAATTCCTCCTCTTAGGTGTGTGCTCCCTTTTTGTGTTTACACGGGCATCTGTGAAGCCAACAAACAGCGCTGTGGTTAATAGGAAGCAAATGAGAAGTCATCTGCTGAGATGAGCAAGACAGTGTGTTGGGTAGAGGTCATATATCCAATTAGACTGCATGATACAGCTGGAAAAAATGAGCCATGCTTGCTGGGTACAGAGTTTTTCATCCCCATATTTGCATTTGCTAAAGAGATCCCCAGCCAAAACTTCCTGTCTTTCTTTTCCAGTTGTATTACGTTCTAATAGATATGATCTCTTCGTACAGACTTGCTTCTCTTTATTCCTTAGATGATCCCAGCTTCAACACCCATATACTGAAATACTCCCAGTGATGCAAAAATTCCCTTACCAAGAATATCCCTGCCAGAAACATTATACATTGCGTTAACTAACTTGGTCAGTTCAAGGAAGAAGAATCCTGCAGCAACCATGCAACTGAGCTCAGATTTTGGATTCCAGTGATCCAGTAGCAAGACAGAGGATGAGACACATCTCAAAGAACAGAGTCCAAGAGTTTCAAACCTTTACATCAATAAGGAAAGTTCAATATCAACAAAAAAAAAGGAAAAATCATTAAAGAAATTGTCTTCTGTGTTCAGTCTTACAGAGGAACAGAAAAGAATTAAAACTGTTTTAAAGGCTGCAGTGATACAAGCACTCCAGTCTAGGCCAAACAACTGCAAACATGAATAGCTTGTCTTTTGTTTTGTTTTTAATTTAACTATATGATTTTGACTATTTAAAGCACACCTTAATATTTGGGAACCACTAAACTATACTGTTTGTTTACAAGATACACCTATAAAATGACCATTGCATTTAGATATCAGCTAAGAAAAAGCAGCAGAACCAGAACGTGACCTGTGATCAGTTCTTAAGTGCCAGATGAGAACACAGATAGCCTAATAGAATAATAGTTATATTTGTAAAAAAATACACAGAAAACTAAATAAAAAAAGTGTACTGTACGTAGATCTGTTTAGAGAAAAAGCAAAATACTGTATTTTTACCTTTAATAAAATTATCTTGTATACTGTAATATTTTTACCTAAAAATGGGAAAAAATAAAATTACCTCATAATATTTTGTGGTACACTGAGTAAAATATTTGCCTGATCTTTTGCATATTCAGTACATGGATATTTTACCAGCTTTCTGTGATGTACAAGCAATGAAATCATTGTATGAAGTAATTTTGCTATAGAGATTCTAGAGCCTGAAAGAGACAAAGAGCAAAAAAAATAAGTAAAATAAATTTAAAGACAGTGCAACTTGAAAATTATAGGTTATATGACCAGCCATAGTCAGCAAGAATTACCTATTTCCCTTTTCCTATTTCTAATCTGAAATTATTGTGTCCTTATTAGTGCTTTTGTAAAATTATCTTATACCTAATTGAGCTAACCTGGCTTTGTACGTGCATGCTTCTAGTACTGAGTTTGCTGCCCAAAGTTAAATGAGTAACATTTTGCAGTAAATTTAAAGTCTTTAGCTAAGGACAAAGGCTAAACTACTCTTCACTCTGCACTTGTCCAGAGAAGTGATACTTTAGAGTGCTCCAGTGGAGCAGCCTTTCCCACAGTTTGCTTCCAATAGTAGGAAATCTGCTGCCTTTGCATTATGGTGCTTACAACACAATATAATGCTAAAACACTAGAGTGCCAATGTCCATCAGAGTGAAGAGATGTCTGCAAATGACAGACACTGTATGCTTTGGTTAAAAATTAACAGTTTGCAAGAATGATAACTAACTTTAGGTTATCTTCCTCTACATAAACTAGAAAATGTTGCCGATTAATAGAAAGTATTTGACTTTCACCGTGGGAAGAGTATGGAAAAATCGTAAAGTTTGCTCCTAGCAAGTAAAGGATTTGTAGCGGGGATCTATGTGTTTCATTACAGCTCTAAGCCTGGCTCTCAAAGCCATTTCAGTATTTTAAGATACTCCAGGAACGTAAGCAGAATTATTCTAGGTAGAACAAGTAATAATAACACCCCTAATTTCCACTTCTGATGACATCATGCACCAAATTGCGTGTGAAATGTAAGAACTGCTACAATGCCCCTACTTACATGTTATATATTTACATGCAATTCAACAGACAGCCTGCTCTGAAGTCCAACGAGGTTCTCCTACTGCTGAATATTGCAGTCAATGCCTGCACCATTAGCACTTACCATGAGTAGCTTTGCTGAACGCCCTATACAGTCACACTTGCGTCTATCCAGCTGCCACCCACGCACTGCGTGTACAAATGCAGCAGTGCAGTCCTGCCCAGGAAGGCAGCTAACGTGATAATCTGCTTAATTTGCTCTGAATGACTGCAGTAGTTTGCTACGAGTTCAAAAGGAGACTAAAAGAAACATGAATAAAATATGTTTTTCTTTTTTTTTGAAAAAAAAGGAATTTCCCCACACACTTTTGCATTTGCACTCCATGAACTATCAAGACATTGAAACTCCTTGTATAAATATTTATTACAAGCAAAACTTCAGTTCACTAGAGCTTTTATTTTTTTTAATCTGGTCCCAGGAACATACACACACAGAAGCCTCACAGACCTTATTAATATTCCATCAGCAGAAATGATGTTAAATTTCTTGCATGGTTTATTCTCCAAGCTCTGTTTAGAAGAAATTAAAATTAAAAAGCTTTGCAGAAATAGCCCTGAGAGAATGGAGAGAATTTGAAAAACCAGAGCAGATGAGTCCCAGACGTGGAATGTGCAGGTAACCCAAATACCATCTCCCATCCATAGGGAGACACGACTGCAGGCCAGTGTCACACAGAGCTGTCTGCCAGTTAAATAGTGCTTACCTTTGACCTTAAAGTGGGAGAATTAATATTACTTCACCAATTTCACATCACTAAGAGTATGAAGGCTTTCTCCATATTGACTATAGACACAGAGCTGTGATGTTTTGCAGGAGATGTGCTTGAAAGCGGTCAGAGAAAGATTAAACTAAGTTAATTTAGCTGAACAACTTCCTTCCTTTAGCTAACTCCTCTTCCTTTAGGCCAGCAAACTGTAGATGAGGTAAGGGCTTAACTAGCCCAATATTGGCTCACTGCCCCTCCATATGATCGGTCATTTGTCCAAGCCTTGCAAAGATCAAATCATTTGGCTGCCACTAACAGAAATGGGACAAACAGCTCAAAGAATTAACATGCACTTTTAAATACTGCACTGCAAAGTTTTAAATCATAAACCTCTGTTGAGCAAAGGTGCAAACCCCAAAGGAAAGAAGCTGCCCAAGGACATCAAGTCATCATGATACTGTTTTCAGCCGCACTAGATGGACCTTGCAGTCCACACAGTAGCAGTGAAAATTTACACATAGCTCTGACTTCATGCTTGGATTGGTTTTACCAATAACTTTACTGCTGCTGCTGTCCCCAATTCCCCAAAGATACCATTTTAAAGTAAATAAAAAGCAAGAATGGTGTTGTGAATAATTGCTTAGAGGATTGCTTGAATACCGATTAGAGCTAACAGCACATTAAATTGTCACTGAGGCTTTATTTTCAATTAATCTACTAGAGCAATGCACCTCCAGTGAACCAAAAGCAACTGACCTAATTTAAAGATATCTGAGATTAAGGTACACTCACAAGGACAGTATGGAAGTCAATCTATTACCACAAACATCAGGAGACACGTTCAGTATAGATAGGGCTTCAAACTCATCCTTGACTTGGCAAATCCTTCACTTCCTTGACTTGTAGGCTGGATCAGGGCTGTACTGGAGAAACAGTTCTCAGGTGTGGTGGTCGGGGGGAACATCTCAGCAACATCGTGGGATGGGTTATGCCCACAGAGACCTCTGCTCATTTACACATCAAGAAGGAGGAACCTGCAGCATTTTTTATAAAGGAAGGCACAGGTCAATCTATAGCCTGGGATTAAGAGGTTGCAAAAATGGACAAAGAACAAGTAGAAGAAATACCCATAGCTTACAGCGAGGGAATGGAGGCACAGAGAAATTCAGGGACTTGCCCTGAGGGAGTTGGAGGTCAGGGACCAAAGCCAGATCCCGGACTCTGAGAAGTCCTACTTGGTGCTCTAGTCTTTAGCTTCCCCATCTCCCGCACTCCGTCCTTTATCCTTGTGGGTCACATCCTCTGCTGAGAGGGATAAGATCTTACAATGCCCAGTGCAAATAGCACAAGAGTGACAGCAGGGAAGAAGAATCATTGCCTCTATTATCGTATATCATTTTGGGAAGCGATTCCCTAAATTGCTGGGAGGTTTTAATGGATCCATATCAATACTGAGATAAATCTTGACTCTAGTTTAATTAAAATAAAGGCAAATGGTAAGGGAGATAATACCCAAAGGGACAAAACAACTAAATTGATTTTGGAAATTCTCATGGCTGTAGTAGAAAGCAAAAGTGCACTCCCATAAGTCATTTGAGGGAGATATTTAACACAAACCTGCAGTGTGATAAAGAGGATTTGGAAAGGCTTAAAAGGTTAATGAATAGCTAACAACCTTGTTAATATTTAACTAATATTTACTATAGCACTAACTAATATTTGATTCTCTTACTAATTATTAATTATTCTGCTGCAAGGGCTTAATTAGAGCTCACACGACAGGTTGGGCTGGGGGGTTCTGGCATTGAGCTGAATTTCCTGCTGGGCAGCTGACCTTGATTCTGGGCTCTCCTCGGGCACTTAGGTCACTGATGGGAGTGGTTTTAGGTCTGTGTATGATAACAGAGCAGTGTAAACTATATGTGAAGAACATAATATATAGGAATATACATAAGGAAGAAGGAGAGATTTCCATTTAAGTTGTTTAAAGCCTACATAAGGAACCTGAAGTGCCTTGGGGTAGGTGAGGAGGGTCAGGGTTATCTTGAACAGCAAAGAGGTTGGCATAAATGCTTCAGAGCAAATTGCACCAAAGAGCAAGCCAACAACACCCTAGAGGAAACTTCATTCATCCTATGAAGAACCATGGTGTGCACTTGCACATAGACACAACACTGCTTCTTTTTGTCACTCATACCTGAACCAGATGACAAAAGACCCTCAAAAAGCCACTCAAGAAACAAGCTCTTCTTCCCTAGCAGGCTGCACCTTGCAATTCTCAGCTCTGAATTTTCTGCTAGTCACATTTGATTGACTTTCATTCTGCTCTTTTCCTTTTTCCCCTGAAGTCCAAGAGTGTCACTATGTCCATGGTGACAATCCATGTGTTGGGCACAGGCACTCAGGCTTGCCTGTCACCCCGGAGAGGCCACCAGCCTTCTTCCAAGGGCAGCCACTGAGTAGACCTAAGAGCAGCACTTCAGCAAACAGCTTCCTGGTAGCTTTTCCAAAAAGCAGCACACTGAGATTAAAGTGTGATGGTGAGTGGATAGGAAATACCTCGCTAGAGGCAATAATTGCAGCAGAGCAGCGATACAATTTGAGAGAGAGTGCTTATTAAATGCTCTCACCCCTGTGTGCTTAATAGGAGTGACTTAGCATAGCAGAGCAGGTCTATATGCTAAACTAATGGTAGTTTCAGAGGGAATAAAAGAAGAAACTAGAAACTAGAATTTTTTAAGAAAAAAAGGAAATAGAAAGTGCTTATTTTTCACACTTTCTGTCATCACAGAGACCTAAGAGAAGAGGAGCTGTGGCTGTGCATTCCCCAGTGCTTTTCTGTCCTTCGCAGGCAGCACCAGCAGGTTGTGCTCGAGAACCAGCAATCTGCTGCTCAGCTCAAACCGAAGCTACAGGGAAGAGGGAAACAAAACTCTCCATAGGAACCTTCCTACATAATCCCCAGCCAAATTGTTTTAAACTTACAAACAAAATCACATTTCTGACTATTATCATCGCACACAATAAGCAGAGGTTTCTTAATCCATCCTTTAGTATAACTACCAAAATATATGTAAATGTAAATGTATGACATATGTATATGTAAGGTATATTCTGAACAGGTACTGCACAAATTATTATGTAGTTAGTACCATAGGAAACTTCTTAAAATTCCTGATTTAAAATACCTAACCAGCCGCTGTTCCCATACAATTTTCTCTTTTGGACTTCTCTCAACTTCCAGCTAGGAAATACTCTCCCATGCAGCCCCATGGAGCTGGAATTTAGCCTCCATAGCTGGAAAAGGCAGATTTCATAGGCACAAAATATTCCTGCTTCAGTAATAACCCAAATTTCTAAAAGTACAATAGTTTATTGCTTGCTATCTTTCTTGCACAGATAAGGCAGAAATATTAGCATTATAACAGCTTAAACCAGTGAACTTCAAGCTACCAGATGCAATTTTAGATTTGGGTTATAGCTAAAGCCCAGTGCAGCTCCCCTGTGCAGAATCCAGCATAACCTCATTAATGACATTTAGATCCTCAGTGATACAGAAAGATATTGTCATTAATGAGAGAATCCTCTGAGAATGGGATGAAAGACACTAGTGATATGGATTTAATGGACTGACAAATCCACCCCACTTCCTTCAAGTTTAATTGGAATTTCATGGTAAAAAAGTTGGGATTGCCAGGATATGGAGCCAACTCTGCATGAAGGGTGACGTATATGGAATAAACCACAGCCTGCATCTCATTTGGGCACAGGATTGCAGTTTAGAAACATATTGTTAACATCTAAGTCAAGCTTTCAAACCAACCAATTCTAACAAGGCACTTTTAGAAATACCACCCACGTTCTATAAAAATTCAGTTATGAGATGCAGCCCACGGGGATTAATGAGGGTTTGACTTTATTCCTCAGGAGATTCTAAGAGCTTTGTTTTTCCATTATGCCACTATAATTTTCCTATACATGAAGGCTGCTCAGGTAATACCAGCCAAGGAAAGGGCTTGATTTCACAGCTAACACAAATGGATGAAATAAAAAAATAATATAAAGCAATTGTCATTCCTCAGGCTATATTTTAGCACAGATATTATTTATGTACATCAACACGTAGTGGACAAACCAGATTTCAGATAATTTTCTTGTTTGAAACTTCTGTGATTTCCAAGGAGGGCACTATGGGATATTTCATAGCCTCGCTAATATAAAGCCTTACCACTGTAATAATGCTGGGATAAGATAGTTTTCAGGAATATTATGGACCATGGAGATGGTCTCAGTTGCACAGACCTTGCAGCTCTTACCTTTCCATTTACGTAAGGAATACAGTTGAAAACCGCCCAAGCCTTCCGCTCCGTGCTCACCAGGACTTTCAGGATGAGGAGTAAACATGCTAGTCTGTGCAGAGCTGGCTGGAAAAAAAAAAAACCTCTAAATTCATATTATGTAGCCCTGGCCAAGCACTTGGATTTGATCTTTGTCTACTAGTAGGTCTTCTGCAAATTTCTTTTGGTTTGCAGATTGGAACTGGACATCATAGAGGCTTGGATGGGGATCCTGGTACTAGGAGAAAAGCCAGACGATCTTGCTCTCACCAACTCTAATAATTTTTTTCCTTTCCACCTCCTTTCAAAAAAGAAAAACAGAATGAGCAGGAGAGCATTTATCTTAGCCAGTTAGCAAGGAATATTCTCTCCTAATTTTTGAGAGATTTGAGTGCCTATAAAATCGTAGGAGAGAAAAAGACATTCTTCCGCAGTAAACACAAGCCACATATTTTACACCTTACATAAGTCTCAGAAGTGACCCAAAGACTGACAGTATGAGACGTCTAACACTTGTGATATTCCTGCCTCAGGGTGGGTATTGCTTTCAGTTGCATTATGCATAATTTAGCACATTTATGTATGTTTCTTAGTTTGTGCACTTCAAATATGCTTTACTCAGCCTAATGACTAGGTCTTCATTTCCAGCCATCTGGATGATTTGTTTTATAAAGTGGTTTGGATGAACGTGCTTTATTTGTAATTATTGTGTGGTCGGTTGTAACTTGGCTATTGTCCTTCCCTCCCTTCCATTCCCAGGCTGACGTTCCCCAGCAAAGGGAAGCTTCCCAAATTTCTCCTGCTGGTAACAGATCCACATTGCTAGGGGAAAAGCAGCTTAGAACCAGGAGAGAGGAGAGTTGCAGAAAGGGATCTCCTTGGTGTTTTGTTGCCCCACTCCCAGCCCTTTCCGTTAGCAGTTCCCACATCCTTTGAATGAGGAACATAAAAATTACCATTAACCACAAGGCACCCTTATCACCAAGCTTGACCTGAAAGCACCATAAAGGCCACTTGGCTCCAGGGTTCAACCTTCCTGAAGCTGCAGATCCAGATGCACTGGCTTAAACGGAGCAAGCACACACCAGTCTGCACTGGCCATCATCTGGGCAGCACAATTACACTTACCAGTAATTTAACTGTGTAAGGAGACAGGCACATGCATGGGATAAGCTCAGGATGCCACCAATATAGTGCGAGACTCCTAGTTACAAAGATCTCCTTTGCTTTCCTCCAAAGGAGAGAGCACCATGCTCTGTTCAAGATAAATATGCTCCCCCTTGGGCATAGAGGTCTCCATTGGTTTTTGGAGAGGCAAAAGCCAAGCCCAACCTTTTCTTCTTGGAAGAGGCTGCCATGATTATCAAGCGTTTCCCGTCTCCAAAGAGCTCCAGGGAAGGGCTTTGCCTGCTCCTGCCATAGGGAGCAAAGCCTCCACGCTGCTCATTTCCCCTCGGCGTCAGAGCCAAGGCTTCCTGTTTAGAAAACATTTCTGCCTATAATTTACAACACAATGGGACGAGCGGAGGATGCTTTGATCAAGTGTTCATTAAATCTCCCCTGCTTTGAGGATAACTTTGCAGAGTGGCAGCATCTGTTTTAATCCCCAGGTGGTGCCAGTAAATACAGGAACTGGCAGTTTAACACAAAGCCGTCTGCAGCCTAATGCTCCTTTAATAGTTAATAATAGAACAAAACTACAAAATACAGCCACGATCCCACTGCTGCAAACCACCCATTAAAGCAACACAGGACATGAGCTAAGGACGGCTGCTCGCACCCTCAAAGCCAATGAGTCATCTCGTGCCCTCCCACCAGCACGGAGGATTTCAGATTTCATTTATTTCGCCAATACCTGTCAGAGCAAATATAGAAGTGCATTCTAACAGGGCATCAAAAATCATCACTGCTGGGGCCGGAATGGAAGCTTTTAAATTGACAGATTTCACAGCAGTGACTGCAAAACACTTCTGCAGATCTTTTAGCAGATTGCCATGCCAAAAAGCTGCTGCTTGCAATTTGGGCTGTGAAGGAATGGCTAGTGCAGAAAAATAAGCAAAGCCATCACCCATTGTATTTCATGAAGAACATAACTACAAACACATAGCAAGAGAAATAATAGATTTGACTTGCAGACACACTTGAGTCTTCCTTCAACACAGATTACAGGAGCCAGGAAGATACACCAGTTTCTTTCCCACTGTGTGTTCTTAATGAAAGAAATAGAAGTAAATGAATAGGGCTGATACTGCAAGTATAATTAAATAGCTATGTGGATTACACTTGCATGGGAAACCAGTAATGATGGTGTAGCAGTAATAGTGTAATAGTATAAGCAAGAGTTTGTGAATGATCTGAGAAATGGACATTATACCCCAAAGCTTGTCTTTTCCTACAATTACCATCCATTATTTAAAAAAAAAAAGAAAATTTAAAAAAAAGAAAATTAAAAAAAAAAAATTAAAAAAAAAACAAACCAAGCACTCCCTTTCCCTGAAGAATTGGAGTCAGCTGCAGATTATACTCTCCCAATGTGAGCAGAACATGTAAAGGAAATTCCCCTCTTTTGCTTTCTCAGTACCAAGGCTCTCCATGGAACAGGTTTGGGCTTATGTTAGTGGGTCACAAAGCCCTGCTAAACACAACGGTTGGCTCATGTGTCCATAGGAGTTATTAGCAGATTGACCTGGAAGATCCTTTGCAAAATGGAAAGAAGTGATCCTGACCCTGTTGAGGGCAGGAGTTTCCAACTCCTTTAATGGGATGTTATCCTCTATATCCCTGGATGTCCGGAATGTTGAACCTGAATTCCTGCTGCATGAAGAGTTGTCCCTTTTGGATGCTACTGTAGCCCTGGTACAGAGTCAGAAGAAGATCTATCCAGCCTTGGCTCTATGACACTGCGAAACAAAGAGAACAAAGGAGAAAATAAACTTAAGTGATGTTATAAAAGAAAAACAAAACAAAACTCATGCCATTGAAGATCTAGATTATTCTGTTTTATATATTGCTTCTGGTAGGAGCTGTTGGCATGGAGACTGAGGCAGAATGAAATACTACATAAATAAAATATTAATGATACAGGGGAAGCTGCCAGTGTTTCAAAGAGATGCAGAGCTGCCAACCAAGCTACAATTTGGAGATTATTGTACAAACAACAGGGAAAAGCAGCCAGATTAAAGCTATAAAGGGCAATGGGTAAGTCTCCCAATCTGGCAGCATTTTCTGGCATTTAAACAGATTCAGAGAAGTCTGAATTGGCAGAGGGATGAAGTCACGAACTTTCTAAAAATGTTTCTCCCATTTTTTGATTCTTTTCCACACAGAAAAGAAAGAAAGCCGCCTGTATAACAAACAGGAGAGGCAAGTCATCAGTCTGTAGGCCATGGCTTAGAAGTGCACGAGATACATCACAGAACCTGCTGGAGAGGAGAATAACGGAGTCTTAGCTCCCACTAGTAGTCTTGGATTTCCTTTGCAAGCAAATCAATACACAAGCAGGAGGAGACAGGACATTGCTGAAATGAGGAACCCAGAGCCAGGAACTGGAAATATTTCTGATCAATCAAATCTCATGCTTGTAGACCGAGAGATCCAGGTTCAGGTCCCTCCTGCAATGAGAGTGGTTGTAGCAGGCTCATCTGAGTCAGAAATCAAGCCTAGAGTGGGAAAAAAGTCACACTAAGGTATTCCCTAGCAATGGGAGGAAAGAGGACCATTACTCCATCCTGGTTTCCCATACTCCAAGTAATCTGCTTTTCATAGTCCATCAACTTTTCCAGTAAAAAGATTGCATGTATTTGTACATTTCCCTTTTTATAAATCTTTTGAAAACCTATTGTGTTAAAAAAAAAACCCTATAAGCCTTAATTCTGAATTCTCACAGTGAATTATTTGAAATCACACACTTTGAAAACATGCAAAGCATATCACCAAAGCACACCTCAAAGTCAACCCTACATTGTTATAATAGCCTCAATGGATTTGCCTCATTGACCATGGAGCAGAATTTCATCCCAAAATGGCACATTCTCTATTTACTAATGTTTAAAAGAATGGAGCTTAAGCCTTCTTACTCCCATCTCTTTATTCTTTGTGAGGCTTTGTGATCCACATGCCTTGTTCCACATCCTGTTACACATTCCCCAAAGTATATAAACAACATTAGAAAATAAATAAAATCTCTGAAACCGAATAAGTTGCCATTTACATATATCATAAATATTATTCCTAAGGAGAGTGGCCTAGAAGAGAAGGCTGCTTGACTTGGGAATAACATAAAGTCTATCTGAACTAAACATTTGAAAGAAAGCTGGACATGAAAAATATGATTCATAATATCAGTTCTAATTCAAAAGCCCTGTTGTCTCCAGCACGTAAGACTGTTCCAAGCAATTGTTATTTTTGATGCAGAACTTATACCATTTCTTACTGAATGCTCTGTGCATCCCAGAACAAGAAGACAAAGGCTGCTGGACAAGGAGATTATGATGGAGGACAATGAAAACCCAAACATAATCACTGGAGATTTGTGCTGTCATTATCTCGCTATTCACAAACGACTGGAGACAACTGAGAGCTGCACATCCCCCAGAGCCACAGGGCAATGCACTCACAGGCCTTTCTCTGCGTGCAGGTGCCGATAAATAGGGTGTGCATGTGCAGATGCGCCCGTAGGCTCACATTTGTGCAAAATTTGCCACAATGCTTTTTTGCATAAACTTGCATAACTGTTTTTAAAATGTTTTAAGTATATCTAGATGGGCATAAGCTTATGGTAGAAGACTTGCACAGGAAGAGGCAGTACCAGCAAAAATATAGAGAGGATACAATGGAACAAACTAAGCTCACGTCTTTATTAGGCATTCAGTAATGAAGGCTAATGTTTGGGCTGGTCCATAGCTGTATCAGTTTAAGATACGCTATCTAGAAAGCTGCATGAGGTGCTTATTGACTCATGGGGATGTGGGGAAATACTGGAGAATGGTGTGGAAGTGCTCATTAAAGTGTTTAGCACATGCACCTATTGTGCTTGTTTTCCTTCTATTGTCTGCTGGAGAAGCTCAGAGGCTGGGGTGTTCTCAGAAAGAGGATGTGGTAAGCCAAGATCAAAAAGGTGTTCCTGGGAAGTGGATGCTGAATTTATAAACAGAAGCACTCCCAGGCAGGGGCCCAACGTCCCCTTGGTCCAGTTAATGTCACTTCTGCGCCTTCCACCCTTTCCCACCGTACCTGCTGCGTTTGGATTTGGGAAAGGGCTTTGCTGCACCAGTAATTCAGTATTCAGTAATGCTGTGCAACTCTTGCTACACAGCTGCTCATTATAGCTCCCTTCTAAGGACAATAAATACTATATGGAAGCTCTTTATTCAGAAAAAACTACTCTACTTGAATGGGGACTATGTCCATCACCCATCTCCCCAGTTTCTCA
>JAUBOD010001004.1:5328298-5341728 GCA_032353885.1 Nothura maculosa
ACTGCTGTTAGTAACCTCAAAATTTATAGGCAACAAAAGTGCTCAATGGAAGGGATTTTCCAGGTGCTGCCCTTCAGGTGACTGACAAATAACCTTCCTCTGAACAAAAATGATCCTCGGTCCTCCTTGTAACTGGGTGCCTCCTCTTGCCTCTTCTCTTTCCTTTTCACTGAGTTGTACTGAAAAGAGCATAAGGCCATATATATATATATATATATAAAATATATATATAAAAGCATATTTCTTAGTCCTATTTTTCTGGAAAAAAACCATTCAAGGGCAAAATGATTTCAGGGTGCTCAAATTCCTGACACAGAAACCCCTGTGATGAGCTAAAAGATAACCCAATTGTTTCCAGCAGTTTTACAAGCCTCTAAGCATCGCTTCCTGTTGGATGGTGGCAAACCTGCATTGGTTTTAAGTGAGAACAAAGTTAAACCATCCCAGCTCCTCAGTGCAGAAGGGCTTTTGGACCTCTATAAAAGATCCCTTCCTTGTTGCAAATGATAAGGGATCCTTCCTGGATCCCTTGCATTTGAACATCAAACATCACCTGAAGCTTCAGAAGTGCTTTCTATCTCCACTACAAATGAGAGAAAAAAATCAGTAAGAGTTAATAGCTTCTTTGGAGCAAATCATCCTTTATAGACAATTTAATTTGTACCTGTGCAACCACCCTGAGTTCATCAGGCTCAATGAATTCAGTAAAATTTAATGGAGAGTATTATATATTAAAAGCCAAATCATGCTTTTTTTATTGGTGTTATTTTTGAGGCAGGCAGAGGTCTTTCTGCCTTTTTCACTAATAGGCACTAATTAGTGTCAGCAGAATCCAGCAGTATTGTGAATACACTGTTCTAGTGCTCTGATTTTGTATATCTGTCAGTAAAAAATAACAGATCCAAATGTTGCATGGCAAGTGCCTTTCACGTAGTTTTTCTTCTAAACTGAATGATGTTTTCCAGAACCAAAAACAGCCTCCTTTCCCCAGTGGCTATTTTTTTAATTTGGCCTTTCAAATCCTTTATGATGGTAGAGAAAAAAACCCACCCTTAGCATGTGTGGATGCTCTGCTTGCCGCTTCCCTTCCATTCCACAGGGCACAATGCGGTCCCCCGGCTGCTGCACGGTTGGGGGAGAATCATCCATTTTTATCACTTTCCTTTCAGTTATTGTTTCCTTCCTTGGCCGCAGCTCTTTCCCACCGTGCAGCCACTTGCTGCTGCCTCCTTCCTCATCGCAGCCAGCAGCGAGGGGCACCTCGGGCATTTTGTCAGGCGTTTGTATGTTCCGGGAGGCATGAAAACACCCAGTAGGGATTCCATTATGTTTTTAGCAGTTGTGGTGAAGGGTGAAATAACTTCACAGCCTGTCACAGTAGTGATGCAGCCTGAATAGTTCCTTCCTTATGTACGTTCTTTTGCTTAAACATTCCTAAACGTGTTTTGTGACAAACCGCTTTCAATGTATGAAGCTGTTAAGAGGAGGAAGAGTTGTTTTAATTTTCATATCATCATGAAAGATCATGTGCACCAAACAGGCACATGTCTGGATTAAGCTATCCAACTTTTTCTGGGGATCTGAGGCTGGAGAGCCAAACGTTGGCAGAGTTTTCAACCTTCCTTCAGTGTTTTCCTGCCCTTGTTTGCAGAAATTGGGATTGTTTTTACCTAGGCATTGACTGCATCTCAAACTTGGGCGATTTTGTCTCCTTTGTGATTTCTCTGGACACCAACAGCACCAGGGTTTGCATGAGTAAAGGACAAATCAAGGCCAAACCCACATTTCTGTCCTCATTGCCCCCATTTTACAGACACTCTTGGCCTTCAAAGTCTTGTCAGCACGTCCTGCTTTTCCCATACCAGAATATGACATTTTTTTGCCTTTTTGTGTGACTAGAACACACCTCATGACCACGTTCACCTGAATGACCCTACCAAGCCTTGGCTAATGACTGTCTCCAAGTGGGTCCACTTTCTTGAAACTCAGAGCCCGAACCATCAAAGTAAGTTACTGATGGAAGGACCTTGTGCACCCACAAGGCAAATGATTTAAGTCATTTGAACTCTACAATGTCTTCAAGTCCAATCATGTTCCGGAGACTTACTGAAACTTTGGGGGGTTTATTCTAACACCAAGTATGACAGTAATGCCTGGTGTGAACATCTGGCCTTCTGGGATAAGCCAAATCCAACAACTGAGATAGGACATGACCTGTCTAGCACTGCAGCAGTAGTACAGCTTTTATAGCACTCAGTTTCCTCCCCTCTGCGCATCATAAAATTTCACAATAACCTCATTTTTTTTAAGCTTCCCATCTTAAAAGCAGACTAATTTCTGGCCTATTGGCTTCCAAACCTTGGCGCAGTACCTTGGCGATGCAGGAGGAGGCACAGCCGAGGTGTCTGCTGCAGCGTTGCCCTCCGCCCGGCTCACAGCCAGCTCCACACGTGCTGCCCAGGGCCAGGCTGCGGATGAGGCCGCGGCTCGGGGCGATGCTAATCTTCCTTCCTTGCCGTTTCCTCCCTGCCTGCCTCCAGGAAGCGGGTCCTACAGCAGCTTTACGCCTGGAACAAAGGGCGGCCCCATCCCGGCATGGCCGATGGAGAGGAAAGGAGTTGACGGCTCGCGCGGCCGCAGCACTTCCCGCCGGCAGCGCGGCCAGGACGTGGCTGCCCTGCTGGGAGCGCTCGCTTTGATGCTGCGCCTGGCGCCGGGGGTCGCAGGGTCTGCTCCCCTCCTCCGTGCCCTGCACGGGGGCAGCAACGCGGGCAGGTTGCAGCCCTTCCACGGCACCCAAGTGCGTGGCCATGGGAAGCTTCAAAGCCCACCTTCCATTCCTGAAGGAAGAGGCAGAGGAGAGAAACACTCAGATCAGACAATTAGCCGTTAAAAAGATGGCAGTGAAATGGGATTTGGGCAACTCCTGTGATGATTGGAAGCATCACACCCTCCCTCCAAACCTCTCTATCCCTGCAATGACTTACAGATCCTAAAGACATAAATCCTAAAGATGAAATTTATTAAGAATAACACCCTCACAACTTGACCTGGGTTGGAAATATTTCTTTTCACCATTGGCTAATATATTCCCTAAGGACAATACCGCAGTATTTTCCAACAGATCCAGCAAAGAAAAAAAAATCAGAATGGATTTAAGTAGAGGAATATATAGATTCAGCAGTGTACCTATGTAAACTTACTGAGACCAGAATTTTACTGCTATTAACTCAAAAGCAGGTTGAGAAGTGGACTCTTAGAGGAGATGCAGCCAAGAAGAGGGGAGAGACGTCAACACAGCCTGGACAGAGGAGGCAGCCTGAAGGACCCCCATGAGGACCAACATTCTTCATGCCAAATAGGCATAAGATCCACAAATCACCATAAATAGATCCCAAACATCTATACTACCTGCATATGTGTTATGCTGGTACATACACCCTTAAGTGTAAGTGTATGTAATTAAGTGTAACTAGGCAAAGTACTTGAATAGCCGTTGCTTTGGAAGAGCAGATGCCATGCGCATTTTTCCCATCTCTGGTGAGAAGAAGGAAGGAGAGAAGCTGCAGATGCTTGTGACTGGTCTATTGAAGTCAACAGAAAGGTTTCCTTGATGTCAGCCAACATCACGATGGGCCCCAGCAGTTTCACCGAGTGCCAACAACGTTCTCCTGTTGTCAGCTAGCGCATTGCTGGGTGAATTTCAGACGCCCAGGTCTCAGCAAGGGTAGAAGGGCAGCCTGCAAAACACAAGGCTGCAGGTTTTAGGCTGGGTCTAAACAAGGACCAAGCCGCAGCACATTGTACAGCAGCCTTGGGCTGTGCTAAATTAATGCCATCTGCTCCTGGCCTTCCTCCCCATGCCTCCTCCCACCTCCTCCCTCAGGGGGCTTCTGACAGTGGAGAATAGCTGCAGTGGAGTCGCAAGGAATCACGCCTCTTCCTGTCCCCAACACACCCTTTACACCCTTTGTTTCTCACCAAGTGTCATGGGTGGAGTAGGATCCCAGTATGTTGGCTCCAAACCAGCTGGCAGCATCTGGCTACTCTCGGCCCCTTTCTTTTCTCCCATCCAGCTTGCAGGTCTTGAAGAACCTTAGCCCAGCTCTGCAAGCTCAAGGGTTTATTATTATCATTATTATTATTGCTATTATTTATTTGCACCCAGGGATCGAGTCGTTTTCAGTGTCATCAGAGCCTGAAAGCTTGCAAACTTTTCAAACACAAAAAATCACAAAAATCCTATGAAATCTCCCCTTCCCTCCTGGTTGCACCCTTCACCAATGAGTCTTTGAGCAGAAAGCTCCCTTTGCTCCTAGTGCAAGAGTTCAAAAGGTAAGAACCATTTCTCACCACCAGTGTTTATGAACGGCAGTTGAAAGTAAAGATCCTAATTGCATTTGGCATTTCTAATAGTCACTCTTCCACTAAACAAATGACATCATTTGTGGCACTGGCAGTAAAAGAGCCCACTGTAAGAGACCGTAAACAAGAGTCCATCCAGCTTTAACAAAAGGAAGGGGAAGGGGGTTGAATCCTCTTAAATGACCATGATGTTCAAGCCTTTTTTCCCAAATATTACACATCTCTTGATACTGCCGCAACGTATTTTTGAAACGAGAAAAAAAATATGCTCAGAAACTGAGTTTTTCAGAAAACATAAGGAAATCCCTGTGCTCAGCAATGCGGACCCATAGGATCTGTGCTGGGCCACTCCTCTCTTCTGGATCCAAATTCTGCCAATGTTACAGATCTGGGAGGCTGGACTGAACTTCCTTCTAATTACTTGACTGCTATATTTGACATTTCCATGGGATGCACTTTCCCAAACAGGAGTTACGTTGACAATTCCTCTTAAAAAAGTTGCACATGGGTGTTTTTTTCCTAGTACAATACTGTACTCTCTGACCTTCACTTGAGGGTGTCACAGGTCACAGCTCCACAGAACAGAAGCGTTTGTTGTACTTGAATATATAGAGCTCCCTCTAGAGTGGAGCAAAGAGGTGATTTCCCAGCGTGTAGGAACTGCACAATTTTAGAGTGAAGAACAAGGGAGCAAAGCATCAGCCTGACCTTGCAACAAAAAGAGAATGCAGGATAATGCACTAAAACAAGGCTAAAGGAAAAGAGAGCAATTTTCCTTTGCTTAAAAACAATAAAATAGAACAAAATAAAAATATGAGAGTGCAACACCTCAGTCTCAGTTTGCATGAGACGTGATGGATCCTACCGCTGTGCTCAGGTATTAATTCAATAACAGTTGAGAGCAAAGAGCTTGGTTGACACATAAGCGCTCTTTGGCCGTCTCCTTTCTCTGTAATGATCCTGCTCAGCTCTGCTTAGTTTGTGATATTTGAGGTCATCCCAGCATGGAGCAGTGTGAACCCAGACCATTAATTGTAACAGGATGCGGTTAGAGGCTTTTTGATATCCACATGCCTGTAACTATAACCTGTATTCAGCTATTTTCAGCCCTTAATGCAAACAGAAGTAACATTTGCATCCAGATTGCCTTCAGTGCATAGATATGTTGTGTGATAGAAGTACAGTGTAAGAGGAATATCTCTCTATTCCATGTCAAATATATATATTTTTTTCTACCTGGAACTAGAGTGACCTTTGTTGGATCTGGTTTTAGGCAACTGAACTTACCACTTCAGAAAGGCAACTGCTCCTTTGGACTGTGAGCTGAACTGAGACTAAATAATTTCACACCTCTCAGTCTTTGAAATCTGCTTAATAATGATTCTTCTGGTAGATTCCTTAATTTAAGGATTAGACTTTTTACTTGGCGGTTAGGGCATACAGGCTTGACCCAAACATACAGAAATATCTGCTCACCTATAAGGCGAGATAAGCTCATAATGTTCCATTCTCTTATTAATCTAGTTGCAAGATACGCATGTGAATCACCCACACTATCAGCCTGCAAACCCTTCCATGGGCGGTTTGGCCTCATTTGTAGGAACAGCCTCCTCCTCGGGTGTGAAAGGGGCCATTTATGCCTAATAATGATAATAACCAGCCGTTGGAGACTGGGGAAAGCAAGGAAAATAAAACATGAGAGAAGTTTACAGGAAGGGATGGTCAACGCTGCCAGGAGGGTGAGAAGGTCAAACATCTGGTGCTCCGTCCTGCTCCGGATTTCGGGCAGGAATGTGCGGCCGCGGGAGGTGGGACGAAAAGCCCCTGGTGCTGCCAAGGGCCATCGTGGCTGCGGGGACATCTGGGTTTGCCTGTGTGCCCCTGGTGACACCCGGCTTCATTTCTCCTGCGGGGTCAGAGCACAGACCTGGCACCTTCGGCACAGTCCAGCTCCCAGCAACCAAACAAAATCTGAGCAAAAGGAGAAAAATGCTCCCTGGAAAAAGATTTGGAGCTTAGGCTCTGTGAAAGACAACAAATGAAGTGCTTGTAAAAGCCCTCGAAAATTGCATCGAGTTAGTTCTTGATAATCATAGCAAATACGTAAATAAAACGGGAATCAGATTGACCTCCATGCCCTAACTCAGGGGATCCAAACTTTCCAGGCATGGAGCGCAGGTATCTCGATAAGGAGCATCTATTTCTGGGAAACCGGCTGCAACCTACCCTGTGATTTCTGCTCTAAGGAGCCACAGACATTTCTGCTTTATTCTATGCTGGTAAAGATTTTGCAGGATGAGGGTTTCAGCTCAGCGGCACAGTTAAATCCCCATTGCTCTTACAGCAAACATGGCTTGGAGACCACCATGGCATTTGTGCTTCAGCTGCGCCCTGGCACCCGCTCATCTCATTGCAAAAGAGCAAAAGAACATCCTGAAATTGCAAGCATTCAAACAGCAGGTTGCTCTGGGATGCGCGGAGCTTGCCGAATGCTCCCGGGCCAAGGCACCTCTGCACACGTGTTCAATAAACACAATAAAAAGACACTCGGTCCCGTTGTGGGTCTCACTTGTATTTAGTGGCAGGCCTTGCAAATAGGAATTACTGCGCAGTGTCCTGGCTTCTTCCTGCTGCGAAAACAATGGGATGAAAAGCTCATTTTATCAGCTGTTGTTTGGCCTCAAATCATTCAACTATATAAAGTGTAGGGACATGCGAGCTACATAACACCTACAAAGTACCAACAAACCCTATGCTTTCCTAAAACTCGAGTTTAACTTGTGAGAGCAGCCTACAAGAAAAGCAGCTTTTTATGAGCAAATCCTGTAAGAGCCCCCAGTGTTTTCCCTTTGATGCTGCAATTTCACCATTTCCAGCCTTTATTGTAAGCTAGCTCAAATATTCACTGCTCAGTTTACATTCATACCCATCTATTTTTAACAAAAAAATACACCCAAAAGCACACTGAAGCAGTAGAGTGTTTCTCTTGAGTATCATAAGACTGCTTGATCACATCTTTTCCTGGCACTTAATTCATGGGTTTATGAATTATTTTCTTACGCAGGGTACATACTTGATAGTTTAATGGCTGAAAGCAACTGTTCTCGAAATATGGATGGAGTTGTCATGGCAATACATTGCTAGGAAGATTAAGGCACGCTTAAATTAAGGCATGCGTTGGATTCTCCGTTGTTTTAGCTACTCTTTCATTGCCATGTTTGGAGAACATCATATCGAGTGAAATCCTCCAAGGCATCTTATTGGATTACCCGTCAAGTGGTGACTAACCAAGGTTTGAGTCACCAATTTGCCATCCTTGGGTTGAAGCCAGTCATGTGCAACATACGTAGGCAGGCACTTTTCCGGCAGGCAGGACAGCAATTGGACTCTTACGCTGTTTTGCAATACTAGAAATTCTTTCCAGCTTCTTTGAGCTGAATCTTGAAGAGCCCAATACTCCCTGGAACATGTGGCTCAAATCACAAGGAGTTTGTCAAAAGCACAGAAGAATCCAAACAATAACGGAAGCTGAGTTTGAGGGCTTGGTTTTTAAAGGGCTTAAACACAGTTAAAGGGTTTAAAAACATTTAGAGCAATAGACAGGGCTTAAGAGATGTTCAAAAATACTCATTGGAAGTGTCACCCCCCAGGGATGCCTCCCACACACCCTACCCAGCACTTTGTTCAGGGGAAGTCACCATAGCGATTCTGATCAAAATTCTGATGTAGATATTTAGTGAAGTATATCAGCATTGCTCGTGTACTGATAGCGTTTGTGATTGCTAGAGATCAGCTGACACTAATTAAATATCCAGCTGTGAACATATGGGAACTATCCCCAGGGGTGTTTTCACGCAGAGGTTGCGTGGATGGGTGGGAAGAGAAGCATCATTTCTCCCAGCGTGGCTCCCCGTAACCAGCCCACTTGAACCATCTCAGTAGTCCACCAAAAACCTAGTCCATGCCTCCCTTGGACACAGAGCAGTAAGGAACATGCACTGAAATCTTGGAGAAAATTCGCACCGGAAAGGAACATTATTGTCAGTCCCATAGTGTGTCTCATATCCATGCTGGAACATGACAAACAGTCGTGCATGGACATTTCAAAAAAAATGCAGGAAACAAAAGGTCAGTCGATGAACACATGTAAATACAATTTTGAGGATTACCTAAGCCTGTACACCTTATTTCTGAAGCTCCTGTTGCTGTGGACAGAGCAACCCCCTGCAATAATCATTTGTGAAGAAAACTCCTCAACCCCACTGATGCAGAGCAAGAACAACTGCAGCTGCAGCCAACGCTTTCCTTGTAAACCAAGCAAATAAACATTCAGTGCCCTGTACGTGCTCTGCAGCTTGCAGCAACGGCGACCCCGAGCACATGGGAAAAGGATCAAAACAAAACTCACGTGATGATCCTTAACAGAAACCATGTTATCCAGAAGGGACAAACACACATGGCCTTCAGATTCCTTTAAAACAATACGAGGGCTGCGCCACGGCCGAAGCGAGGAAAAGCAGCTGCTGACCAGGGCATGTCCAGCCCACACAGCACGCGGAGGAAACCTGAGCGCTCTCGCGTGCGCGGAGCGGAGCTCATTGCAAGCTCATTTCCACAGAGCTTAGGAGAACCCATGAGCAAGGCAGCGCTTGGACCAGCATGAGGAGGTTCCCCTGGACCATTCACCCTTTCATGCTGTCTCTGGAGACCAGGCCAGCTGCCCAAGAGACACCTGGATTAACGCCAAGAGCTACTGAAAATGCACTGCAGGTTTTCCTCTTAAGAGACGTTATTAGACTAAGGACTAAAGAGTTTTGGTTGGTGTTCCTCATCAGAAGAGATTCATACCAGACCCTGAAATACAGAGAAAAAGAATCCCCCACACATGTTTTTTCACTCCTCCAGAGCTGCATTCAATCTAACCCGCCAACACAGTTATCTCTGCAATCCAAGAAGGCCATCTCTAGCTTTTAGCGGGTGTTCAATCCACTAGTTTGGCTAGAAAGCCAGATGAGCCATCCTTTTGGGATGGTGGAAGGATCCAGATGACCCACACAGATCCCTGTGACACTATTTTCCATTATTTTACAAACAACATGCAGAGTGTTTTAGATGCATCCAAGAATGTTTGACTTGCTCTGAAGTACAAACCTAAACATACAGAAGTTAGGAGTATAATTTGTGAGGACTACATTTATTTTATTTTTTAATATAGCCTGTTCCGATTTCATAGTAACACATGTGGAAAATATGCGCTATTTTTTACAGCTGCTTTAGAACCAATACTCAAATTATGGCTCAGCCCTGTGACTCTTGCTCAGCAGTGACACATATTTTGGGTGTCCACGTGAGCTGAGCATCTCAGAGGGGAAATGTTCTTCCTAGGAGAGCTCCTAGAGGGAGGGATGGAGTTTCATACGTGTGTGTAAATGGGTGGATGCGTTTCCCAGTTTACAGATGGGAGAGAAAGAAAGTCCAATGGCTCAACCAGAGCTGGGTTGGAAGGAAGGGGCTCACGCAGACTAGTGGTGCTGACAGCCACAGAAGCTCCCGCAGCAGCCGCTCCAGCAGCAGAATTCCCCCTTTTCTCGCATGTGCGGAATGAGCATGATTTATCTGGGAAGGAATTTGCCCTCAGCGTTGATCTCCTTAAAAGAGCCAGTGACTAAAATAGCAGCAGCCTGCTTGAAAAGGAACCAGCTGCCACGTGCAGCCACTTGCGCCTCTTTTTCCCCCTGTCCCCAAAACAGGGAATTCTCTTCCTAGTGATCGTATTGTTAACTGGTAGGTAGCAACAGTGTGGCTGACCCCAGAGAACAGAGGCTCTTCTATGGGTTTGGTGGCCAAACAGAACATAGCTGGATCTTGGCTTCACTTTAGTGGGCAGAAATGGAGCAGATTTACACGGGCAGGGATGGCCTAAGATGGGGAGGTTGATATCTGTCCTAATCTGCTACAAGTATTATCTGTTGTATTCACACTTCCCCATCAAAACCCTAGTCGTGTCTGGCTTTGCATCTCCATATAATGCAACAGAAGATGCCAACTGTCCCTCACTCAAAGAAATCTCCTCATCTCCGACTCATCTCCAGAGCTGGGCAGAGTTCTGCCCATAACACACAACTTTGTGACAGAGAAGCACTATCAGCCCCAAGCACTTGTCTGGACTCTGTGGCCTCATCTCACCTCGAGTTGCTCATGGGCAGCTGGGGGTTGAATCTGTCACCTTGCCCCAACCCCAAGGTTTCATAGAGGTGATTGTGGGCACAGGAAGGGAGACAGGCCCATTCCCTCCAGTATCTCCCACCTCACAGTTTAGGAACACACCTTTTTCTCAAGTCTTTTTACTGGATTTCCTAGTCACAAAAATTCTTCGCTTTAGGCTTTCACTTAAAAAAAAAATCCATTCAGAAGCTTAATGAACCTTTAAAGAAATCACTGTATAGCCTGCCAAATTAACCTGCCAAAACAGCATTGCTGAGCGCCTGGAAATTCATGATGAGGAAATGCAAGTTTAATGCACCTTGTTTAATTCCCACTGTTCAGAGGAATCAGCAGGTGCATTGCTCTTCAGCGCAGGAGATGCCAATGGAAGGCACTGTGCAGTCATTAAGCTTGTGCCCTTTGCAGAACCGAAGAAAAACAGTCAGAAAGAGGAACACTTTCCTCTCTCCCCAGAGCCCTCCACATGCAGCGAGTGGATTTCAGTTGCTCCAGCACAGCTGAAATATCTGCTCTGAGTAACCGGTAGTCACTGGTGCGGCCCATTGCAGAAGAGCAGGCTGATTTCGCTGCCCAAATGGCAACAGAAAGCAAAAATGGGGCAAAAAAAAGGAAATTCAGGAAAATTCTGCACATCACTAGCATGTAAAAAGGCATCATAAGCAGCAATTGGAAATATGATAGAAGCCAAGAAGTCCCTGAGCCCGCATCCTCACTCATGTAATGGATGTAACTCGTGTTTCAGGACTGGGGTGAGGAGAGGTGGATGTCCCCAATGTGGGGGTTGTCCTGGAGCCTGTCTGGCCTGTTCTCTGCTCCGTTCCACTTTCAAACACCTGAGACCCTGACATCCTGAAGGCCTTTTCTCCCCAGCTCTCCCTCTCAAGAAGCACCTAAAAACGTCACTTGAAAAACTTCACCAAACACTTAAGCTCATGCAAGAAGAAACCCAAAGCCACGTCTTTGCTCCCCAGGAGTAGGCTTTGGCCACCAAACTCCATGTCCCCCAAAGCTACAAGTGCACAGATAGAACTGGTGATTCACGGGTGCCAGAGCCTGATGCTCCTGCACAGCAGCTGCGTCCTGGGCTCCAGCAGGGTGCAAGCAGAGAGGATTCTGCTCTTTGCTTCCAAAACTGCTCCATCTGATGGCGAGTTCATGTAAAACATACCCGTATCAAACAGCAGTTAGAGCAGTCTACAAGGAGCTGCAGAGCTCTGTTCTCCTCCCAGAGCCCAGCTCGTCCCGCAGCATCACAGCAGGGATCACAGCAGTTCCTGCAGAGCAGAGCAGGCTGAAGCAGTAATGATAATAATGCTAATTCCCTCGTTTCAGTAGACTTCCTTGCTGGATATTGGAGAAGTGGATCCCTGTGATGCTCTGCATCTGCATCACTCAGTATTCCCACCCTTTGGCCTCCATAGCTCTGCTTCCACCTGGGAATTTGCAGAGCCTCTGCAGCACAGAGAGGAAAAGCGGGGTGCGGAAGGGCTGAAATCAGGGATCTCAGAGATCAGGGATGCAGCCTGAGCACCCCAGGCGCTGCAGATTGCTGGGAACAACATTGGAGTGCTCCTGCTTACTAAAATCTGTCTTTTCTTTCTTTCTTTTTTTTTTTTTAAAAAAAAGATGGTCATTTAGACTGTTTCCTGAGGAAATTTCACCAGCGCACTGGCAGGCACTGATTTCAGGCAGAAAATATCCCAGCAGGAAATGTGAAAAGGAAAGATGTGCCGTAATTATCTCTCTGCCGCGTCTGCAACGCTGCGAAGGAAAAGGCATCGGCTCGCACGGGTGCTAAAGCTGCACCGGGAAGTAGCACTGTAATTAATGCAATTAATTCGGGATGCTGGATCCGGATGCAAATCCCGTTTTAGGGCAGCCCCTAGAAATGACACGTGTCCCAGCAAAAAGGAAACAGAAGCTCAACAGAAGGGTCCTGAAAAGGTCTGAAAAAGCTGCTTCACCCTGGCACAACAGTAGACATTAATTTCATGCAACTTCCCTGAAACTACCTCATTTTTAGCCAGTTTAGGATACTCACCCTCCTCCTTTAGTTAAATAGTTTAATCCAGAATGACTTTTTATTTCCTGCTTCAACACTTACATAGTGTAGGAAATGTTTTAGAATAATAGCTATTTCCAGAAAACGCAAATTAAATTCTAATTCATTTTTTAAAGGATTTTGCAGAAGTTGCATAAAATAGGTAGTTTTTCATCTCCTTCCTGTACAATTTAAAGCCTAATTTGACTTTGCAGCATATACCCAGGTGCAAACATTGCATCTGCTTATGAAAGGCGAAATGCACTTATTGCTTTACGTTTCTCCTCAGACTTATCTATCGCTATCTGGAGAAAAGCAAACAAACAAAACCTTCCTGTGGGCACAAATGCAAAATTCGGGCACAACCTCCCAGCTATGTTTTTATGCATCTGATCTGCAGACCGGGCTGTGCGCTGGCCCCACGAGCGGCTATTTATACCCAGGGAACAATAGGCGACCTTGACCGCGCGCTCCCATTGTCCTGTGCCCAGCGAGCTTTCGTTTTGGGGTGAAAGTGTCAATTATCTCCACCTGAATTTAGCAGTTCTCAGCAGAGTTCTCTCTGAGCAGTTCACAGGAGTTACTATCAAGTCAATGCATTTGCAGAAAGACTTTGGAGAAAACTATTTGGAGAAAACAACTTGTTTTCTCGCAAAAAGGCCATTTCATTGCAGCAAAACCAGCAAAAGCTGCTGGGCATGGACCAACACTGTGCTCTGCAATGGTGGTTGGGCCATTAACCCCTTGCAGGCAGATCTGAGGATTCAGACACCGGTTGGATGTTACCCAAGCAGCTATT
>JAUBOD010001004.1:5341828-5361008 GCA_032353885.1 Nothura maculosa
TTTATTTCCTGCTTCAACACTTACATAGTGTAGGAAATGTTTTAGAATAATAGCTATTTCCAGAAAACGCAAATTAATTCTAATTCATTTTTTAAATGATTTTGCAGAAGTTGCATAAAATAGGTAGTTTTTCATCTCCTTCCTGTGCAATTTAAAGTCTAATTTGACAGCATATAACCAGACACAAACATCGCATCTGCTTTTGAAAGGCGAAATGCACTTATTGCTTTACGTTTCTCCTCAGACTTATCTGTTGCTATCTGGAAAAAAGCAAACAAACAAAACCTTCCTGTGGGCACAAATGCAAAATTCGGGCACAGCTTCCCAGCTATGTTTTTATGCATCTGATCTGCAGACCGGGCTGCGCGCTGGCCCCACGAGCGGCTATTTATACCCAGGGAACAATAGGCGACCTTGACCGTGCGTTCCCATTGTCCTGTGCCCAGCGAGCTTTCGTTTTGGGGTGAAAGTGTCAATTATCTGCACCTGAATTTAGCAGTTCTCAGCAGAGTTCTCTCTGAGCAGTTCTCCGGAGTTACTATCAAGTCAATGCATTTGCAGAAAGACTTTGGAGAAACTGGGAAAACTATTTGGAGAAAACAACTTGCTTTCTCGCAAAAAGGCCATTTCATTGCAGCAAAAACAGCAAAAGCTGCCGGGCATGGACCCATCACTGTGCTCTGCAGTGGTGGTTGGGCCATTAACCCCTTGCAGGCAGATCTGAGGATTCAGACACCGGTTGGATGTTACCCAAGCAGCTATTTCAAGCTGAACAATTTCCTACTCCCTCTTCTTACAGTGGGGACCAACTGGCGCAGGTCCCAGTGGAAAGAGGAACCTGCCAAGGAAGTAGTTCTGAGCCTCAGCAGCTCTGCTGGGGGATTTTAATTTCTCTTCAGCACAACCAGGTGAAAATAACCTTTGACAACAACTGGGTGGGAGGTTAGATCGCCTGCAAAACCCCCAGAAAGCTGCAGAAACAATGGAGATGACTCCTGCAGCAAGCCCAGCTAACCCACCAACATCCCCATCCCATCACACAGCATCCGCAGGACCAGCGGAGTGCCCAAGGAATGCCCAGACCTGGCACAGCTCCCTGCATCCATTAACAGCCTGGAGGCAGCTGCTGCTGCACAGGGTGCAGATGCTGCCAGGGCTGCGCACTGCAATGAGCAACCCCAGTTCCCTTTTGCAAGCCTTGCTCCAGCTGCTGCAAAAGGAAGCCTGGCATTGCGTTTAATGCTGCACTTTGTTATTTTCCTCATCCCCAATACCAAAGAGAGCCTCCAAGCATGAGGTTTTTGCTAGCGCTATTCAAAGAGGTTCAGGGGCAGGAAAATCCTTGCGAGCTGCAGCGCTCGCTGTTCACTGCGCTTTCCCGGCATTTCCCGATGCTCCAGCCCAGCCCCAGGCATCCCCTCCGCTCCGGAGCGGCTCCTGCAGCCCTCGCACGGCAGCGGAGCCGGGAGCGCCGCTGCAGCATCCGGAAGGTGGCGGTGCTGCCGGCGCGATGGCCGCGCTCGCCTGGGCATCTCCAAGGACCCTGCAAGCAGCATCTGCTGCAACGCAGCCCCTGCTGCAACCCAGCCTCCAAACCCCTTGACTTCCCAGGAAAACCTTTGGGAAGGAGCCCTGCTCGCTCAAGAGGGCAAGTTTCCCAGCGCTGCAGCAAGTGCTTTGGAGGGGGAATAAGGGCTTGAGATCAGTGCCCACTCGCATGGCAGAGCACATGCAGGACACAGGCTACAGCCTGACAATACAAGCATGGTCATAAAGAATACTTTAAAAAATATTCAGTTTCTGTGGTTCATTCTCTTGGATCAAAGGCAATAAAACCCTCGGAAATAAGTCACGGTGAAGAGCAATAACTTTCCTCTTGAGTAGGTCTTGGAAACAGCCAGACTCATCTCAAGTTAATTTCTATATGTGAACATAAATATATATTTATATAATATACACATATATAAAATCTGCAAGGCCATAATTATAGCCGTGAGAAAACCGCTTACATCTTGGATGTTGAGATCTTGCTGATTTAGGGAATTTGGTGAATGCCCGGTGCATTTCTGAGGCTGGGAAGGAGTTTGGTTTTGTTGCCATGCTGCTCTGTTGTTACAACATGCTAATTCCCTCCAGCCCACCAGATGCAGCTCTGCCACTGCTCCCATGGCCATGCCCAGACCACGGTGGCATTAAACAGAGAGCAGGGGAGTTGTACTGAATTACCACTTGACTTCCCACCTCTTCTTTCTATATGTGTTAGTTAAAACTCAGTTAAGTCTTCCTCCTCCATTCGGTTGGGTATAATTTATCTTTCTGTGCTTTCACAAACACCTTTTGCCATCCCCTGCTGGTCGTCTTGCATGAGCAGGGACCAGGAGCACATGGTGCAAACCTCAGTGTGCTCTGACAACACAACCAAAACATCAAATCAAGTTTATTTCTGTTTAGTCTGGGGCAGTTTTGAATGATCATGTGTAGCCTCTACCTTAATTTAACCCCCAGTTGCTTTGCCTCATAGGGCAGTCATCCACATGCACCACTTGGTTATTAGTAAAGGAAGTCCTAACACCCAAGATCCTTAGGAAACGTGATAAAATTGGGACCCCAAAGGCATCCTTCAACTTTTGCAAAAGCCTTTTGCTCCTTTGCATAAGCAGCAAAGCCCCAGAATGAGAAACAACAGCTTCACATCAAGAACCATGGGCACCCAAATGATGTATGGATGTATGGATTAATTCATGACGTTAAAGGATATGACATGAAGAAGTGAATAAGCAGCTACAGGGAGAAGGAGCTATCACAGCATCTTTGTAGATGCAGACATCAGAAGGTGGCTAACCAGGACACTCTATAGCTTGAGATCTTCAAAATATGTAAAAGAAATAAAGGACTGCCTGTATATTAAAAGAGTTTAAACAAACGAAGCCAAAAAACTCTCTCAAGAACACTCAGAAAACCAAGCAGACATAGGAAGAGAGTCCTCCAGATTGAAATCCATTTCTTTCCTGCTTCACCAAACTACTTCTCAAGTCCATTAGGGGGATTTAGGAGCATCTGGTGTGTTTTAAGAGGGGGCTGGTGAAGACACTGGCAGATAGAAGTACAATAATGATAGAGAAAGCTTTAAGAAGCAATGAAAGCTTTGAAAGCATTTCATTGAAAGCAATGAAAGAAACATCATACCACATGTTTGAGACCGAGAGCAGCAAATAAAAGCCGTAATTACTAGAAAGAAATGCTTCCGAAGCCAACAATTAACTAGTTAAAATATACAGGGCCAACCTGAGGACAAGCAGGCGGACTGTGTCTGTGAACCAGCCATGCACATAAGCCAAGCAAGAAACCAGCCTAAGTTCCCACTTTAAGGGGTTCTTCTAGGCAGTACAGCCAGATGACATGTGGGGGAAAGAAAATAGATAAATAAATAATGTCAAGCACGCATATAAAGGCCGCCAGATCAACTTCCTCTGCTGTTTTTCCTCTGGAGGCAGGAGAGGTGGGTTCAGTTGGCCACCTACCAAAGCTCAGGCAAACATGCTGTCCATTAGACCCTGTCCAAACTCACAAGATTTCATTACACTCCTACACCGCTCGGCACGGAGGGCCAAGTGTAATCCTAGAACATGTTCAACACCCACCTTTTGATAGGGCAGAGCCAGAGGCTCAGGATTAAATCAGAGATAAAGCTTCATGCTATTGGCAATTGTGTGTATGTTTGCACACTGTCACCTCAGACTAGTCTTTGAGACATGTCTCGGTGCCCTTGCTCTTCTGATTTCTTTGTATCAGTGGGGAAAAGTGCAATTAAAAGAGATGAGGGAGTAGATTTTATGATTTCTGAATTAGGAGGACAACTACACAAGCACATGCCTGTATAATGCTGCCTGTAAAAACGTAGCTGAGCGACAGCTGTTGTTCTTTCCCCAAGTGTAATTTTCAGTTCTTCAAAATTTAATTTTGGTAATTGCATAAATTCACTTACAATGATAAGATCAGAATTCAGCTAGCCAAGGAAATTTTCATTCATTTACAATTTTTACCTATTTCTTTCACTTCTTGGCCCAAAAGGGGTCAAGACTTCTTGACTTTTCTTGTCAGTCTTCCCTGTTTATTATTAATTTTGTTCTGTAAATTAAACTCCAGATGTCTTCCCTGTAAAACCAAGCCAGAATTTACAATGGCACCAGAGCTAAAGTAATAACTCTTGCAGAAACTAAGTAGATTTCATTTCTGTCAGCATGCTTTTCACATCAGAGGAAAAGGTTGGGCAATTCAAGTGTCATATAAAAGGTGGGATCATTTTACTCGGAGACCCTACTGGAGTACGTTAGTCCCCTCAGCGTTTTAGCAGCAATAATTCCTCATTTGAGGAATTACCTTGTCTAGAGACAAAATACTCAATGAAGAGAAAGCTTTTGTTTCAGTAGGATTTGGATCAACCTAGATATGCAAAAATAAGCTTGTTTTGAGTCTCATTCAGCTCAAACAGAAGGTTTTGGCATCTACTTTATCTGGAGCCGGCTATTGCTGTCGAAGACAGGTCTGCAAGGAAGCCTGCCAAACAGATGAAGCAGCAAACAGACCAACCAAGCAGAAACGTATCCAGTATCCAAAGGTCTAAATTCCTTCTTGATTCTTAAGTCACCTTGGGCAGCCCTTGGGAATCCTTCCAAGAGCTTTGGGGTGTTTCTCCTGAGGCACTTCTCCTTAAATCCTCTCCTGTCAGCGCCTTATTCATTAAAGTTAGGGGGAAAAATAATTAAAGTAATATAGAGAAGAAATCCAGCATACGACAAATGGAAGCACCAGTGGGGAATATAGAAATACTTTTTTTTTCCTGCTGCAACAGTAGAGGCATTTTCTGATTGCAATCATTAGATAGGCAAATTCAGGGTGACTCCTTGAAGCTAAAAGCCCATTAAATAAAAAAGCAGATGCATTTCTTGCAGTAAGAGATTGCTCTCTTTCTCTCATCCTACATAAGTGCTACTGAACATTTTCCTGCCATCTTCACATATTGTGTTAATTCCTTCCTACAGCAGCACTTGGCCAGAATGAAGCCCCATCATGACTTCCTCTGTAGCTGAAGCCTATATGATAGGAATGCCACCATGGAGGACCACCACACTTATAGGTGGTTTCCTGGTAGAAGAGACAGAAAATGAAGACATGCAACCTTTGCAGAGATGAGATGTCCTCACTCGTGCCCCAGAGGAGAAAGGGAAATTAGCAGCAAGACAAACCTATCTACATTTCTCTTTTATTACAGGAAACCAGACCAAAATGTGAAACTCCATCACAGGCAACAGGGCTACACCCATTCATGTTGGTGTTGCATTTTTCCCCCTTGTTTATATATGCAGCACTCCTGATTTTCATTCTGCTCTGTGTCAGAGAGAAGATTTTAATTTTTTTCTCCCTTTATCAATCAACAACCACATTCTTCCAATTTTGAACTAGAGTAACAGGATAACAGCACCAGGCTCAGACAGTTACATAAACAAAAATCATCCTAATTATATGATAATGGACAATTTTATTGTGAGGTTTAGTAGGTGATGAAGAAAAAATTAAAGCTTGGGATTGGCAGACCATTTCTAAAGGAATTTTCATGATTAGACTAACTGCTGAGTATGGGCAGTTCCAGTCCCAGAGAGACTAAATTTCCAGTATACTCTGGCTTCAATGTACCTTAACGTTACTACCAGAGATTGCTAGAAATATCAAATTAGGAGCCAATGGGTATGCGCATGCCCAGGGCCTGGCTCTTGATCTGCACAAGCATTCCAGATTGCACCACTGAAGCTGGAATAACAAAACCATATGGAAAGTCAGAGCCTGTGGAAAACATTAAAGGCCTAAGTTTTCTTTCCTTAGCAATAGAAACAGAATATTGTCTGAGTGAAATCTGAGAAAAATATATTCTTCAAGACCTTATGGTCAAGCTTAGAGCTTAGCCTTTTGACTCTAAAATACATATATATATATGGCCTTAAATGGCACGGCATTAGTTAGGAATCCTAATAACGATATTCTGTTCAGTTTGCTCTTGACCATGAATAATGACTCTTCACCTCGACATAAGGCAGTTCTCTCTTAACATTTTCCAGTGCAGAAGTAACTGGAAAAACACCAAGTTATGAATGCAGAGGACCAGCCAACCCTTCTGTGCACTAACACCGAATTCAGAAGCTTTCCTTCAACATCACTTTGATGACCTCACTGCTTCTCCATCCGCTTCTGCTTGGCATCCAAACGCACTAGACTCTAACCCCTCCCACTCCCAACGCTCAGCAAGAATGGAGAGCAGCTTTCTTGGAGGAAGAAGGAATCCAGGACTTTTTCCAGGCGGTTGTGGAGAGCTGCTTCCATGTGGAGTTCCATGGGGAGCAAAGCAAACCAAGAGCACAGAGAAAGATACTGACAGATCCCTATCTGTAAAGCCCAGCAGAGCTAAGGTAAAGGGCAGGAAGAGTAGGAACAAGCCAAGGTCCAGGATCATCCGTGCAAATTCAGGATGATCTTTGAAGTACACAGGCAAGGACACATTAGAGTCCTCCACCAAAAGGGAAAGGTGGCCTGGGAATGGCAGGTCTTGGACCAAGGCTCAGCAAAAATCAGCTCTGGTTTTACAGGACAGCACAAAGGCACTTTTGCTACTAATGCAAAACTTTTCTTACTGAGGAAATAGATCAAGATGCGGCAGCCACATTTCAAATAATTGCAGATGGTGAGTGGGCTGGGAAGGAAAACTTGGGACCCAGAACATCATAGACAAAGTGGAAGCTTGAAACTGCAGTAAATTTAAGGAAATGATTTCTGAAATCCCTCGGCTGGCTAAGTGCTGCCTGACCATATTAAAATGACTGCGCTGTTTCCAAAACTAAAATATTTGATATGCCCGAAGAAGCTTCATGTAAACAAATTGGCTTGTTTATATTTTATCAAGTGAAAACACCAGTTGTGGTGGCACTATGCTGTTGGCACAGTGAGAAGTTTTCATTTTCAAAGTGGAACAGAAAGAAATAAAAGGAAGCAGAAATGGGAGTGACCATCCCAGGAAAACCACACAGAACTGCCCAGAATGGTGCAAAATCCTGTGGAGGAGCAAGCCCTGTGGCCCCAGGCTCACTACGCCTGCCTCTGCAGATCAGAGGCCAGGAAAGAGCAACCAAGGTCTCCCAGGACCTGTCTTCATCCTATCTCTCAGGAACAAGTCCAAAATATCCAAATATTCACCACTGTCCAGGCCATTCTCTCTTGCCTTTTTTGTTTCTCACCTTAAAAATCAGGAGAATATATATATATTCTCCTGATTTAGAGATATAGGCATTTCCTATAAGCAATTCTACTTTCTCTATCTAGAATTATGATTTGCAGCTTTGAATGAAGCACCTGCAGGATCTCTCATAAGTGCTTCTAGTGGGTACCCTTTTTTTCCATTAAGTGCCTACCATTTGCAGGGCAGATTTACTAGGGAGAAAGCATCAGTGTGGCAGAAGCCCATCACGAAGACAATGTTTTGGACATGACCTTCATAATGGAATAGCTTTCCGTCTTAAAAATATTTGTTTTCCAATAAAATTTGGTGGTCAAGAGATGTGGAAGCTACTGCTGGGAAGGGAGGTTCACACAGTGATGAAGGAGGAAAGTCTCTCAAGCTCATGCAGCAACTCTGGGACAGACCCACTCCTGGAGGCTGGAATTGGAGCTTAAATAATAAATAAATAGCCTCAACCCAGCCTCTGCTAATGAGTCATTTTGACCTGAGAACATTTCTTCAGTATAGCTGCCTTCAGATCCAAATGTTGACATGCATGATTGAAATCTTCAGAGAGACGTAGGAGACTTGGACACTCTTTCCAAATCCTCCCGCAAGAACAGAGAGTTCAAAACACTCAGAGCATCTCAGGCTCCGCACATACGGCTGTCTTACTCTAATGACCAAACCTTTTCTACAAGTCTTTTGTCCTCAATAATACTTTCACCCACACATCTTTCTCATGAAATCATAGGAAAAGTTGAGGGAGGACATTTATTGTCTTAGTTTGACTTAGCAAAGCTAAGGACTTAGAGCCTCTGTAGTCAGAGGAGAGAAGTTCAAACTCTCCTCACCACAATCCATGGCTGAATACAGGAAGACCTTCTTAAAGAACTTATCTTACAGGAAAGCAGAAGAAAGGAACAGACATATTGGTAAATGCTACTTTCAAGACAAATCTGCTCTGACAACCCAGCAGCGAGGTTGCTTTTTGGAAGTTGTTTTCCAATTTCTCAGCTACCTGAACACCGTATTTAATACCCTCGTAGCCTAGTTTCAGGCAAGATTGAGAATGAGGAGACAGAAGCAAACACAGGCCGGGCAAAAGGGCTGATGACACTTGCAAATCCTAAGTGAGGAAATCAAAGCAGAACAACACGGATGCAGCAGGAACAGAAGGAAGAAAGCTGGCAAGATGCTCCATTTGCCTTCCAAGGTTTGAACACTTCGTCTGAAGGCTGTTGGCAGCCACGGTCTGTACACACTCTTATATATGCAGGCCAGTCTGTAGGATCTTTGGGAACAGAGGAATCCCACAAACACGTTTAATGTCCCAAAAGTCTTTGGACCAGGACTCCAAAACAGCAAGAATCTCTTGCACAGCAGGATGACCCCTTCTAAAAAGTCTTAGTGACAGTAGAGAAGTTCCCAAGAGTCTTTTGGCAGATGAAGACCTGAATCACCATTGGTATGATGGAAGTGAGAGACTAAAAGCACCTTTTGCCTTTTCCAGGAGAGCAAAGAGCAGCACAGGCTCCCAGCATAGCTCTGCTACACAGTTATGTTCTACCATGCATGAAGCAGATCCTAATACCCAGGAAGTAGGTATAAGATTTCCAGCCCCTGTAGACATCTCCAGCTCTAGGCTCAGCTCTTCTGTGCTACTTTGCAACATTACAAAGGAAAGAAGACAAAAAGAATTGCTGTGTATTAGTTCATCTTCCACCTTGTCATTCCTTTTTCTCATGGCTTTTTAAATAGTAGTGTAAGTGAACATCACGAGGCTGCCCTGACTCCTCGCAATTGATTTCAGTTCATGCAGTGCTCACCCACACACTCTACCAGACTACAGAGACATCTCTCCAAGAAGCACTACTGACTCTCTGACTCCTTATCCAAGGAGTCCGATAGCACAAAAATCACCATCACTATTGCATTCCTTTATATAGTTGTGTTCTGCTTCCCATTTTAATATACATTCCTTAAAAGTTTGATTTTACAAATATTTTTATCTTTGTTCCCAAGAGTTCTTGAACATAGGAGTCGGAGGAAAATATCCAGTTGCCTCCTATAGTCACAACACCTATTTGCTTCTGCTCTTCCTTCCTTTCCTTCTCCCCATGACCTCCAAGGGCCCACAGCATTTCCATACCTAAGCTGGAAACAATGAATGCAAAGACAACAGGAAAACATCCTTTGCAGATTAGCTCAGGCAAGCAATTGTATTAATGTTTTCAGCAAAGCTGTGCTCAAGCCAAAAGCCTCCTGGCTTTAGTAAGTGCAGGTGGTTCCAATTATAGACACCCTATTACGAACCTACTTTTCTCAAGCCATGCGATTCTGCTCTACAGAAGTTGAGTTACGTGACCCAACAGCACATAGTTCTGCAATTGTGATGTACTTGACTGCCAGAGATGTTGCTATCAAGTCTCCAGAAACACAGTATTAGAATCAGAAAATGGGCACAGAGTTTACAGTAAGCGATTGCACGGCTGCCTTATACTGATGGTATATTTTATAAATAGGGCTCATAAAATGTATCTATATAAAAGGTATCTGTATACACAAAATGTGGAACAATAAAGAAATAAAGAAAAAATCTGCATCATAATCCAACAGAAAAGGATTGAACAGATTCCAGAGTCTGTCGTAGACAATAGCAGATACAGATCCAAGAATTCAAAACTTTATAGATATCTGCATCCTTTAGGCACATTATTGCAAAAACAGTCTTTCCCAAGGAAAGCTGGTACCACAGTTTAAAATGACACCTTAAACTGAACATACACTTATAATCTGTGCAGCTACTAGACATATGTGGGATTCCTTACTGTGTATGTGCAGCACCAAAATATAAAGCGCATGTTTTATATTTACTTAAGCAGTTTACTTAGATGGAGAGGCAGATTTTCATGGATGATGATATTAGCCAAAGCACTTGTGGTTTAGTTTCAACAACCTTCAAAGTACGAGGATCATCCATTCAGTAGTGGAGCTCAAGGAAGTAGAGATAGGGAAGGCTGAACTGAGGTGGACACAAAGCCAGAAGCAGGTCTCAATTGCACCAGCCACTTGCCAATGTGCAAAGTGCTGTGAGCAGATGCACTGCTCATTATAGTACATTTGCATATGTGTGTTTGAATTCTTGCCCTACTTAAAAATAACTAAGGAAGCAGAAGGGAAAGACATCTTTCCATGAGGGAGTGGGCTGGTTGTACATAGCACAAGTATGCAGAACACTGCATCTAGGAATAGATGTATGGTGGGTGGATCTCTTTTGTAACAGCAACACTAATATAGGCATAATTTTTATTTTTGGAGCTATACATGACATGTGCAGGTACCTGAAAGGTTTTACTTTTAGGGATAAGTCAACCCAGAAAGACAAAAATGCTATTCAAATGCCACGATCCATGCATGCTGAATCCATACTCAGAATTCCTGAGGTCCACGCATAGCTCTGCCTGCTGGCTTGGGCTGATGTCCACTTTCCTGATCTCTGATCTCCTTCCCAATGACTGCCATTCTATGCCACAGCTTGAACTGTATATGCAGCACACAGATGTGCAATATAATTTTATATATATGCACAGATGCGGCAAGGTGCAGAGTCACACAGCTGCCCTTCTCACCAGTCCCATTCTGTGCCTCTGTCTAACAGGAGTCCAAATTAATCAAGAGATAAAAACCACATTTCAAGACGATAGTCCACTTGCAGCAACCCGGACTTGCTCAGCTACATCAACTGTGTGGAATGGTAAAACCATCTTTTGCTGAATGTCCTAAATACCAGAGTCAGCTTTTCTTCCTCTTTTCCATCCTTCTCTAATCAGCTGTCATCCCTGGCAAGCAACCATTGCAGTCCCGAAAATCCCGGAAAAATAAGTAATTTTGAGGTAAGAGTCATTGCTTTTGAAATTAAGTACTAGAAGCTGGGTGTAAACAGGCGCTATAAAGTTTAACTCATATTCACTGAGCTTAATCTACTCTTCCACTCTTGCAGCTGGGAAGAGCCTGTGGAATTGTAAGTGTTGTCAGATATTTAAACAAGACAAGTTAAATCTCTGCACTGTAGAGCCAGGAACACATGTGCACTCATTCACTTCTACCTGCTGCAAGCCTCCAGTTAGGCTGACATGTGGAGAACTCCATGTTGTTAAGATATGCTTCATTAAGGAACCATCAAGTACCGCATGGCTAATCAGGGAAGTTCCTTCCTCACTAGAGCATCTTCTCCAGGTTCTGAGAACCTCCTGGGACTATACGCAGAACCAGCCTATTGCAATACTCTCCAATGCTCGTTCTTCAAGCTGCCTGGCTCAGAATGAGGAAGCTGAGAGACTTAACTGGGAAAAAAATGAGTCTGAGATACCAACATCCATCCCTGGTGCGGGCCCTAATGTTATCTCCCACAGAAGTGCACACCCAGGACTTGAGAACACTTTCCAATGATTTCTCACAGGGTTTTGATTCAATGAATTGACATTTCCTAGCAAAGAATAATTTCACTTGAAAATTCCTAAACCAGACCTAATCTGGTCTAGCATTGGGTCTGCTCCTAATATAATAAAAATTACAGGCCAGCTCCTCAGTTGCTCTAGCTCCAGAGCCTGAGGAACTAGTGGAGTGATGCCATCTCGCTGCAACCTGGCACCTACTACTTTTGGCCAGCTACCTGTTTCTAGCTCTTTACAGGCATTTGCCTTAAATGACCCAGGCTACAGTGGACAGCTGTAAAATCTGATCTGTAGCTTGCTCCTCATTCATGTCTTGCTGTTCAATCAGTCTTGGTGATCACGCTTTAAATGGTCTGTGGTCTTTTAGTTGGCAGTACACAATAAAGCCCAGTACGTTCATGATTCACTGTCTTTGGTCTGGCTGATGTGGTGCGAGTCATCTTTGCCTTTTGGGATGTGGTCAGAAGAGACCCTGGAGACATCTGAACCCAAACAAGAGTCATAGCACAGCAGATAATGAAGAACTGGGCCTGTTCCAATAGTGCAGACACAGAAAGGTGGGGAAAACACAGACTTTACATCATCTGTTGGGAAATGGTTAAGGGAGCAAGGCTCGGAAGGGAGCAAGGGGGGTTCAGTAATGGAAAAGTACTGGCAGTGAAGTAACTAGGCTGTGGGGGAAAACCAGGATCTGAGCACCTGGCTTGCAGCATGGCAACAAGCAATCAGCCAATCAGCGAAGGGGAGGCAGAAATTGTAACCACTGCAAATTGTAACAAGTGTGTGCTCACCCCTATATAGTTGACCTGTTCAGAGCAGTAAAGTGAAGCCTTGATCACTCATGTGGAGTTTGTCGCGGCTGCCTGCGTGCTGGGCACCAAATCCTGAGGAAGGTCCACAGCAATCATCTTCTTACCTACATGTGCTTGCGAGACCTGCATCAAAACCTCAACCAGCCGTTTGTTAAGGCCATCACACTACATTTTGGAAAGACCAAACAGTCTTTCCTTTGATGGGAAGGTATATATAGAAGAACAGTCATTTGAGGGTCCGAATCTGACACTATTAGAATTATTTAAGAGCAAATCAGATAATACTAAAAAAGAGAAGGTAGCTCAGGCACTTCACTGCCACAAGCTTCACCTCATGATGCTTGGAACTCTAAAGCATTAACCAGGAATAAAATGAAAGATACTACTTCCTGCTAAGACGTGTTCCTCCTGACTGCCTCCACATCTGCAGAGGCTCAGAAGCACGTTCCTTTCTCGCTGTCTGGTTTAAATTAAACTCAGTAACTTGCTTCAGACTCCAGAACACGAAGAACTCATGACTCATATGCAGTCATTCCTCTTTTAGCTGAATGAAGCCTGACAGGGAAGCCCGGTGCTCATTAGAAGCAGGGAAAGGATGTGGAAACCCAAAGGTAGCGTAGAGGAGGTGGCAGAAGAGCACTACGGCAATAACGAGATGCCAAGGGGTCCATCATTGGGTCCCTTGAGCACAGCATCTGTACATTAGCCACAGAAGTCAACCCCGGACGCAGGTGCTTTCAGGTCCAGGATGGATATCCGCTTACCCACAATGGGACAAAAGCACAATTCTGGCCGGTTCTCAAGGAAGAAGTCATTGAGAGAGGGCAGACTGGAACATAGCAACCATACATATTGAGGGAGATTCAGCATGAAAAGGAAGTGGCAGATTACCTGGCAACAAACAGCTAAGCAAGATATCCTGTTTAAAGAACCTTGTGATTGAGAACATTTATGTGGATGCTATCCAAAGGACCCCACCTTTGTTTTTAGCTGCTCTGGCATCTTTCCAGCTCCTAGAAAATTCTGTTTGGATTTTGAGGGTAGAGCTACTGCATTTTTCTCAGTATATACTAAGTTTCTGAGGTATGAGCTGGTGATACTCCAAGCATATTGCATTCTCCAAGAAGATGGCAGGGTCCTATAGCTGCCATACATGGCATCAACCTTTCTGCTGGTTGCAATCCCATTAGTCCCCTCCCTGAGATAAGACCTTCATTCATCACTTTCCCTAATAATATAATCAAGCAGTCAATCAAGGCTCACTCAGATGCTTGGATAAAATTCATTTAATTACCAATGCTATGAAAAAAATATTTGCTACTGAACTCTACATTTATAGCATAATAAAGCCACTGAGCCAGCCTCATCAGTACCATTGGGTCACTGGAATTTACAAGGACTCTTAAAAGTTCATTTGCGTATGTAGTTTTGCACTTCTCAACATGAATGTTCCTCATCAAGAATCACCTACAACAAAGTACAAACCAGAGTGTGTCCTGCTACTGCTAATCTCATCACCCTTCACTGATTTATTCAGAACAAGTTAACTCACATAATGAAGGTGCACAAGGAAGGTGGACAACAGTCAGAATTCAAGACATAAAAAGACTCTGAGTAATAGGGTACAATTCTGGAATGGAACAGGACACGTGCTCCTATGAAGGTACCACAATAAACCAGGTTTGCTGAGCATATTGAAAAAGAAGGTCTTAAAAATACCTGTATGGGGAGGCTGGTTTATCTTGTATTATTCAATAATCCTCATTTCTTGGAAGCCTTCTCTTTTCTTAAAAGCCTTAAATCATAGATCTGTGCTTCTCCAGTCTGAAGATGCCTGATCTGGAGAACGCAAATTCAGAGTTAACACAGACTTGGGCACCTTGAGGACATTTACTTCATTTAATCTCTGCTTCAGTAGCACCATTGACTGTACCATTAAATGAAACTCAGTTCTCAAAGCTTCATAAAGCCTGTTGCCTAAAGATGGAATTCGATGACTTCATAAATGGCAGAAGTTGTTTAAAACAAACAGATCATTCCACAAAGATTTAAGTGTTACATTTTTCCATTTCTTATTACTTCAAAATATTGTCTCAATACCAAATAACAAATGAGCAGAGGGAAGAAAAACCTTGAGAAGGAAATAGAAAAAAAAATAAAGTACTACGTGGAAAGCCAGACATAATGAGGACACGAAGTGACCACTGCTCCCACCAGACATCTCTCAGGCATTGTTTTCCATTTAAGTTTTTTATTTTTTTCCCCTTGAATATACTTCAACTAATAGCTTAAAATTCCAGTCATCCGGGACAGGCAGCTGCCATGAGAACAGGTACAATATGTACCCTTATGGAAAGCTTCCTGACAGCCTTTTCTGGTGTAAGTTAGCCCAAAATTAAAGACCACAACGTTACTAGGGGTGGTTGCTTTGTCCAGCTGTATTGCTTGCCTTAAGGTACAGCTTGGTTTTTATCAAAGCCACCTTCCATAGGGCTATGCAGGCATCCTGCTCCTGGAAAACGGGCTATCCAGAAGGGACCAAGAGTTCAAGATTCCTAAACTTTTATTAGGATGAAAATCAGTGCAAGTCCATTGCTGTTTAAAAAAAAAAATAGATCCTAGCTACAGTTTACTTTTCCCCGCTTAGAAACGTGGAAAAGTTTGTTCAGCTTAAAATTTCCTGTTTGGCATTAGCAGCTGCTGGCTATGGTATTTATAAATATTTCAGCAGACACTTTGAGGGGATCTGGTTACAATTAGAAGGCAAGCAATGCACTGCTGCAGTCCCTGCATCCCGCAAGACCCTTCCCACAGCAAGGTCACTTGAGGGAGCAGAGGGCTCACTATCCTGCAGGCCATGCATGTTCAAGGATGTGCTTTAGTTCAACTTAAGGGGCCTGTTTTTAAACAGGAAAGTGAAATGACTTGTTTGTGGTACCCAAACCCAACCCAACAGTGAGTCTCAACCAGCCATCCAAGCAATGCCGGAAAAGACCGAGTTTTGGTGTTTGCAGCAGACGGCAAGATGAGATGTTGTCTGCCTACCTAGCCTAGGTCTGACCCATCCTGCAGAGCCTCCTGCTTTGCAGTTATGAGGTGCATATAACTCTGACAAATCACTGCAACAAAGATCTCTTGCATATGTTCATCAGCATAGCTCCATGTCTGGGACCAAGGACTTATCACTTTGGGCTCAAAGCTTGACTGAGGGAGCCATGGCTTGGAGATGACATAATTGCATCAGATAATCATACCAACCAAGAGGAAAAAAAAGCACAAGAGGAGCATGGATTGATGGGGGATGCAGGTGGTGACCAGAGCCATTGAGTTCAGTCATCATTTGACAGCTTGTCTTAGGCAAGTTTGTCCCTGAGACTGTTCTGTAGCAGCTTCTCCATGGCTTGCATCCAGCCATCTCCATCACCACATTTCCATACAGAAAGGAAAACGATTGCAAGATCAAGACTCAAAGCTGAGGCAACTCACAATGTCCCCTACAACTCAACTCAAAGCTCTCTATAGCTTCCCAGGTGTTTCAGAGGTGGTTGGAAGTCATCTCACTGCTCTTTCCCCAAATTCTAGGGAAATTCTAAGTTCTAGGGAAAGAGCAGCACACACGTAAGGTGAGATAGGCCTGGAAGAAGAAAGTCCCTAAAGAATTACGCAACTAAAACTGTCCATGGGAAAGTCACCTTTCCCAAGTTCCTCATTTGCTCTTTTTATGTGAAGAGATGCAGAATCTGCTGAGCAAATAAAAGGCATAATTGCACAGCCTCAGCCCCAGCCTGTTTCCGGTCATACACAAGACCATCATGAATATCTTGAAGAGCAGCATTTCCTGAACTTGAAGTGCTCACAGATGGTGTCGTCCCAGAGCACGTTTCTGCTGATGCTTCTTGGTTCCCTTAGCCTTGCGTGACTGCTCTGGAGCTTTGGTTTGTTTATTCCACTTTTTCCTGGTCTTTTAGTTACGAGTTAAGGAAGGGAACCAGCCACTTTTGCTAGTTTAATCACTTGCTGATGCCAGTTCACGTCAGTGTGAGTGATTAACGGGGTGTGTCACTATCATTCATGTGAGCAAGGATTGCAAAACCAGGCCGCTTTGGTCCGAGTACAGTGAAGGACGTCCCGTTGTCAAGGATGAGTGTGTAAATATTTCCGTCTGAGCACTGTTGGGTCCTTGTGATAGAGGAAGAGGGCGAGGGTCTACCACCTGTCCAGTTTTAGAGTCAAATTTGGTAGAGTGCCCCATCCAACCAGATGGAAAGTCTACCTGTGCACCAAGTTGGCCAAGCACATACTTGAGTCTTCTACGGGATATCCATCTCATAGACATTGAAAAGGGTTACTTTTATTATCCTCATTGTAGAGGCTTTGAAAACAAAGCCAAAAGCTAGGAGAGCTATGCAGAAGTACAAACAAAAATCCTGAACTCTGAGTTAAGCTGCCTGCTCCCACGAAACCAGAAATTCAGTGAGTGTCCTCAGAGGGCCTCCAGCTTCTGCACAACTATTTTGCAGGCAAGACTTCCAGAATCCTTCCTTAGATGGAATACGTAAACCCGTAGTGATGCATTTGTCCTGGACAAATGTAGGGCTTGATGAGAAAGCTGTGCATGAAAAATGTTGAAAGCAAAATTGCAGAATTCAGATGAAGTCCCATTGGAAAGATGGATTGAACAGGGGAAGAAAAGAGAGGCTGAAAGTTAAGAACCTGACAGGAAGCCAATATTTCTGAAAAGTTGCATAAACGTCAAGGATAAGTGGACCAGGAAAAAGATGCGTCTGGGCTGACTCCTGACAACTTCATAATGCCTTTTTTTCCTTGTTTTTTTTTTCTTTTCTTTTTTTTTCACCCCCCACTGTATCTTGAATGACAGCATCCAACAAACAAACCCTTCCTGTCACCTTCCTTTCCAGGAAGATGTAACTAATCCTTTGGAAAATTACTGTACCTTAGCAGAGGGATGCTGCATGACTCGCCAGATACTTGATACCTTTCTGTTCACACACCAAATAACCTCTCCGAGGAAAAGCTCCGAATCTCTGCAAGGTGCTAGCTCATAAAATGCTATTAAACAAAGGCATCATCAATTGTGGAAGGAAAATAATGTGCTTACTAAGCACTCTTGATTGGGGAATTTACTAATTTCTGCAAATCTCAGATTTGTCACTGGAAAAGACTCTGGGTCAAAGAAAAAGAAAAAAGAAAAAAAGAAAAAAAAGAAAAAAAAGAAAAAAGAAAAAAGAAAAAAAGAAAAAAAGAAAAAAAGAAAAAAGAAAAAAAGAAAAAAGAAAAAAAGAAAAAAGAAAAAAAGAAAAAAGAAAAAAAAGAAAAAAAACACAAATGTTGCCTGAGCCACAGCTGGACGCCTCAAATGCCGCTTGCTCCTATGAGTCCATCTTTCACCAGGGCTAGCAGTTCCCTTCACTTATTATTCCGAAGAGCCAAACAGGTGCCAAACCCACGCATAGCGATGAGCATGGGCGTACAGGGGGAAGGCAACAAGGCTAATCTCTTCCAGCAGCAGCTTGTGGGTGGCTTCACCTCTGCCTTCAGCCTTGAGGCTTTCAGGCCCAAGGGGAGCATCTTTCTGCAGTGCATCTGGCCAGGGCGCCTCGGCGTCACCGCGCTGCCCTCTCCCCTCGCCTGCCCTTTGACACGAGCGGATGCTCCTGCGTTGGGGATGCAGTTGTGCAACACGATGCGCATCCCCAGCCAGCCCTTGCATGGCCTCCCTGACCACCCAAACACCAGCACATGGGGCAAATCAAGGATTTTTTTCACGAGCCAAGCAAACAACTCCCCAAGGTTTCCATGATGCTGCAAGAGCACGTGTTTTCCACTACATCTCTTTGCATGCCGTCCCTCCTAGGACAAAGCACAGTCATGTTCTCCTGCTTTGAATCCATTTGCAGAAAGCTCCTGGAAATGTCTGGAAGTAACAGAGATTTCTACGTGCAAAGTAGCCCCTGGTTCTTGCCTTTAAATGCAGATGAACAAGACACCGCATTAAACTGCCCCAAAATGAAGCATTTCACGTGTAAATGTTTGCTTTGGTGTACAGTTTCCAGCCCTTCAGAAAAGTTGCTTTATTTTCAGTGTCCTGATTCAGAAAAGCATTTGTGCTCAAGCTGCACAGAAAACACCTTTCAGCACAGGCTTTTCACTTAAATTATTGCCGGGAGTTAAGGCGATTTCAGGACTTACAGCTATTAAGTGTATGCTTCAGTGTACTTTTCCTAAATGGGCTTGAGCATACATTTAATTATTTTCTTGAACCAGAGCCACTGCAAGTGAAGGAATTATTGTTATAAAAAATGTAAACAAGGGAGGCTGCACATTCCTGTAAACAGGCTGCATAAAAGCACCCTTACTCCTAATGAAAAAAAAAAGCAACATTTTCCTCATGCTCAGAGGAAAAAAAAGGTTCATATTTACTCCATTTAGCTCTTTTTCTCCCCAGGATAATCTCAACCTGGGAGGGACTTTCTGCCAAAGATAATCCATTTTGAGCTTACAGGGCAAGGTACCCTGCCCAAACTGATTTTGTGCTTGAAACATTCAAAAAAAAGAAAAAAAGAAAAAGAAAAGAAAAAGAAAAGAAAAAGAAAAGAAAAAGAAAAGAAAAAGAAAAGAAAAAGAAA
>JAUBOD010001004.1:5431407-5443984 GCA_032353885.1 Nothura maculosa
CGTGAATTAGTTTTTGAAACCAGAGATCTGCACAGCCTGGTAGAGACTGTACTGGAATATGCATGTTTGAGAGGGACATATATATGTGTATATATAGATATAAGTATATCTAAATATATGTCATCTCACTACCAAAGAAGGGAAATTATTCATAGACATAGAAGATATTAAAGCATAAAATAAGAATGGCACCGCTATTGTCCTCATACCCCTGGGTTTGCACACGTGCAGCTTGTCCCTGTTCCCGTGCTGCCGTGCTGTAAATCTCAAAGCTGATATTAACTTGCAGCAGCGGGACCAGAGCAAGCAGAGCATCAATCCCTGGCCAGCAGGGGTTACTCTAACCAGTGATTTTGAGCAACCTTTCTGGTTGGAGCCTAAGATTGCCTTTCACCATTGCAGGGAATCCAGGCAAATAAATTTGAATCCATCCAGCCAAAACTTGATTCCAGTTGGAATCTGTCCCAGAACTTACAGAGATGAATATGCATTTTCTTTAATGCTCATTATCTGTGTTTATTAAAGGAGAAGAATTAAATTTACATTATTTACTAATTTCTACTAAATATCAGTGCCCACAGCGTGGATCGTATCCAATATGCTCAAGGTTCCTTGTTCTAAGATAAACAAACCTCTAAATCCAGAGCTTTTTAATATTAAAATTCCCGTTGTGCTCAAGAGCAGATGTCACACATTTTGGCCAGGTGTCCTCCTTCCCAAACAGCTCCCATTTGTGGATCCTGTGGAAAGGATGCTAATGGTGCAGGTTCCTTCCGGAGCGCCAGCAATATGTCATGAAGGAATTTAATTCACTGTGGGAACTTGTCTTGGAAACCCGGCTACTGTGTCTTGTCTTCCTATGTGAAGGTGAGCTTCCTTGGCTCACCCCAGGGTGATTCACCTTCCTCATAAAGCTGCACTAAGCTCTGTTGTCTCAAGAGCAGCTCCTAGGAGTCCTTTAGTTCTGCTTGTATCCATAAATTGTAAGAGACCACTGTGCTGGGCCAGCCTGTGTTGGGTGATAGGGTCATGGCCATAGCACACAGTGCTGGTAGGTTGGTATTTTACATGTATCGTGCCTATTTTTCACTCTCTCCTGGTTGTCCACTGACCTTGTGAGTTCCTGAGTTCCTTGGAGCTTTCTTCTTTCTGTACAACTTCAAAGAGAGATGAGTTGTATCAGGAACAGCATCCCCAACCTACGGTTGGTGGCACTGTTGGTGGTTGATGGATGTATTAGCAGTCAGCAACTTATTACTGACACATTGCAATGAGTTTGGGGCTCTTGAGGAAAGAGACGTTGGGAGACATACACCATCTCCAAGGAGGACGCTGGGGATTCTGCTGAATTAATAGTAAAACTGTTGTGACGGGAGAGGGCAGCTCTCCTAATCTGGGTTTGCATGCTGAACCACAAATCACATAGGTATCTGTCAGCTTTGATATACTCTTGAAAGAATATATCAAGAGAAGGTTGCATATAGCTAATCATTAGCTGTAATCTTTACATCTGATCTGTTAAACAATCTAATTATTAATTTCAGTACACCACACCTGCATACCATTAGTTGGTACAACTGCATTGGTTTGTATAACTTGTGGGAATAAATAGGTTTACACAATCAAATTTTGAAGATCTCTACAGTCTGGGATCGATCCAAGAAAACAACAAATGATGAACTTGGACCTCAAGCCAGGTGTCCAGTCATGAACATGCCTGATGCTGTTAGGACTTATCATATGGTCCAGCAGCGTGGATGTCAGAACAAACACGTTATAGGAGGCGAAGACTCTCTCAAGGCTGTATCTCTGATCTCATGCAATTCTGTGGGCTTCTGGTCATTCTGTACTTCGTTTGTCTCTTGATACACTTCTAGATGGCCTTTACTGGTGCTGTGTCCCTTTTTTTGTAATGAGTAGCGTAGTATTTATTTTTTTCCAGGACCATTTGTATCAGACTGAATGGTCCTTCTTGGGAAGGAATCTCTGAGAGGGCACAGTTATCATTCTCACAGAATGCCTTTTGTTTCCCCTATTTCACCCACACTGCTTCACATCACTGGTAGTTTCCCCTCATGTGAGGGGATTTCTCGGTTTACTCCCTGGGAAACTCTGTTTTACATTATCACATTGTTCCAAAGCCCAAGTGTTTCCCAGCTGTTGGCCACCTCCTGGAGAATCCTCTGTACCTGCTTTGATGCACCTCTTTGTGTATCATTTTTTTCTTTACACATATGCAATTAAAAAAAAAAAGAGTATGTGGAGTATGTGTACACTTTTTTGTTTGCACGTTTTACATGTGGCAAAATTTTCACTGGTTGTCAGGATTTTCTGGTCTTCTAGTTTGAACCAAGGGTTGACCTGAAGCCAAGTGGTCGCAGGATGTTGCGAGAGCAGCTACAAACAGCAACACTGTCTTCAGCTGCAGCCCCCTCTTAACTCATGAAGTCTGGTGGGTTCTTCCTTTATTTTCCCTCATCTTTGATCCTCAAGGACCATATACACCACAGAATGGTTGAGGTTGGAAGGAAGCCCTAGAGATCGTCTAGTCCAACCTCCCTGCTCCAACAGCGACACCCAGAGCACAGGGCACAGATGGTGTGAACACCATCGCTTTTCTTTTCTTTTATGGTGTTTTACCACCAAAATGTGAAGGCAAAAGGTATGGGAGTGCAGGAAAATCATAAAGTGAGAAACTTCTTCTGCCACCGTGGAACTTTCTTAAAATTAAGTGGGCAGATTTATATCCTGCCTCAAGTCAGACAAAAGAGCTCTCCTCTCCCACAGGCTGCTTGCAAACTCAGAAGTAGACCGATCATTATCTGCATCTCTTAAGTCATGATTTCCCTGTTATTTTGCTGTTTTACAATTCCAATTTTGTGGGGCGAGAAGGGGAAACTCCCTTCACTCCTGGACTTTCTATTGACCTATTACCCCTGGAAACTATTTGTTACGTATGAATGTTATTGGATTAAGAAAAAGCAAATAGGAACACAATGGAAAAAAAGTGGTTTTAATATCATTTATTACTTACTATCACTTTTCTAGATTACAGCTGATATAAGCTTAGTATTATTTAGCACATTACTACAATACTAGATTTAAGATAGGAGAAAGAGTGCAGATATATTGGTCATTTGTAGCACAGATGCAGCCTATGCTGCTGATAACCCAACAGGGAGAAGACTATGGTCATCCTTAAAAAAACTACTGTTTAAGAGTATTGGGGACATTTGTGAATATTGGTGGTAGCTCTAACGCGATGTCAGAAGATCGCTGTAGGAACTGGTGCAGTCTGCGAGGTGGCTTCCAGGAAAAAGTGGCTTTACTGCAATTCTTAGATCCAGTTGACCCAAAGACTTTGCAGTTGACTTCAAAAGCAAAAGCCCATAGAAGTAGCAGAAAAAATCTAACTTCTGGAGATTTTTTATTTGAGTAGTTCAAACGTGGGAGAACAAGATGGCAGGAGAGAGAGGGTAGAGGTCGTTACCTTGGCTTTAGTCTTCGTAGCAGCACAATCTGATATTGTGGGTATCATCATTTACATCAGGCAAATCTTAGTCTTCCGACAACGTCGAATGCAGGGACATTTGAGAAATGTTGGGGAGAAATGAGTTCTCCCTGTCACCAAACTCTTCGTGTTCACATGCCTTGGGAGGATGTCGTGACAATTGATCAGATAAGATCATCTTTCTTATACAAATGTGTAAATCTGCTTGTAAATAATGAGTTATGATTTATGTCAGAGAATAGCACTTGAAGGTCACTTGTTACTTGAATAGCAGCCCAGAGCTGCTCCTTCCCAGAGAACAGCATATGCCAGACTTGTTCTTACAGTGGTGCAAGACTCTCAGAAAAAATATATGTGTATTTACATATATATATGTATATATTTATATATATACACCAGATGCACTAGGGCAGTCATAGCATGTCCAACAATGCCTTCTAAACCCAGTGATCTCTGAGGCTGTGACAGAGCACAACAGCTTTGGTTCTGCAATCACATGGGTGTCCCAGCAGAGATCCGGGTGTCCCAGCAGAGGTCCAGGTGTATAAAACTGCCCTTCCCAGAGCAGTTTCTGGAGAAAACACTAGGGCTTTTCCAGGAGCTGTGGTCCTAACTGGATACCTGGCCTAAGACCATGGAAGAGCAGGTCTTGTGATTGGGTTTCCAGCTGGCTGTGGTCTCCAGCCAAACCTTTCAAAGAAAGCATTGGAGAACTTGGGAATAGGGGATTGGGGAAACATCCTTATTGAAGACTAAAGCAGTTTTTTGAGTGCTTTTGGTGCTTTCATAGCATACAATTTAGCATTACTTGATACTAACATGAAAAACAAAAATGATATTGTTGCACTGACGTGTGCATTGGGATTGGCCAAAAGTCTTGTGTTCCAGAAGAAAGCAGGTAGTCTTCACCCCTGGGTTTTACAGAGGTAATGGTATTTCTTTCCAGCCAGAGCTATATGTATTTGGAAGCAGACACCACAGACACCCATTGAGGTGTGTGGTTGGAGGAAGGGCTTCCAAAATCATGGCCCACTGCCCATTCCCCGTGGTAGATCCAGCTATTCCTCAGTGCAAGGCACATGTGTGGGCAGAGTCACCTCGTGTCACCGCTACCTTCTTCCCCTCCACTGTCCCCTCCACCCCGTGCCACTTCCTCCCCTTCAGACATCGCATGACACATTGTGCTAGAGAGCGATAAGCGAGATAGCAGAAAATGCTACTCGTTACAGTAATTATGTAGCTCAATGGATTACTGTTTCCTTTCCTTTTGTTCTGGTGGTTTCACAATACCAGCATGAGCCAAACTGAGAGAGAAAGTGGCGTGACGGGGGCCCAGCACCACACAGGAGGGGGTTCCACCCCACCGGGAGAAATCCAGCCCTTGCCATGCATCTGCCAAGGAGCTTGGGGAGGATTTGGGTCCCCATGGGGAGGCAGGAGCAAAATGGGAAGGGGACAGAGCATTAGCATCTTTCCTGGGGTCTAGATTGCTGGGGCTTCAGCTGGGGCTTCAGCAACAAGTGAATCTCTCATCCCTTTCTTTAACTTGCAGCAGTCTTTAAGAATTACTGGAGCAATTGCTGTTATCCCAGTAGCACTTCCCCAATGCTCCTTGCATCTCCATGGCCTTTTCCTGGCAGCTCCTGGGATGCAGCGCTCAGGCCTGAGGACAGGGAAGGCCCCATTCCAGCCTGTGCCAGTCTGCACTGCTTTAAATGCATCCTGCAAACGGAGACATCCGATGAGCAGATCGTTTGCAGCCCTCTGTGCTGCAGTTCAGCAGGGCTTGGGCTCTGGCTTCCCCTGCAAGAGTTTCACACCGCTGGGCTGCACAGGCGGGAGGCAGCATCTCTGTGGTGCCAGGCATGGTGCTTGGAACCAGATTCATCACATCGCCTTTCACTACCGCATCTTTTACTTATTTTTTGTGAAATCTTTTGAGAGTCAAAGAATCAGATACTGAATGTTCTTTCCCTTTGCACCTTGCCGCAGGCAGGTTCAAGAACAGGTGCCTGCAGCCTTAGGACCTTGGAGCTCTTTGGTTTATAAAAACCAGTCATCGTTCTTTGGAATTTGTGCTGCTACACCTTGTGACTGGACACAGTGCTGGCAAACTACAAGCACAAAGATAAGAAAAGCATCAAAGAAACACTAAAATCACGTGGACTTTGCTTAGCAATACTTAAAACCATTATTATCATTATATATCTTATTTGCTCGAGAGATATTTGGAGATCTATCTAAGATCAGGCACTAATCTTAGCCTCAGAGCTGGGTAAGCCCAAGCAAGCTCCAGATTTGTTAAGATCTGTTGATGCTAATGACATCTTTTTGCCTGCAACATGCGCGAGTATTTTGCTGATTTGGGAGCCAAATACTCATAAGAAAGGCTGATGATTTTTTGTTTGGACTAAAACCAAATTTCATCTATGTAATAGTCTTTTTTTTTATTCTAATTTTATCATAGGTGTCAAATGAAGAAATGCATTTGTCTAATATGTCTTAAGTTTAGCTGCCTTTATATGTCAGTCAAAGAAACCATCAGTAAGGCTGGAATAGCTGGCGGATACAACCATCTCCCTGACATATTTTCCCTCCCAGCAAGGTTCCCATTTTGCCTGGTTTGTTTCTGCTGGGATGAGTGGAGAGGCAACACTGAAGTGCACCCGAGCTCTCTGCAGTATGGAAACATCTCCATGAAAAACAAGACAAAATGTATCCTAAGAAATGGGCCACAGGACATTTCAAAGAAACAAGCCTATTGAGAACTTCTAATTAACCTTGGCCATGTTCTTCCTATCGTATATTAAGACATTCATGAGCTCTCCAATAATGAACATTTAGAAGGTGAAGGAAAAAAAAAAAAAGAAAAAATCGAGCAGCTTGGGGCAGGAAAGGCTGCAGCCTGGCAGGAAAGCAGCTCGCAAATCAGTACCAGTGCACAGATTATCAAAAAATAAAGCTGGTGCAGAAAGGAAACACAGAGTCAATATTTGGGGCATCAGCGCACGCACTTTCTGCAGGTGGTCAGGGCAAAACCAGAAGGGGCTGTGCAAACACTAACATAGGTGGAGAGAGGCCTTTTCCACCCTGATGGACACAACGCTGGGGATGGGGACGGGCTCTGTCAGCCCTGCGAACGCCTGTGCATTTTGCTGGAGCCTCTTTCAAGAGGGAATTGCTCTGCCTGGAGCTTTGCAGAAACTGCTTCATTTTCAGGCAGAGGATGTGCAGACGCTTCAGGGCCCTCTGATGGATGCTATGGTATCAGGAGCATTTGCAACCATAACTAACGCCAAAGGCTGAAGAAGCCTCAGGAATTGGAAATACAATTTTAGAGCTACTTTTTCCTTTCACCTTTTCCTTACCTTTACCTTTTTTTTTTCCTTTCTTCCAAATCTTAGCTGAAAAAGAAATCAAGCTTTGGCTTGAACCAGGTTTGATTACTTTTTATAAATATGAAATAAGAGTATATATAATATAAAGCATATAAAATAAACTCTTGAACACTGACAGTGTTCATGTAAATTAATTTTATTGATTTTTTATCAATTTCCATGGACAATAAATATAATAAATAATTTTCCCCTTCCCCACTCCCATCTCTGAGTTTTGGGCTAGTGAAGCTTTCAGCTCTTCAAGCTTTGCTCTTCTTGATGGCTTGGTAGGTTTTCAGGATCTCAGTCAGAAATTCCTTCACATTCCCCTTGTCTCTGGGCTGGCAACGATTACTGCGTGAGAGGTGCTGTGGTAGGAGAAAGAAGAAAAAAGCCTTTAAATATCCCTGGAGCTGAATAAGGATTTCAAGCGCGATTCCTGAAGAGCTGCGTCCTGAGCAGTGAGTGAGAGGGGCTGTCCGGGTTGTCCTGGAGGATGTGAAACCAGACAGCAGTGCAGTCATAGCCCACGTCACTGCAAGGAGCTACAGGGATCTCCTCCTGCTTCAGAAGGACAACGGGGCAGGCAGTCCTGCTGAGCACGATCACTAGTTGAGGATCCTATGGGGAGCTTCAACCCTTGAGGAAAACAGAGCTCATAGGGGTCTAAAGGAGCACAAAAGGACATGACCGGCCTGTGCTGAGCCCAATTGAAAAGGGCACATAGCCAAGGAATGCAGGCAAAGCTCCCCGGTGTGCGGTGTTTGAGCCTCATACTTGGAAATGGGGAGCTTTGAGAAGGCACTGGGTGGGAAAAGCCATCTCCAAGTGTCCTCTGCTGAGTTCAATCGCTTCCTGCATCCCCCACGTATCTTCCAGTATCGTGTCTGGCTTCCGTGTAGAGGAGGTGTTAAAACACATTTGAATTTAATCAGACAACTGCAAGCATTTAAGCTATCTAAAAACAAAGCCCAGAAAACTCCTCTGTTTTGCAAAAACTGGATAACCACGGGAAAACAGGAACTCTCTTACTCCACAGAACTTTCTCTCCAGCTGAATCTGGAAGGACTGGTTAAGGAGCCGAAGGATCTGCTCCGGATTCCCGTTGCTTTCCATCAGGCGCTCGGTTCCTTCCACAAAGCAGGACAGCTCGTGGCCAGCCTGTCAAACAGAGACCGGGTCAGAGAGACCCATCAAGCGGCCGGGATGCATTTCCTGCTCCTCTGCCAGCACAAAAGAAACACGGATTCCCTAATCCATGAGAATCCATGAGAATTAAGGAGAGCACAGCAGAAATGCAGAGCTGCCCACGAACGCAGTGGTGTTTGGAGGGCCCAGCATGCCCAGCCTAGGGCTGCAAAGGTTTGGGGCACCTTCCTATCAAGCAAATTCCCAGGGAGCTCCTCAAAGCCTCCAGAGCTGCAGATGTTTAAGTCAAGCCTATGAGGAGCTTGTGCCTAACTCTAGGCTTGACTAATTGCACGGCAAGGACTCCTGCCCCTTAGGAACAAAAATATCAAGCTTTGTTATCACTTGTTGCTCACATATCAAAAATCTTCCTCATAAACGAAAGCAAAACTTAGGCAAGGAGCAAAACAAACAAGTTTCAGCACAAGTAACATCTAACTTCTTTAAGACTTACAGGAACTTAGAAAAACAGCATATTTACTTACCTCAGGAATAGGAAGGCATAAACATGACTGAAAATGAAAAGAGTAGGCATTAAAATTCAATCCTGCCAACACTTAGTACACAGATAAGTTGTGATTTAGTCTCATAATACTCTCAAGGGGGATTTACTCACGCTGTTGGTGGGCTCGCTACATGGGCAATTTACAGAAATTTCATCCTGCACATTTTCATTCCACGTATTCTGAAAGAATAAAGAGGGAGAAAACCAGCGTTTACCATCACACAACTCACACACAAGTGTTTTCACGGCATTCAGGTGCTCGAGAGCCACTTACAAGCAGACGGTTTGTGAAGCGGATAATTTCGCTGACTGGGCAATAGTGGGCTTGCACAGAGAGCAGCAAGGAAGACAAGAGCACGTAGGTCCGCATGCTGGCACCCGTGTGCACCTCAGTCTGACGGGCGAGGGATAGGAGGACACTCCTTTTAATCGAGTCTGCACAAAATTCCCATTCTCACATGGAAAAACCCAATTATAAAACTGATACCAGGTGCCCACTATTTCTTCCCACTAGCTTGGACAGCATTTTAGAAGAATCAAACGTGGAATTGAGTCACCTACTGCAGTGACTTTTCTTTAGTACCGTGGAAATTCACACTGGCTCCTCAGAAGAGATTAGGTTGAGCATTACAATATGACTCCCCAACAGGAAACAATGGTCAAAAGTCTTCTACGAAGGCTTTTTTTTTTTTCAGATGTGGGTTTTGTCTCTTGCCTTTGTGCAAGTCATGGCTCCATGAAGGCAAAGTGACAATAGGGTTCGGCATCACCAGAGTTCCTTGGAAGATGCAGAGATGCTCAGCAAGCTCATGCTCTCCTGGATGCAAAGCAAGGTCTTGTGCAAGAGAAGCTGCTAATGCAGAAGGACCCCATATCCAGCCCAAGGACAACTGCCTGTGCCTGGAGAGGCTGCCTGGAATTACAGCTCCTGCACTCGGCGTGCAGTCCTATAGTCCTTGATGCTGGTCCTACCAATGCAGGATGCACTGACATGAAGATACAGTTCAGGTCCTTCAAGGGTCAGATTGAACACAAGAGGCCATGCCCTACAAAGGAGAAAGAACTAGCTGCAAAAATACTCTTTAAGTGACCAAAACAATATTAGCTGGGAGCTTTGGCTCCTCTCCAGCATGAAGGGGCTGATCAAAGTCCAGGGAACTCAGCAGAAATCGTTTTAATGGTTACAACTGATTCCGAGTTGCACCTTGAACAGTTATGACCTAATTTAGTTTTATTATTAATTTATTAATAATTTTATTAATTTTATTTTGAAAGTCTTCAAGTTTCTCATGTGAGGGTAATGTATCAACCCTGGCTAAATGAACGGTTTATAACGATACTGGTTTTCTACTCAGGCTTTCATTGAGACCTTGGGGGCCAGCATTTTATGCTGCTAGGGACTTTTTGCTTGGTTGTAGAGAAGAGTTAAATTGTGAGGTTTTATTAAGGATGTTGGGCTGGGTTTTCATCCATGTTTTATCCTCGTGCATTAAGGGAATCCCAGCTTAGATGAATCAGTAAGGATCAGCATTAAATGCAAGGATTTCAAATGAAGCTATAATATACTTCCTTTAACCTGCCACTCCAGCAAAAGACTAGCTTTCTTTTTAATATAATTTTTAGATGGCTTTGTTATTTTAAAAGTCTTCATTCTAATGATAGCTCTGACAACATGTTTTCAAAAACATGCTGCAATTTCTGTGCTAAATAGAAAGCAGCAGATGGGTTTTAGCCCTCATTTCTATGTATCTGATCTTCCCGTATTTCTTCTCTCTTAATCTCTCTGTAAGCAGGAGAGCAAAGTGTAGAGATGAAATAGATGTTTTCTGGCTTGCCGTTCAAAAAAAGCTAAATTAATTGTAGCTAAAATTCCTAACCTCAAACTGCTTTAGGGAGGAAGGCGACAGTTTCAGTCCACATCCTCCCAGACCATAAAACCAGAGCCACAAAAGGCCTCTTGCCAAAGCGGGCAGCCACCAAGGCTAAGCCTGGAGCTTTTCTGAAGCCTTTTGTTCCCTTTCAAGCTTTGTGGCTAGGAAAATCAGAAGGAAAAAGAAGCGCTAGACCCAAGGGTCTGCAGTGCTGAGCCCAAAGGCAATGGGTGCGTTAAACCCCAATAAACAGCCCCTTCCTTGCAGGTGGGAAACCAGAGCTGGGAAGTGCTTGCCAAGGTTCCACTGGATTGGGGCACTTGGATTTACAGCTCGTGGATCTCCAGACCTCTTGTGGCTTCCTTATGTATGCCAGGATGTTGCGAATAAGCAGCCAAAGGTGAGGATTTAGAGATCAATCCCTAAGCCAGACGGCTGCCAGGGCCAAACCATCCACAACCTGGTGGACTGGCTCAATCCTCAACTCAACACTCAAAAAAATGCAAGGTTTCATCCCAGAAGAGCTATTTGGAAAAGCTGAACACACAAAACTCTCCACCTATGTCGCTGTGGTCTTCTACAGGCAGATCCCTTTGGCTCCTTGGGAAATCCTCATTCAATTCCCCATACATTTCTAGTTTATATACAAATACTCCTGACTAATTCCCTTTTAATGGCTATTGACCAAAAATGCCACACAAATCCCATAGCAAAGCAAAATTTCCAAGTCAATATATCTGCCTGCAGTGAGGATAGTCAGTATAGAGGTTCTCAAGAGAGACTCTGCAGCTCAGTGTAGTATTTGCAGGAAATGCTCTATAATTTGCTTTTCTGTATAAAAAAAAGATTCCCTGCAGATGAAAACCAAAGATGATACACCAGCTTGATTTCAACTTGCTGTGTGCACTTACAGCTTGCAAAAACCACAATGAAAAGATGCTCTTGATAGTCTAAATTTCCAGAGATAAGGTACCCTGGAGTATTTCTTGCTTTCCTTTAAAGGACAGATGACATGTGCTGATAGAAATGACGGAAAACAGTCGTGCGAATTCCTCCACAAAACTCTGAGCCACTGCATAGTAATGCTGAGTTTGCCCATGACACAGGGATGTAAAACCCAGATGAGCTCAGGGAAGACTCCTGGCTCAGGCTCCATTCCCACACACCTACGGGACCCACACAGGGCTCGTATCAGGGTCTGGAGGTGACACAGTCCCTGTTAGTTTTTGGGAGGCTTTGGCCAATATGAAGTTGTTCTGGTTAATTACATTAACTAACCAGAACAACAAAAGAAATGGGGTTTTTTGGAGAAACAGTAAAAATTAAATAAATGCTTGCCTTTCCAAGACCAGGAGCCCTGGGAGGGCATCTGAGCTGCCCCAAAACGTCCCCAAGCAAAATCTTCTGGTGCTCCTGGGCTGCTGCAGAACACAGGGACAGGACCATGACCATCATCCCAGCTCCTCAGCATTCCACGTGCAGTAAGGGCAATGGCAAACACGGGTTGGCCAACCAGCTCCACAGGAAGCCACCAAACACCTTCACCAACATGAATTCTCACTCTCACCGTGCAAAAATACCTGTGAGAAGAAGCCTCAGGAGCACCAATCCTTTGGAGAACCACATTTTGAATTCAGCCTCCTATGTGGAAAAGCAGGGAAGAGGGACAGACAGTGTTTCACCTAACAGCAGCCCAGGAACAAGCACATTTTCAGTTCAGATAAAAGACTTGCAGCCTATCAGCTTGCTCCCAAGCTCTGAAGCCTGCAGGACTTGAAAGCCTGAAGCACTTGCTGCAGCTACACCTGATACAGATAACAGTGTGCTGCAAGCACAGCTAGCAGAGATTGCAATTTGCTACAGCTGGCAGAGGTGGGTAACATTAGGCAGCGAACTAGGAGAACATGCTGGGGAGCAAACACCTTGGAGATCATTTGAGAGAGGCCTTCAGAGCTATGAGTTTTCCCTACTTCACACAATATTGCAGTCATGGGTGCTTTCCAGGATTTTCTCGTAGGGGAAGCATCTGAAAGCACCAAGTCCTGATAACAACACACCAGCCTTACTGGCTTTGCATCTCACACAAGCTGAGAGTTGAGGCAGGTGCAAGTGCATCATGACAAAC
>JAUBOD010001004.1:5474895-5493024 GCA_032353885.1 Nothura maculosa
ATGCCCCCAATTCCTGTCTGTGCTGGTTCGGGCAAGGGACCCAGTTTTGAGTGACATGCTCAAAGATCGTTCTTTTGCAAGTGCTTTGCTCCAAAAAATAAATAAATAAATAAATAAAAAGAAAGGCGATTTTTTGGCCAAAAAAAAAAAAGAAAAACCAACTCATTCAATCTGGCAGGGAGAGAAGGAGAGGAATCTGTGAGCGCAGTTTAACTTTGTGAACCCAGTGACTGCTTGAAGACAATTGTCCAACAAGTCAATTCACGTGGCGCTTGTGCATTCCTGCTGGAAACGTCATCCTCCATGGATCGCTCCCGACATGACCTGCCAAAATCCCGGTGCCTGAGCCGGCGGCTGGATCCCGCCTGCTGCAGGTGGGTTACAGCTCCACTGGGAGCATCCCGAGGTGCGAGCAAGGTCGCTAATTAAGAGCTCGTTACAGCCGTCGGAGGAAGGATGCTCTCAGCCCCAGCGCTGTAAGGAGGTGGCCTGGGTGCGGGTGAGGCGAGTTCCCCATCTCTGATACCTGCACGTCCACAACCGGCTGCTTTTGCTCCTCTTCCCCTTCCTCCAAAGCCAAATTTTGCTCCAAGATCAGCGGGAGCAAAGGCTGGCCCTTGGTGGCGCCTTTCCGCATCCACGGTAGTGATTTCCCGCAGACTCTGTGCCTTGGCCAGCAAATTCAACAAAGACAACTTTTATTATCTTACCAAAACGCCTGGATGTGCTGGTATGCTGTGCTTGCTGCGCATACACGTTCTTAAGCGTTAGTCATGCCGTAACATCTGCTTTTTACTGGTAATTACCCTATCCGCATTTTAATAAGAGGTAATTCTTAAATTTCTCGTAAAATATATACGGCTCAAGGGAAAGAAGGTGAAAGGTTTTGCAAGCCTCTCTCAGCCACAAGACCAAAATGAGGGGAAATAAATCCTTTCGGAGCAGAACTGCTGCAACGCTCACGACAGCGCGTACCGGGTGGATGTGCGACTCGCGGGCGGTATCTGTGCTAATGGTTTGTGCTCTGCAGAGCAGACGTGCAACGTCCGTGTGCTGCAGCTCTGCTGGGTGCTATTAAGGGGCTCAAAACCAGGGACTTGCTGCTAAAACGAGGTCCCCTTGGGTAGCCCCTCCTGTGTGTTGCTCAGCTGGAATTAGCAGGAAGGAGGTTCTGCGAGATCGCGTCCGAACGGGGGAACAGTCAAAGTTTGCAAACAGGTTCCAAGCGTTTTAGCCTCTTCAGAATTGCAAATAGGTGTCCGGCTTAATGGAGCGGAACTTGTTCTTATTCATTCTTATGGTAGCCTTGGTCTAAATAGATTCAAAATGGTATTTCTGAAAAATTAAGGACATCGTAAGTGGAAGAGTAGTATTCTGATAATAATGTATCATGAAAAAAAGGTCTCTATTTAAAAAAAAAAAGCATTGAGTTTATTATTTTCCACTGACTCTATGTACGTGAGTGGTACTGCACTGCTCTTGCAGTGCTAGAGCTTGGTTCTGTCACACTGCAACACGTTTCCAGGGATTTTTTCCAGCAATTTCAGATGAGGCAGTGACAAATGACACCTCCGCAAGGTCATCCCTGAATCTTTGACAAAATAGGGCACTTTTTCAGTTGCTCCTGCCATTTGCTGAATGCCAGCACCCAAGCCCATATGGAGCATTGTGTGCGGGGCTCATTGCCGATGCAAACGCACACAACTAGTTTTGATTAAGAACAAAACACAGAATTGACTCAAAGTGCCTTTTTGCCTGAAAAGCTTCAAGCCTCTCATTATCATCAGTGCTTCTTTCAGGGCAGGAAATTGGAATTTCCATAAAATAACGCTGCAAGGCAGCGGGGCAAAGTCAAAGAACATCAATGTTCGCAGCAAGCGGAAGGATAAACACGCAAAGCAAATTCGGGGACACTCAGCTAAGCATTTGGGGGCACGTTACACCACGTGGGTTGTGTGGTTGCTTCAGTATATAGGAAGAGAGGCCTCTGGGACTCATGTGCACAATAATTCAGAGCTAATGACTCAGATGGGCAGGACGGGCTGTACCGCACACTGTATGCACGTGCTCATGGAGCCGCAGTATTTGCAGTCTGACAGCAGTGATTGTGGGTCCAGGCTCATTGTAGAGGAGCCAGAAGGACTCTGAGCACCCACAGGGCTGCCCCAAAGGGCTTGGGAGGGTTTGTGCATCTGAGAGGAGCCGCCAGCACCACATTCCCCTTCCCGGTGATGCTGGAGCTTGCTTGGAAAATCCTCGTGCCAAGGGAAACTGGAAAATGGCAGCTACTTTCTCTGCTCTTTCTGTGCCAGCAGGAATCTGGTTAGAGTCTCTTCAGATTTACAAGGTTTAACTACAGCCAGGGCTGGCAGGGCTCCTTTCAAGAAGTTTGGTATTTCCCCATGGGAGAGCATGCTGTGCTGGGGTGTGCTGTGCAAGACCCTTCCTGTTTGCTGGGAGGGGGGATAAAAAACAAGACCTTTTTGCCACGGATGGTATTAAAAAAGTTGTATCCCAGTCACAAAAACAAGCTCACAGAAACTAGAAAATGAGGCAGTTGAGTTACTGTGTCCCTATTTCTCTGTAAGCTTCATAGTCTGGGTTTTAATAAAATGAAGCTTTTATTTCCATGTGTTTCCTGCATGCTTTCCCAGCTCAGGAACAAGCTCTGAGTCCACATTCATGTGATGTGATGGGAGACATGGGGACTGCTCTTAGGATCTGCTCTTAGGCAGAGGATGAGCTCCCTGTGAGCCGAGTCGAGTCTGGCACATGAAACAGCCACTTGCAAGTGCTGCTTCTGTTTCCAAATATGACAAGGTGACAAGGGAAGAGGTACCGGAGAAGGTGTAAGAGCCACAGAGATGCCTGGGTGGGCATTAAGGACCAACACTGGTGATGGACCGTGTACCATCTTCATAACATACCTTCTAGCCTGGTAGGTTTGCTTGGATCAGCTCACCCAACCCAATGGAACCATCACCCTGAAAACACCAGCCATTGATGACTCCAAAACCAGCTCCCAGCCCCACAAATTCCTGATTCCCTGAGTGCCAGGAAAAGGGAGGGCAGAGTTAGAGACAGGGCAATGGCTCCCCAGTGGGAAAATTCCCACCATTTGGGAGTTGGAGATGTAGTGTTGGGGAGAGTGAAGTGTTGTGGTGGAAGGAGAGTTAGAACAGAGAGGAAAAATATGCCAACTTTCCTGGTGAATTGGGGTGCATTGGAAAAAATACTGGAAAACTTATTTTCCTTTCTTGGATGCCCCTCAAAGGAAATACCACCGTATCTGTGCAGAACAACCCCAAAGAGGGGAAAAGTGTTACCACTGACAGCACCCCGAGAAGAAGCCTAGAGCAGAGAAGGTTGTTGAGCACAGGCACCACTGGGTTTTCTTAGACAATCTAAATCTGCCTTTGTGCTGGTAGGTGTCAGGGGAAAGAGCGCTCCGTGTGTGCCTGTGTGTGCTTGAAAAGCAGGTCATCTTTGAGACACGTCATGGAAACCTTGGGTAGACATGAGCAAACAGCCCCAGGGGAGTCATTTGTCTTTGCTGTCAAGAGGAAAATTAAGACTGCAGGGGACACGGAAGCCAGTTTGATGTATGTGTGCAGCAGGAGGCAGATGGGTCAGCATTCCTGCCTGCCATGGAATCATGTGATTTCCCAGGGGGAAAGAGCCCATGCAAAGCGTACACCTGTAGGGAGGAGTGAGGCAGGGGAAGATGGATGGTGGAAAGTCCCAAAGATTGAAAAAGTGTCTCTTTTTGGTTTGGTATTGACAGGAACGACCTCTCCCTAGAAGGTCTAGCTGGATCACAGGGAGCTGAGGGCTCTCCTTGCTCTAGGAGCACCTTTGTGGACCAGCATTGGTAGCATCTCCATCTGCACTAGCCTCTAGGAAGCAGATGAACCATTGGCATCTCCATCCTCTATTTGGGGGTCCCAGACTGGGAGCTCTTTGCAAACAGAGTGTGTTAGGGGAGTCTGAGCACAGTCTCTGATTTAGTTTCCTCCAGAAGTGATCTGGTTCACATGCTGCAGGAGCATTCCATGGTGGAAACCACACTGCTGCCAGTGGGAATGACTGAGAGCTTCAAAAGTACCTTCCTGATACCAGTGACAGCCCTTATGTAGATAGACCTGTCATTAAACCATGGATATATTTTGGAAGAGACACACACAGGTGAGCTGTGCAATATATTTCTACCTAAAATCACAACTTGGCTCCTATGAGCAGCCCTGTTCAGTGAATGAGGATGTGCTGAGCCAGGTCACTGGTTTTACTAAGGGCTTTGGTGCTTCTAATCAGATTTATTTCAGCTAAAAAAGACTAAATCTGGTAACTAACGTTCAGCAGGGTTCAGCTGAGCAATATGCAGTCTTGGCTTGCTCATAAAAAAGGAAAAAGAAAACCTTTTCTGATTACGTGTCAATATTAATAATTGCCAGTGCTGGAGAAAAGCCACAGACATACTCCAAATTCTGAGGTCATCTTAAATACTAACAAAGGTTCTCAATTTTTTAAATTAAATTAATTATTTTCTCCAACAAATTTTACAATTTAGGCACTGAGGGTGCACGGGGCTCTTCCAGCCTGATTTTCCTGCAGTTCTTTCATAGACCTGGCCTTCAGAAAGGGTCTTTATGGAAAGCACCACGTGTAAGGGGGCAGAGCAGCGGGCAGCAGATTTGGGCAACGCTGAGACACCTAAAGAGACCCCTGATCAGCCAGCCCTTTGCTGGCCCTCATGATACGACCTTCCCTGGCAAGGCTACTTCTCACAGCAGAAGGCAGGTCCAGTTTCCAGGTCTTGGCTTTCTTTCCGAGACACCAGCAGGACCGATTGCTGGTTTTGCTCAGGAGCTTGGGAAAGGAGGAAAATTGGGAAAAGGGACTGAGCTGGAGACCCCAGACTGCTCTCCTGGACACATCTCCATCGTGCAACCTTCTCCCTGGTCCTTGTCTCCTTGAGGAGCACGTCCCCCTGCTCGGATGTGAGCCCAGGGCAGCGCTGCCCTTGGCTGGCTGTGCAGAACGGCCGTGCTGGGCACCAGCCCGGCGGGGCACAGGGGGACAGGCTGCTCGCGAGCAGCCCTGTCTGCTCCTTCCCCTCCGCTCCACCAGCTATCTTGGCATCTAAAATGCCCTATATTCTCACATAGTGCTAGTGAGACGGGGAAATTTCTGCCTGTTTTTCTCATGGTTTGTACTGCTTTCGTTTCGCTAGGAGAACAGCACCTATATGAGTGGCTTGAGGTCCCTTCTTGTAGCCCATCCATTTCTGAGCTCTGCTCAGAGGACCAAATTCAAGCATTCAGGGCCCAAAAGGCTTTCTGCTATTCACCCTGCCAAAGAATTAACAACCACATCGAAATGAAGTCCATATTACCCATTTGGATTTATCTTAGGGAATAGGTGCTTCATAGCATCTCTGCAACTATTTATTATCCTTGGTGACCCCCAGAACTGCTCATGGGCTTTGTGGCTCAGCATCTCCTCCTGCTTGGGACAGGACTCTGAACACATTTCCAAAAGCTGTTTCTGTGTTTTTCTCAAATTCCCTCCTTACAACTTTCACTCCGATCTTGCAATAAAAAGGTGACCGAAGCAGGTTCCTGGTCCCACAGTGTATTCACCCCATGGGGACCCAGGTGCTGTCCAGGAGCCAGACACCACACACCTCGAGCACCTCCTCGTGGATGCTCTTGCAGAGAGGTAAACGCAGCAGCAAGCACCACCTGAACATCCATCCAGTCCCAATTTAGCTGGATTTGCTTTATCCCAAGTTATGCTCACTTTTTATGGGAATCGTGTTCACCCACACAACACTCAAGCAAAACCTGAATTCAGTTTCCATCGCCTCTCTCCACTGGAAAGGGGATTTCGATATTCGGACTTATACAAGCCAGCAAGAAGAATATCTGCCATTTGCTTTTCAACACTGAGCTGTATTAGGTAACAAAACCAAAAATTTGAATACTACCAAAATGAGATTAACTATTTTTTAAGCCACAGACGCATCTGAACACATATTAAAAGCACATGACAAATTCCTGCTCCTGCGGCCGGCGCCAAGGCGCGTGCTCCTGCCAGAAGGGACATTTGGAAGGACACCTTTTGCCTGGCCGCAGGCTGCCCTGGGCAGCGAGTCTGCAATTTGTGGTCTGGTTTCTTCTTGTGGCTGGAGTTTTGCAATGCCCTAAGATGTGCTGGTGAATTTGCAAATCCGAAATGCATGGAGCACGGATGGGTGCCTTCATCCAAGGAGCAGAACAGATATTTTTGGTGTCAGCCCATTCCAGAGAGGTTTTCAATGTTATAAATTAAAAAGTAGAATAAAAGGAAATAAAATAGAAGGGGGAAAAATCCAAACAAGCAACAGCTGTTTGGAACCAGGCCCTAAACCTGAAGAATATGAGTGGTTTTCAGGCAAATGTCAAGAGGCAATGACAAGAAAACCTTCTGCACAAGTCCAGAGGGAATCGCATCCATGCGCCTCGCAGGCAGGATACACGTTCCTGCAATAGGAACGTGGCCATTCCTGGGGACGAGGAACACTTGAATGACACAGTCACTGCCACGTCAGCCTGTGAGAGGCCCTGGTGAGGACACTAATATATCCAGGGGGTGTCTAGTGCCTTCTCCACTTGGTGGATCCACAAAGTGTCCCTAGATATGTGCACCACCAACTGAGCCCCAGACACGCACCAAGCGAGGTAGCAAAAGCAGAGGCTGCAGTGCTCGACATCTGCTGATGGCCCCCCATTGGGGAGCTGTAGACATTCATTTTTCACAAGTTAAGTTATAAATATTAGTTTTTTCAGGAAGGTATTGCCCTTTGGACAGATATATTTTTGTTTTGAGCTTGAGGAATATAAATTACACTCATTTAAAGCCTGGGCTTACATTTTACTTCGATGACGTAAAGGAGTTGCTAGCTTTCAAAGGCCAGCTGTCCCTTATAGCAAGAGGTAGCAATTATATAAAATTCTTTTATTGCATGGAGGCATTTTCAGTCCTTTAAGTTTATGTGCCCCAGGTGAGGCCATATAAACAAACTGTAGCTGTCACCATCGTGTTAATAATGGAAACTGCATTGGGGAAGTTTTAGGGATAAAACCTATAACTTTATACTGCTAAGGTGTCAAAGCTTTCAAATGTAAAGCAGAGTGCAGCTGTGTATGGCCCAGAGAAAAGTTTCTGAACACTCAGCACTCACAGTCTCTTTAAATACAGAGAGGCAGAAGTCTCCAGGCTGCAGCCATTAATAAGGATTGCAGGAAAAAATAAGGTTAAAACCCATTGAAATGGTTCTAGGTGTTTGGTAAAGCTTAGATACACAAAAGAAACAATCATCTTGGGCATGTGGATTGATTCAGGGACAGAAAATCCATACGCACTGAAGTCTGGAGGATGGAATTCATTCCCGCATAGGGGTCCAGCCCCATCCAGCACCTACATTTTTGGCTGCTGCCTAGAGAGGTAGCAATTCTATAATGCTTATTGGGACCCATATCCTCATGCCACAAAAAGCTCAGGGCATTTTCTGCTGTGTGTCTCCTGCCATGTGGGGATCTGGCTGGTAGGTGCTCCTAGTATCTATTCAAGCTCTTGGGGACACCAGAGAAGGGTGGAGTGCAGGGACCATGGAACATTGACCCAGATACTGCAGGCAAGGCGCCTTCACAGCCAGGATCTCAGCGGATTTCAGGACAGGGAAAGGTTGGGATGCTGCTCATGGCTCCTATTTAGTAAAGCGACTGTAGGGAAAGCGGACTTCAAAAGCCTCCGCTGCACAGCTGATGACATTTAGGAAGAAAAGGAAAATTGCTGCTTTTTTTAGGAGATTTACAAATGTCATCCGTGTCCATGGGTGTAATTTTCCATTAAGGAAAAGAGAATTTCAGACGCAACATATGGACCATGCAGTAAATGAGTTACCATAGCAACCAGCCTCCTAAAAATCCTTATATATGTATACAGAAATCAAATACATGTAATAATTTACGGCCTCATGTTTGAACTCATTTATAAATCCCATCTTTCTCGCGTTTTCCTTTTTGCCTCTTAAAAGACTAATTCATACTTTAAACATCAGCTTACTGGGCTGCTTTTGAACTTACTCGGGGTTTGCAGTTGAAAGTCGAAAGCATCACGGCTGACAGTCACTGACACCAGAGAGAAATCGAATTGAACTAATTCAAAATACTTACTATAAGCATGAAAGCTTTTACAGGCCCAGAATGAATTAAGCTCTCGGAGCACAGCTGAGATGACATTCAGGCTCAGAAAATTTCAGAAGGTAAAAATAACCAGATGAAGGGCTGTGAACTTTGGGAATGTGCTTCAAAGGAAAGGCGATTTGGGAGAGCAGAAAGAAGGGAGCTGGGTGGTGACAGTCCGTGCTCCTCCATGCTGTGACACTTTCTCTTGTATGGAGACAGGAGAGACTGGCCAGGACACCATCGTCCTCAGCAGCCTTGGTGCTCCTGCAACTACCACCTCTCTTTGGGAACCCTCAGGAGATCTTGCTTGCTGGACACCCTGGAGATCTGGTAAAGATTCAGCAAACTCTGCTGTTGACAGTGGACATTGAGACTTGTAGTCAGCGACAACGTGGACATGTCTTCAGGAAGGAAAGGAATCAGCTAAGTGTACAAGATCTGACAGAGCTCTGCCTACTCACTGGTGTTATGGAGTGGTGGGACCATCAGTGAACGCCTGCACATGCTCTGACCAAGTAGCCTAAAGCTAAGTCTGTAAAAACCATTTCTTCATCCCACCTGGCTCCCATTACTGCGCAATGGAGCTGCCTTTTTGTGCCTTCTGCCAAAATCGCAGAACTCCTGTTTGTGGGATGCTACGTCCCCGATGTACAAACAAGACTCCTTTCATCACAGGAACGGCCTGTTCGAGGAACACATTCACTTCCACTTCCGAACAAATCATGGGAAATGGTCAGTACATACCTGGCTCATCATGGAGAGATTTTGCAATGGCTCCTGCATCCCCGTGGGGCTCTCGTGCTGGCTCAAGACAGGACTGCTGCAGCCCCATGGCCTCTTGGAGGCTTTGTGCTCCTTGCCGCCACCTCCAGGCTTTTCAAATCCTTCCCAACTGCTCATTCGTTCACATTTCAAAGCAAATAAAGCAGCTGGTGGGAAGACTGGCAAGAGTGAGTTCTTGTAAGTGCCTCCTCTGACAGACTGCATGGCTAATACTCTTAAACAGACATTTATCCTGCACTGAACTTTGGCAGAAAGTTAATACAATCACATTCCTAAGTCCCTGGAGCACTTGTTCTTGATAAGAGCTATTTCCATCCCCAGCTTCAGCTCTCTGCCTTTGGCTAATTGTGGCAGAGTTGCTCAAGTAGAGACTAAACCACAATTCTTCCAGAATGAGCAAAGACACATTTGTTTTCCCAGAGCAGAGATTAGTGGTGTTAGAGAGCAAGATCTAGGCCTAGACTGCACTTAAATCTTTTTTTTTTTTTTTTCCCAGTCTAGCTTTTGCTCAAACTTAGTTTTACTCTTCTGTTGCACAGACTCTTGCTTTCATCAACCATAAAATGAAACGCGGGGTGAAAGTCCAGATGGGAAACAATCAACCCAAGTGGTAGCAGTTCAAGCAGAGGGGACATCTTGAGAAGGGGCTGCTGTGATGGACCCCTCACCCCAAAGCAGGTACAGCCACCCTGGGACTTCATCCCCTGCAAGGCCTCCAAGGACGATGAGGATGGAGGAGAATGGAGGGCGTCTGTCACTGTTTCCAATTAACTACATATTTTCTGCCATGTCACAAAGAATTTTGAATCTTCACTTTTGCCTGCAATGGGGGCCAGGAGTTTTCTGCCTCGAGGAACATTCACTGATTTTACTTTTTCTTTTCTTTTGTTGAGATAATAACGGAGCTTTCCTAAATACAAAGGTACAAAGTCCATGTCACATCTGGATAGGGCTGGATCCAATGCCCTCTCTGCCTGAGAGGAGGTGTGATTTACAGCTGCCTTAAGCGGACAGTGGGAAGAGCCACAACCTGGGGGTTACAGGAGGGACTTCCCACCTTGTCACCCTGTCCTGGGTCCACAGCTGGAGGTGCCGGTGCCGCCAACCCTTGCTCCCAACCTCAGCTCCATGGGGCTCGTTCGCTGGAGGGTCGTGGTCCTTGCAGACTCCATAGGGATGGAAATGACTCCTTGCCACATTTTTTTTTCTCTATTGCATGAAGTCATTAACAGCAAAACAGATGGTTTGTAGGAAACCTGGGCCCAAGCGCCGGCCAGTTTGCAGGCCACGGGAGAGCCAGGCTTGTCGCTCATGGAGGGATGATGAAGTCCCAGCTCCGTCTCATGGAGACCTTGGGGTTTTATGGATGATATGAAGTTATGTAAATGTCTCTTTGGAACAGCCACTCTTGTTGCTTATTATGCTTATAAAATTCTTGTGGTTGGAGACAGAATGCTTTTCCTTAACACTTTGTTCATAAAAAAAATCCTTTCACACAGGCAACGGCGCACATCTTTAGGACCACAATGGAGAAACAGTATTAAATAGGGCAAAAACACAGAGATATTTTAACTTCTGGCAACAACAACAAAGAACTAGCAACAAGAAGAGGGCAATGAGCAATGTCTCGGGGCCGGGTGTTTGGTTTCTTGTTCTGCAATAGGATTCCTGCTTGATCTTGCATGAGTCAGTTCTCTCTTGGGTCTTCACTTTGGCACCTGTAAAAAGTAAAGATAAAAAACTTGGATCTTGCTGCACTGCCTGCTTTCTTGTGAGAGAGGAACAATTCGGAAGCACAAAGATGAAGGATTCACATAGGGTCCTGTAAGAGGGGATGTATGGACTGAGACATCAGAGATTTTTTCTGCTTCACAGAAGGAATCACTGCACACCCCAAGACCACGGGTTTTTATCCTAAAGATGAGCTTTACTGTCTGCATGCAGGATGCCAAATACAAGGTTTGAGCATCTTGATTCCTGCCTGTTCTGTGTATTCCAACTTCCTCTGCTGGAGAAGGAGCCGCCAAGGTTGAGGCAGTTGGTTTGTGATCTGCAACATGCAGAATCTGCTGCCTCCTTTTGACCTGCTGGGCAAGGTCCATCCATCCTTAAAGTGCAAGATCCCGAGAGCCCTGACTTATGTGTAACAGCAGAGCCAGAGCCCATGGTGTGGCTCAGGTCTTCACCCAACAAAGTCTGCCACCACCTCTGGATCCAACTCAAGAAAGTCCTTACACCTGCGTTGATAGAAGACATAAAGACAGGCTCGGGTGCGTGCAGGATCAAGGATATCTCTGTGCAAGGTGATGGTCAGAAGCCGGCACAAAGAGCCGGCAAAGAGCCTCATGCAGCAAAGAGCCTAGTCTGCAGGCTCTCATCCTGTCACCATGCCCACTGCAGCAGACTGAGCCCCAGGCATTTGAAGATGGGCCACTTGGGGGACAAATTTCCATGACCTTTTCAAAGCCTTCCCCAGGCTAGAAACGCTGGGCTCGAGAAACATCATTTGCCAAATGATTTCTTAATGTTTGAATCTTCAGGCGAAATTTGTCACGCTTTTAATTTATTGCAGAAGAGAAGGGGAAGCTCTGAAGGTTTTATGATTTTTAAATGTTCTAGCATTTATTTCAGCGACTCAGTTTTTATTGCAATTATCTTTGTGGCAGAGGAAATTTCTCAGAACCAGAAGCTAATGTTGCTTTCAGACGCTAATGCATTTTCAATTAGTGCTAGAGAATGCTAAAACTATCCTTTTGCTGCTCGAGAAGGGGAGAAAAGCAGCTGGGACACGCGTGTGCAACCTTAGAAGCACGCAGTGCAGAAATACACCTTCTTTTTGCTGTCTCCCTTTTAATGGGGCATGACTTCCCTCCGCCGGCTTTCTCTTGAGCTGGAATTCTCTCTGCAGGCTTCTGGGTAAGCGCTTTGCAAAAGGCCATTTAATTATTGTCAGACTCAGGCTTGTAAAAAGAAATCTGGTCCTTTCACACTGCTGTGATCAGGCCTGCTGAACATGCATCTCTTGCAACAGCTTTTCAAGCACACATTGCTTTACACACATCCCTAAGTGCCAGCTTCTCAGTGCAAATCAGCACAGTTCCACCAGCAGCACCAGCAATGTGCAAACTGGTGTCATTAGACAGCCTGGGTCTCTCTTTGGGGCTCCAAGTTCTTCCGTATGAGGCTCATTTACCTGGATTTCAAATGAAATCTTTATTTTCTCTTACATAACCTCTCAACCCCCAGTTCTTGCACTTTTCCCTCTCGGCATTGTTAATAGTTTACATGCACTTCTGGCACTATATGCTATTTATTACAACTGTGGAAGTCATGACATCAATGAGTTCGATCGTGTTGCGGCACTTTGGTGACCTCGCTGTCAGCAGGAGAACAGCACCAGGCTGCTTGCAGGCCTGGCTGCATCGCTGCCCCCCAGGAGAAAATCTTGCCTGAATTTCACATTGGGAAAATTAGCAGCGATAGAAGAACCAGCCCAGAAAACGCACTGCTCTGTGTCCTGAGACTTTTCTGGGTGATGCTTCCCCTGTGAGCATCTGCTCCTCGGCTCCTGGGTTTTTCCTTAGGAATGATGATGCCTGAAGCGTGTTCCTGGGTTTGCAGCCCCTTTTCCTTTGCAGATCCATGAGCAGGTCACGGCACCAACACAAGCATATGCACGCAGGTCTTACCTCCTCTTTAATGCTTTTTCATTAAAAACACCCCATTTTTCGCTCTGTTTTGTTGCTTTACCTCCCCAAAACATCTTGGGTCACTGTGTGCCACGGGGCGCACAGAAGGGAGCCGCACGGATGCAGCAGCCATATGGGATAAGAGACGCCCTGGAGGCAGCACGAGTGTCCCAAGTGGGGACACGGGGACCGCAGCATTAGTCACCTCCGTGCCAAGGTCCCCAGGGCAGCTCTGTGTTTGGGAAACGTTGCGACGAGTGTTTTGTTTCTCTTGGATCCCATAAATCAATCTCCCTGGCTTGGCACCGCTTTTCCAGAACAAAGAATTCCCAGAAAAGGGGAACCCTGCTGATGGGTTATATAATATAGATGGATGATCCTGCTGTCCACATGGTATTTGCAGCACTGAATATATTTTTTTCTCCAGGATACAACCAGGATGATAACATAAACAACACATGGAAGACCTCACGGTAAGTCCCAGCGTCTGTAGAAGAGAACATAGCTCTGGCTTGGATCCTAAAGCAAACACACATGCACCTCAAATAATTACTGAAAGAGAACAGCTGATATTTGAGAAGGGAAAGACAGCCTATACCTGTGCAGGAGAGCAAAACAGCAGGTCACAGAGGCAGGGGACTCTCTGTTCAGTACAAAACTTGCCCATCCAAGGACATTTCACATCTTTTTTCAATACTGATCACAGGTGATACAATGCAAGCATCCAGAAGCATGTCCAAGCATTCAGATGAGGGAAAAACTTGATTTTTTGGCAATCTACTCAATGGAGAAACAGGTGTCTGAGGACAAAACCACAACAAGAACCTCAAAAAGCAAATCCTCAATCCAGCAGAAACATTTCAGTCTAGCTTCACACGGCTCAGCGTGCAAAATGACACACCTACTCTCGCGTGCTCTAGTAGACTTTTCCCAAATGACTAATATGGATTTAATTAGTTTGGTTTAATTCCCGTAATTTATCAGGGGAAAGCACTAAGTATAAGTGGATAGGAAATTATTTAGTTAGTATTTTTGTCTGTATTTATTTCTGCCTCAGAATATCTCTGGCAACTTCTAAAGGATTTTTTTCCATTGATATTGGCCAGTCAATATGTGCTTCCGAGATTTAGGTTTGCCTTCTGATATTTACCAGTTTGCTCCATGGAAATCTATATTTTGGACTGACTGTAGAATTACGCCCAAATTCAGAACATACTTTTCAACATCCTCCAGTTCAAAGAATTTCAGATTCGCAGCCAATCTGTTTTCCAGACTTCTCTGAGCTGAATCACAGGCTCCTCAATGGAGGACACCAACATGTCTCTGGTAAACATGCCCTATATTTGCAGGACAAGATATAATCAACCTAGAGAGACGCCTTCAACTCTTGGTCAACTGGTTGCCTTGGCCTGAGCCACTGCTGGTTTGATCCTCACCATTCCCAGGTCAGGTTGGTGATGGGATGATGATGGGACACTCTGCCCATCACATCATTCAGAGAAGGATGCCCTTTTCCCAGCTATTTCTGGTGCCATTACACCAGGAAGAAATTTAATCTCAGTTTCAGCTCTGCTAGACCATGGCTGAAAGTCTCATGGGGCCCTAGAACAGAAAAGATTTATCAAATGAGGCTCTTCTTGAAGGCCGAGGGCTGCTGAGGAACCTTGGTGTGATTAGTTAGATTTATGGCTGTCAAAGGTGACATATTCTAGTAAAATGTTTCCACCTCCCTCTTCCTTCTGTTCACCTAATACTTAGAGGACAAGTCTGCTAATGAAAAATTGGCGTATTTGAGTAGTGGGTTTTGACTGTGGTTGAGTGAAGAAAATCATTTAATTTTGCAACTTATACACATAACCAAATATGAAAATTAGAAATCAGAAGAAGCCTTTCATGAGCCTTTCTAAGGGAGAAGATCAGAAACTCCTCAGTGGGAATTTCTGCATGCCAAGAGCTTATAATTGCACAGAATAAATCTAAATTTCATCCAGGATTCAAATGAACTGATTTTTCCCTGCAGATTCCAGTACCTAATCTGTCTCCTATCTGGTCTCTCAACTGCAAATGTAATTAGTGACTGCAGAGAAGGAGTGGGAGAAATTCTTAAATTAAGCTTTAGGAGGCAGACAGCAGCCCACAGAACAGAGACTACCCAAGTGGTTGCTGCCTTCTAAGACCTCTTTTTTGGATTCTTTTCTGTTGGAGAAATCAGGTAATTCCACTTGCCACAAATTTACTATCTAGCAGCTTGATGCAGAATCCATCGATGTCATCGATGTCTTCCCATAGAGCCACAAGTCCAGAGGATATTTGCAGCTTGGCTTTGGCCACTTGGTTTTGGCCCCACTGAAGGACTTCAGGTCAGGTTTTTTTTTTAAGTAGGTGCTTTCAGAAGCCCTTCACATCTCTCCTCAGTGGCTCGAGTGGTACAAAACTGTTTACTCTCTTCTTTGGTGTAAAGAATGCCCTGCTCCCATCTCGCCAGGGCCTCGTGTTTTCCGCAGAACTCGGAAAGAAACAAGTGGTCCTCAAGGAAGCCGTAAACACACTAAATTAACAACATGTTTTTGGGCTTCTCCTGCTGCAGATCATGCTACGAGGAGGTCTCCTAAATTAGGCAGCCTGCAATAACTCTTCCCAAATGCCATTTCAATCCTACAGGGAGAGCTGAGAACTGTGTACGAGCTCCTTCAGCCACCACATCAGATGCATGAACTTAAAATGAGAAATAAGCACAAATTGCCTGCTTTCTGAGTCGCATATTATCTATCTTTGCTGGATAATATATGAAATGTCCAAAATATCATAGTCACAACAGTAAGCAAAGAAAAAGCCATCGAGTCTCTGCAGGCAACATGGTTCGGTTTGAGTTGATGTTTACTGCAGTCAGCAAGCAGTGTAGCTAAAGGCTCCCCTGACCTTTGTGGTCGTGCTGTTTGCTGGTTGTTTATGTATTTCCCATACTTTCCTGGTGCTGAACTTTTCCATCTTGTGGGCCTGTGCTTCGGAAAGTTTCAGCTGGAATGGTTTAGGCGTTTGGAAATCAAGACTTGTTTTGGTCCATCAACCAATAGATGAAGGGGACAAAATGGAGAGCCAGCACATGCCCGTGGGCATGTCCTGCACATGGAAGGGACTCAACCAGCAACCCCAGGGTGGCTGCAAGTGTCCCATGCCAGTGAATGCACTGCCAGCAGAGCGGAGAAGTGACAAAAAGTGGGTTTCTCAGAGCTTTCAGAGAGGAGCCTCTTCCTCTGCCATCAAAATTCATGAGACTCAAGCACTCAAATCCCTCAGATTTGCTAATGCCACCCCCTAGGACACTATTTCTCTCCAGACTTTGAATATCTGAAATGCCTAAATATCAAGAGCAGGAAAGTGGATCAAATAGACACATCCTATCCTCATAAAAAATCCCCACTGTATCTCTTCTGCCCATAAGCTTTAGCACTATGTACCTTTTTTTTCCTTTAAATGAAAAAAAAAGTCCCCATATTTAGGTCTCTCTCCTCCTGTGAATCATATTCAGAAGGTTTTAGAGGACCTTTCATTCTCTCTCTGCCTCACATGTTAATCCAAATCTCTTTTCGTAATTAAAGTTTTACTTTACAGGAGTCTTTAACCTCTGTTTCTAAGTAGCAAAATCAAATCCAGCTCCTCTTGATAAGGAAAACTCATTTCTGGCTGACCGACAAGTTTAATTAAATACCAATATTTTCCTTTAATTGCTAGATTGACACCAAGACAGCAGTTTCAAGGATTACTCCGGGTACATTGGGTAAATGGTACCCACAGGTTTTGAGGTCCAACTTTTCCTTGTTGCCACCTCGTTGTCCCCTTCTGTCTGTCTGTCTACCAGCCCATGGCCTGTGCTCTCTGGAGCCCACACCCCTCAGGACCTGCTGGGTTTAATCCTTTTATTTTAATTTCCTGGAGAACAAAATGCAAATGCCTGAATCTTGTTCCAGATATAGCTTCTATTTATGCCGAAAATGGCAATTAATAACCAAAAGACGGCAAAATGGAAATTGTGGGGTAAGAAACATCGCGTCCCCGTTCCTAGGCTTCTCCGTGTTATGACACCGCTCAGTGTTGCGACACTGCGTTCGGCACTGGAGAAAGTGGAAAAACCTGGTTATGGTTCTGTTGCACCATCACAGCTCCCAGAGTCGTCATCTTCCCGAAAGCAGCACATGTCTACGGAAAACCGGGTGCCTTCACAGACTAGGGATTCTCTAATTAATTCCGACTTTTCTTCCTGATGAATCACGGCTTATTTTGGGCTGCAAAGAGGCATAGGAACAACCGCATGCATATGCAAGGCTTCATTCTCGGGGATTTATCCCTGACACTGATTTTTATAAACTCTTTATGAAGAGCAGACAAATACAACACCTCTGTTTCCGGATGGTTAACACTTTGTTAGCTAATTATATAAAAAAAGAAAGATTAAACCATGACATAAAGCGGCTCTGGGCTTTCCTCCCGCCGCTCAGCTATGCCCTTTCCCTGTTGCTTTAATGTTATTTGCGGCATATGAGTCAGCCTCCGGTTTGGTATAAAAAATAGAGAAATAGAGTCACATGAAAGGTATCATGGAATAATGGTCTTGATGACAGCAAAGCTCAGCGCCAAGGCAGATAAACGTACCCAGAAATATCCTCCACTGTCTCAGGAATCCATATAAATACATCGCGGGCAGGAAAGCTCCCAAGGAGGAAGCTACCAAAGAACTCTCTCCAAGAGCGGTTTATCCCAAGTCATATTATCTTGACACGGTTATTGTCACGATGCCAAACTATTCATCATACCCTGTTGAGATGCGAAAGCTGGAACTTCTCTCTGATTGTGTTTATGTATCTGAGGAAACTGTTTATCATTTCCCATCTCATGCATTAAAGGGACACTATTTAATAGTACTAATGAGAGCCCAGCCTTCACGTGGTCTTTACCATAACTTGGATGACATGCACAGAGGCAAGACACATGGGGGGAACTTGGTCATTGGCCAAAGCAAAAGGGGTCCTGCCACCTTTCCTAGGTTCTTTCTGACTAATGATGGTGACATTTTAACATCAAGACACAAGTTTGGTGCAGCTGCAAGGTCAACAGCACCTACTCCCAACACCCAAAGAGTTGTCCACCTTGTTCACCCCAACGTGCGTGGTTGCCATGCTCTATCCATAAAGAGCTTTTAGAGAGCCCTTCTCCCTTCATCTGCTCCATCTTTCAAATACACATCTGAAGCATCTCTTAAATACATATATTCAGCTATAATGCTTACTAGAGCCCCTACCAAATGTGCATCGCTGCAATGTTAGTGTATGTCTGTGATTAGCTCCATGCTGTGAGCTGATCTTTGCTCCTTCCACTTGAGCCCAGCTCTAGCAAACACTGCAGCTAGGCTGGTGCAGCAGAGATCTCTGCTC
>JAUBOD010001004.1:5533748-5545257 GCA_032353885.1 Nothura maculosa
CTGACAGAGTTTGGTTTTGAAAGCCTCTTAAACCACAGCCCGGGCAGGTTTGTGGAGTTCCTAAGAGCAGGAGGAGCTGCGATGCTGCAGCTGCAATAGGAAATGGCACTGGAAACAGCAGCTTTCCTGCGTGTTGAACCAAAAATTGTTGGAATGTTTTTAAAACATACATATACACATGGATATGCATCTATACATGCATATTGATATATACATATATAGAGATATATATAGGAAATTGCCCCTCCTAGAGCTGATAACTACCCACAGGCTGGTTTTGCTGAGTGATCCCTAGGGCCGTCACTCTGGCAAGTGCAATGAGTGCGAAGGGAATTGCGCTCCCAGAGCTGGGAATACTGGAGCAAAGCGGCCAGACGAGCCCTGCAGACACCTCTTCCAAGTGGCATCATGGACCTGCTGCCGGTTCCGGGTGGGAATTACCCTATCGGGTTGTGCTTTAGCAGGAGCAGGCGGGTAAGGGAAGCAGCTGGAGGACACAATAGCGGGGAGGCCGCCCCGCCTCGGCAGCGAGCGCGGCCGCGGGATTAGTAACGTTACACGAGCCCTTTCACCACTTGCCTTTCACTTGCTCATATAGGGCCCGGAGTTCATTAACCAGCGCTCGCTGCGGCGGTGCGTTGGACGCCCCCGCTCCAGGCCGGCACCTCCAGGTGTCCGCGGGGCCTCCGGCTCCCCCGGGCTCGTTAAATCACAACGTGAGGCCTACGCGGAGCAAGAGCCTTGGGGAGCGCTGGATCTCGCTGCTCTGCCCCTGGGGAGCAGAATTAGAGCAGAGCCGGGAGGTTCTTCTCCTCCTTGGGCTCCTGCTCAAGATGTGGAGGACAATATTGCAAGATAAATGACTGCTGAGCTCCCAAAAGAGCTGGAATCCACCATTGTGGGATCCACCTCCAAAACTCTGTAGCCGAGAGACCTGCTCCAAGAAGGGCTGCGTTGTGCCCATCCGAGGGGGAAGAGCCTCCGTGCGACCCCATAGCCCTTCTCTGGCCATTTAAGCTCAGGCAGAGTTTGCATTCTCCAGAACGGACTTCCCATTAAATGCTAAGTACTTCCAGAAGCAGCACATTCAAATCTAGATGGGCATCAGTCTGGCTTCACTGCTCCCAAAAGCTCAGCATCCTTGCGGTGAGAAAATAAAGGAAGAAACACTATTCTTGGCCGCTGGCTCAGTTTGGACTCCAGACCCAGAAGCTCCAGCAGCCAGGTTTGGAATCGTAGCCATTCCGGCTTCATTCCAGCTCAGCTCTAAGTTCTGGCACTGCAAGTTTTCCATTCACAGCATTTCTGCTGGGATTTCTGCTCGTTCCGTTTGCTTCTTTCAGTGAGTTGGCGTGTGTGGTCCCAGATGGAAATATATATTTGTGAGGGGCTGTTTGCAGCTCTTGCCGACCCAGTGTTTGCTTACAATACCAAAAATACTCTGCGTCTATTATTTCTTCATCTCCCTTTGATCCCAAACTGCAGAGCACTAAGCGCTTCCTGAGGGGTGCTCCATTCTCCTGGAAAGGCCAGGCCTCGCGAGCCCACGGATGTGTTTGTAACCAGCCCATGTCTCACGCTGGCAAACTGCTCCAGAACAGCCTTTCTGTAATTCCTTTACCTGACACATCCCACCCCAGAGGAGGAGCTGCTATGACCATTACCTGAGCAATAAGCGGTCTGCAGATTGAATCACAAGCACTGCTCCAGCTGCACAAGAGCAGTAGGCAACACGTGCTCCTGGGCTCCCACCCATCTGCTAAAAACACATAGAAGGGCGCTCACAGCACCCTGCTTTTGGTATTGCATCCAGCTGACTCGCCCCTTGAGTCATCTATTGACACAAACGGGAAGTTAAAGCAATGGGGATGGGAATGAGCCATCCCCATCACCTCTCATCAACTAAACACGTGCTCATATCCAAGCCATCCTTTCCTTCTGAGAGGCTGAATTTTTAGCTCCCTCCTGCCTCAGCCCCTCCAGGTTGCTTCCCTAGACCATCACTTCAATTGGGTAACGTCAATCTACCCAGGTACTGGTAACCCCACCAAGGCCTCTGCACAGCAATGTAATAGTCCCCCATTCACACTAGAGGTATCAAAGCATTTAACAAGGGGTTCATTTTGGCACTTCCAGAGCATCCATGACTCCATCAACCAGCCCTGGTTAGCTGCGCGAGGTCAGAGGAGCTTGGAAGGAGCCAGTCTGCAGATATCATGCCCATATGTCACAGGAACAAGGTTTATTCTACACTTTGGCTCTCCCTGCAATCCCAACAGAGCCAGGAGCCCTTTGGTGGCCCTGCCACACTTGGTGCTTGGCCAGCAGGGCTCGGTCCAGATGGCTGCACTGGAGGTGGAGCCGCAGCAGGAGAAAGCGGAGCTGAAAGGACATCTAGCGGCAACGAGAAACCTCCACAAACCCGCTCAGTGTGACACACGTGGTCACATCGGACCATTAACATGGAAACACACAGGTTACGGGCACAGGTGTCAAGAGGATGCCTGGCTGGGCTGACAGGAGCCTCGTCCATCACATCTGCTCGGGGAACTGAATCGCCCACAACCCTGGGAAGACTCATTCCCAGAGCCACCCCAAACTCTTGGGGCTGTTAGGGTCACTGCCCACAGTTTCGCCCACTCACCAGGGGATCCCCAGATGAAATATTAGGATTGCACCACCCATCATTTGCGTTACAATCAGGGAGAGACGGGTCACAATGACGCAAAGCACTTATTCCCACTTAAATCTTCCCAGCATCTCCTCTCCACACACGTTATGAGCTTGAGCTCTTCGGCAAGGGTTCTTCTGCCAACACACGTGGAGGGCATCCAGCTCAACAGGAGCTGCCCTGCTCCACACAGGCACAAGGACCTGGGAGCAGTGACAGGACACGACACAAAGTGACAGGAAGGCAGGTGGCCAAGGCCCGCGGCTCTGGTTTTCTTCCTAGCACATTCCTTTTGGATACATTTCAGAACCTTTCCAAATAAATAAATAAAAAGTAAAATTCCGTTCGTGTTTGCTCATGGCTGACAATTACAGGAAAAATTATGATTTATTCCCATCATAAATCCTGGGGCAGAGAAAAGGGCCTTGAGGCTTGCAAAGGTTTGCTGGATGCCAGGAGCAAAACACAGCTCTAATTGCCCTTCTTTGTTGTGTTTAATTAAGGATTCTGAAGCAACTGATCTCGGCGCCTTTTCATGGCTAGAAACCTACACGGAGAAGAAAGATCTTTCTGCAGAGCCGCCAATCTCCGCTTTGTTAGGTTACTAGGCACTAAGTGTGCTCAATCCGAACACTCAGGACTCCCAGAAAAAGAAGCTTATTAAAAGGAAAAGAAGTGTTAAAACAGGCTGCACCTCTCCCCACTTTTTTTTTTTTTTTTTGGGTGGCTTTGGCAATTTTGGGCTCACTTCTAATCCCGGAAGCAGCACCTTTTGTCTTTCCCCCTCAGCATTTTTGCCTCATTACTGCCCACTCCATTGTATTGCATAAAAATACTCCCCCATTGCCACTGCCTTCATAACTGCCCCACTTCCATCCCCCTTGGTGTTTCTTCTGCTTCCTCTCCAAGTCTACAAGACTTATTACTTTTGCAAACACACTCAGGAAAGCAAAACAGCCCCCTAAAATAACAAGGCTGCCACCAGGTTCACTATATATGTTTGCAAGAACTGAGCTAGACGAGCACATTGAGGAAAAATAGCACCGAACATCCCTCCTTGGAGCAATAATTCCCAGGCACTGCTGCTCCTCCCTATCCCAAATGATTTGCCAAGGGCTGCATCCACAACCCAGCCTCCCATGGAGCAGCTCACAGGGCAGGTCTGTGGAGCAGGAGGAGGGGCTCTTGGCATGGCCTTTTTCCAAAAAAATACAAGGGACTGACACAAGCTAAGTGCCACGTGCCAAAACTGGCCAAGGGAGGAGGAAATCTGGCGTCACCCAACACATCAAACCCAAAGATTCAATGGTACCAAGCAGTTACTGCACAGCAAGTGCTGGAAATAGCTGTCTACAAAGCAAAAACCACCAATAGAGCCTTTCCTGCCTTTTTACTCCCCTTAAGATTATCACACCTGGGAAATATTCTTAAAAGACCAGGAATAAAGAAAACGGAGCAAAGGAGGACAGTGCAGCACACAGAGAGGACTGTAGAAAACAACCTACTGTCTCCAACCAGAGATCCCCAACCCAGGCTCTAACTTTGGTGCACAGAGCAACCGGGTGGCAGCAGGAGCCCTGGCTCCCAGGCCCTTCCTGGGAATACCAGGACATGGGAGCAGGCCCTGTGACACCAGGCAGGACAAGGCCATGCCTGCCAAGGCAGCCACCTGCTTCATTTCACCTTCCCTTTCCATCCTGAAGTTCAGGATGGAAACCTGCAAGCTGCCAGCTCCAAAACCAATTGGAAAAGGAACAGAAAGATGCCACTTCCCAGAAGAAAACCAGTTAAAATCCACACAAGGACATAATTCTGCAGCAACTCACCCCTCACACACAGCATTAACACGGTACCAATGACAAGTCCTTTCTCCAGCCCCTTCCTCCTTACCTTTCAGGACGCTCCGCTTTCTGCAACAGGACCCCAGGCTGCACACAAGCAGCAACTGTCCAACACAGCTGAAGCTCCAGGGAAAAATAATCCAGGAAATCAAGGGGAAAACAAAACAAAACATTCTGAAAAAAAAGGAGGAGGTTTTTCTCCACTTCCTTGAAGCCAGACACAAGGATTTCCAAGCTGAGCCTCTTGCTGCAGGTTGAGAAACCTCACTCCAGGCTGGGCTCCCAACCATGGTGGAGATTGACACCTTGTGGCTATTTGGATTATCTACAGCCGCAGAAATTTTTTTTTTATTATTTTTTTTTTTTTTTATTGCCAACAGCTGTGGGACTCGCTGCTCCTGTTCCCAGTTTAAGAACTAAATTCCCAACACCTGGTATATAATAAGCACATGAAGGCACATGCTGGGGTCACCAGCAGGCTAAAGAAGATAAATAACATCAAATACTGAAAAATATATACATATATATTATATAAAAAGTCATATCCTATTCTCCTGAAGGGTTAGATATAATTTTCACTAGATTAAAAATAATCAGGATCAAGACCTGCAGCACATTAAGCCAGTTAAAGAAAAAATCAGTACTTTGGGCTTTCATCCAAGAGAGGAAGGAAAGGAAAGGAAGGAAAATCTAAATTCTAGAAAGAGTAATTCATTTAATTTTGCTGTGAGCCTACAATTTACTGCACATTTCATGTATGCTTAAATTAAAGAGAAAGAAGCAGCCCAAGATCATCCTCAGTGCTTGTTATGGGTATAAGCCCCAGCCTGCAGCATCTATATGTGGGTCTGTGCTGCTCCCTCCTGGTTTGTCTGCATCCCGGGAGCTTTCAGATTGCTCCACACATTTATTTTGTATTTTTATATATATATTTCTATATGCTAGTTAAACATAATTTCTCTATCCAAAGAATGCAAATGTTAAGAGCTATATTGCACGCGTAATGCTAAGGTATAACAATGTGCAAAGCAGCCCAATTAAATTCACAGCCACGTTTACACCACTGCAAAGAGCTCTTAAATTCCGGGGAGGAGAGCAGGTCATTAGGTTATTTGCTGTTTGCTTTTGATGAGTCTGTCTGAAAAGCAAAGCATGTTCCAAAAATTGGGGGGAAAAATGTCAGAGCATCTCATTGCACTGACCAAAACATGTCAGTTCAGAAGGAACTACGTTTCATTTTGACATTAAAAAGAAAAAAAAATCATTTTAAGCCAGACAATCTCTTCCCACAGTGCCCAGACTCCAGTTTTACTCTTTGGCCTCCAAGCTGCAGAAATCCCTCCTGCACCCAGCGCTCCCTTCACTCCCGCTCACTCCCAACACACCAAAATTCACCGCAGCTCCCATGAGAAATGGGAACACGCGGCGTCCAGCCAGGAAAAGCCATAAACCACCAGGAGAAGCCCCAAGGGGAGCCTGGGCTTTGCTTCCCGGGGCAGAAATGCACCTGGGTGCTGGTGGCACCAGCCTTGGGGTGTCACCCTCGGTCCTTGTGGCACAGGGACCGTTCCCCACATGGGGCTCTCCCACATTCCGTCTCCTCTGGAGCAGCTGCAGCTGCCCTGGGGACACAGCTGGGCCCCCTCCAACCCCTGCACCCTCCTTTGCGCCAGATGGGGCCTCGGTGCCACCCAGGAGCTGCTCATTTGGAGGCGAAAAACTGGTCGCTTTGGGACAAAAAGCGTGTGTTTTGGCCCCGCACGTCGATAGTTTGGAGTCTGCAGACTCCCCTTTTTTTATTTTCAATACAGTTTCCTTTGATGCCCGGGAGAGGCATCCAGATGGTTTTTCAGGATGTCCCTTTATAGAGCACAGGAATAAAAGCTTCAAGCAAACCTAAGCACCAGGAAGCCGACCCTACGGGTGCCTGGCTATGAAAACTGCTCCCTGCTTAGAAATACCTGGAATACATTCCCATATTCTCATTTTTTTTCTCAATTTCAAATATATTTTCCTTCATTCTTTCACTCTCATTTTCAAATATACTCTCATTTTTCTCTTCAGCTTGTGCCTTGGAAGACACAGGGCGAAACCTGAACTCCTGCGCGCCCCGAGGGGACGAGGTTTCCAAGCAGCCCCCCCAAACTGCCCCGCTCGGGGGGTCCGACCCCTCTCACCCCCCTCCAGATGGTGCCGCTGGGGCCGGGGGCAGCGGGAGATGCCCCGGACTCCTCCTGCCCTTCCCTCCCCGCTCGAGGCCGCAGGGACGGAGAGGGGCAGATCTCCAGCAGGCGCGATGCTTGTACGCACAATGCCAGGGGAAGGGATTAGACCAGGGATTAACATTTTAAAGTCCCTTACCAGACTTTCTGACTCAGAGATCCTCAGGCTGATAATCGCGTTAGTGTCTTTGAGATTACTGCATGATTACTAGCTCCAAATGAGAATTTAAGGTTAATTTAAGTTGTGGGGAGGCACCTGCAGCCCCCAAACACCCCAGGCTGCGGCAGGAGCCCCTTTGCTTTGGGTTTTTCCCTCCTTTTATGTCAATATTCTCCTAGTTTCCCCAAGGAACGCTCGTGGAGCGCTTGCCCTGTCGCCTGCCTCCTCCTAATTCCCAGTAATTTATCCCGTATTAAAACTCCTTTAGGGAAGAATGGCCGAGGAGCAAACACCTGCTATGCAAATGGGAGCAAATCCGCGTGCTCCTGTGGCGAGGGCTGCTCCGGAGCATCCTCCCGCTTCCCGCACAGCGCTGGCCCTCCAGCCCTGCCACCTTAGCATTAAAAACAGGCAGAGATTGCCTTAAATAGATATATATAGCATTGAAAGAAAATCCTACATGATTTATTTACACAAAGGATCTTTTAAAAGCAAATGCTCTGCAGGTACCCGGCAGGGAGGGTTTTGCCCACACCAACACCGTGGTCGGTGCATTTTGGTTCTTTTTTTTAGGAGCAGCGTTTGGGCTTCAATTAATAAAATAGGGATCAACAGAAGAGGGGGATTGTGGGTGGGAGAAGGTGGATGGGGGGGAAAAGGGAAGAACCCCCCTGTGACAATCAGGCGCAGGGGGGACATCCCCTCGCCGCTCCGAGGGGACATCCGAATCCCAGTTTTCCTGCAGGGAACATGCCCAGCACCGGGCAACCTGGCACAGGGTTATCCAAACTGTAGGAAAAGCGGCGTTTTTCCAGCGGGGGTGGATCCCTGTGTCGTGGAATGGGGGGAGGCGGCGCAGGGAGCCCCCGAGGGTGCCGGGTGCCTCGGGCGCCGGCGGCGTCGCGTTCCCTCCCAGCGTCCCTCTAAAAGGAGCATCGATTTCCCAGCGCCGGGCGCGTGACTGACGTCCGGGCCATTATCCGCACAGACAGATTGTTTGGCCTGAAGATGCTTTTGTTTGGGCTCCTCATAAAAGGAACAAGTAAAACCCGCCGGCGGCGCGCACAAAACCGAGCCCCGCGCGCCCCAAAGCCGCGCGGTTGGTTGCAGCCACCAAGGAAGCGGTTGCAGGAGCCCCACAAAACCGATGCTTAGAGGGATGATATAAATAACCAGCATCCTCGCCCATGTGCCTCGAAAACCGCAGAAAGTGCTTTTTTCCCCCTTCTTTTTTCTTTCTCTCCCCCTTGAATTCAGGGCGCATAATACCCCGGGAGCGCCAATAATTGATGTACGTTATAATTCTTCATTACCCGATCAGGAGTCCGGGAAAACTGGAAGAAAAGAAAATGCCAGAAAGTTATGGTAAAACTTAAGATGCGACAGAAGTAGCTTTCTTTGCTCATGCTGTGAGTGTTTGAATAAGAAGAATGTCCCGGCACTGTAACAAGCTAAAAGAATGAGGAAGACAAAGGATTTCACGAAAAAGGTTTAGATAGAAGACAAGGCAAGTGAAACTGAAAGGAAGGGGGAAAAAAACCATTTACAATGGAACAATGCGGGTACTAATCGCTTTGATATATTATACAAACCCAAAGACCCAAAACATTGTGTAATTATTTATAAATGACTTCTCCACTCCTGTGTATAATACCGCAGAAAGAATAAAACGGCAGGCTACTCTCTAAACTATTTCTAAATAGACCTGGCTCAAAAGGAAGCAGAAGTGCTTGAAAAAAAATAATTAATGGTTGATTTTATGGTTGTCTCATTAAAACATTTTAATTACAACAAACAAAATACATTTGTGCTGGCCGGGAATAATCATTTACCTACTGGCCCCCCTGCGCTCGCAGAAGAAAGAAGCGGCACCGTCGCACGCGGGACGCGGGGAAGAAAGCGGGGCCGCGTTTGCAGGGCGGCCCGGGCGGCCACCGCGGCCGGGAGCCCTCGGTGGCCACGGGGGGTGAGGGCCAGGCCGGTGGCTTTGGTGGCCGCAGCTTCGCCTGGTGTCCTGGCCGCTGCCTTGGCCCCTCTGGCCTCCCTCTCCGTTTAGCCTTCCAGGTTGTGTTTTATAGCACTGGAGATACAGGGAACACGGGGTCATGTTGTCCCAACCTGTCGAATTGTCCCAGCCCATCATATTGTCCCAATCTGTCATATTGTCCCACTCTGCACAGGTTTTCAGTCTTCTCGCATTCGTTTAAGCCTTCGCAAACTGAGGCAACAAAACACAGTTTGGTGACCTGCTGTTAAGGTGCATCCTGCTCCTGCTGGAGCAGCTCTGATTCCCAGCTTCCAGCTCGGGAGCAGTTTGGATCTGAACTAGTCACTGCAGGGCCCAGGAGGGACATCCTGACCCTCACTGGGATCCTGTGCCCGCGCTCCGATGCTGGCTGCGCTTATATCAGGTCTGATAAGCTAATATCAAAGCTAATATCAGAGCTAATATCAAAGGCTGTGAATCAGGAAGACACCAGGAATACACTCCGCATCAGGCAAAATCGAAGGTCCCCTGTAGATTTTGGACCATTTCTTTGTCCTGATCCCAGAAAACTTCAGGGAGCTTTTGCCGCTCACTTCCATAGCGGCAGCCCATAAGGTGTAGGAGCCTTTATCTCCGGCGGCTGAATAATTTCTCTGCAAAATTAGTAGACTGTCTGCGATAGAATGGGCTGAATTATTCATCGGGAATAAATTATCCGAGATATGTCGCACTTCTTTCTGTTTGCGAAGGCTTCCTGAAACAATCCCGATTCTGTGAGCGCATTCGTTATTCATAAGTACTCGGTGAATAGATTATGCAAACAAATTTGAGCCTATGGCTTGTTTGTGAACCACTCACTTCAGGCCTCGCTATTCATGCCTGTGACTGATCACGCAGACACATGGTGCTCTCTCCCCTCCTTGATTGGAGCACCAACTTTTAAAACAAGAGAATAACAAATGACAAACTGCAAATGATGGATAAGGACTAATGAATAATGCGCTTTCACCGCAGACCTTCAGACAAGCGGCCGGTTGTGCCAGTCGGCGAAACTCTTGGGAATCATAAACATTTTAATGAATAAACTATTGACTCGGACACCTAAACAAAGGGCAATAAAAGCGCGCTGGACAACAGCAGAGTTTATATTATTGCATGCAAAGTGCACCTCAACAAAAGTGCTAATGCATTTGCTGCCGTGCGCTCCCTTCGGCTTCCAGGTCCGCTCTCCTCAGCCTCTCCTGCCGTTGGTGCTGGACACTTGGATCATGCGGCCTCCTGAGGCCGGGAGCAACTCGGAGTTGCTCCATTGGAACCACTTTGCTTCATTGGGTCATTTATATAAGTGTGGAGCCTAAAAACATCCCCTCGATGGCAGGACCCGTGATGCAGGGGGCCAGTTGCCCCTGCAGAAGAGCAGGGCCAGGTCACCTTGTTCTATATGGTCACACTGTGCATTTAAGGTCTAAATATCTGCATATATGAAGACGTCAAAGTGTAAAGCAAGCTGATAGGGACCCAGCTAGTCTACTAGACGACTCTCTCTGCATTGAGGGCGGTTAACGTGGATCACACAAGGCTTTTTGCATCACTCACTTCTGTGAGCCCTCCTCTAGGCACAAGGTTTGTGGCTATTTGCTTCTCCCAGCTCCTCTCAAAGAAGCGAGGGTGGAAAAGCAGCGGGAATAACCCCGAGCGGGCAGCTGCTTGCTCAGGTTTAGGATGAAGAGTGTAAAATGCAGCCAGAAGGGCACCAGCTTTGGGCTGCCAGCTCTCCCTGCTTGCTGAGGGCAGAGAACTGCAGCAGGGCGAGGGCATCGACAGGTAGCGGGAGGGCAGATTCTGCAAATAAACAGGATTTTAGGTCTGTAAGTCTAAAATCAGCAATCAGCGGATGATGAGGACCAAAGCTTGGGAGAATCCAAGCACCTGGGTGCTAACAACGGTGCTTTGTTACCGTGCAGAGACACGGGATGCAAATACAGATGTCAGCTTTACAAAACTTACTAGCCCCACGGAAAGCTGCATCTTCTCAGAGCTCCTTTAAACTGTGATTCCTAGCGGCTTGACGGGAACTTTCCAACAAAAGCAGTGCTACTCTTTGCGCTGCTTTTAACCCAGAAACAGAGATTTGTATGTGTGCACAGCAGTAAGTTTATAAATTGGTGCCATTGGGGAGGTTTAGCTGCCTGTGCACCTGCAAATGTCAGGTGAAGAAGAGGTGCAGAACTACGGGGTGTGGAGAGAGTAATGTGCAAGGTGCAAGGGAAAGGGAAAGAAGGGAAGGGAAAGAAGGGAAGAAGGAAAGGGAAGGAAGGAAAGGGGAAGGAGAAGGGGAAGAAGGAAAGGGAAAGAGAAAGAAGGAAAGAAAGAAAGAAAGAAGGAAAGGGAAGGGAAGGAAGAAAAGGGAAAGGCGAAAGGCAAAAGGAAAGAAGGAAAGGGGAAGGAGAAGGGGAAGAAGGGAAGGGGAGGAAGGGAAGGGAAAGAAGGGAAGGGGAAGAAGGGAAGGGGAAGACGGGAAGGGGAAGACGGGAAGGGGAAGACGGGAAGGGGAAGACGGGAAGAAGGAAAGAGAAGGGAGGAAAGACGGACAGGGAAAGAAGGGAAGAGAAAGAAGGACAGGGGACG
>JAUBOD010001004.1:5557844-5568337 GCA_032353885.1 Nothura maculosa
ATGGGGACTGCGGCTGCAGAGGGACCCGAGTGGCCCCCAGGACACCCAGGCAGGGACCCATCCACTTTCTCCCCACGCCGCCAGTTTTGGGGACGGGGACTCCGGCTTCGGTTTTGTTTCCTTTGAGCACCGCCGTGTTTGCGTTGGTGGCACAAAGCGCCTCTCCGCTGCCTCGGCCCGGCTCACACAGGCTTCAGATCTTGGCGCTGCCGAGTCGCAGGGGTCGCGGGTCACCCGAGGGCATCGGGGACACACAAAGTCTCTTCAGCAGCTAATGTAAGCCGGGCTAGCGGCGCAATGAAAGCGCATCCACTTGAGACTATCTACAAGGCACTCAGCCCTCTCTAAGGGCTTATAATGTTGACTCTCCTGTCATTGGATCCTACCCTACTCTAAGCCCTGGAGGTACGGGCGGCTTAGAGACCTTCATTCAGAAAAATAAATCCCACTGCCACCATTCTCTTCATGAAGATAAATATACCACAAACAGAACAAGGAAAGAGGCTGAACTCCTGATCTCGCTGCTGCCTGCCTTCAAAATGCCATTAAAAAAGACAGCAGTTTATTAGACTCCTTTATAATTTGCTATGAAAAAAACTTCTTAGACTGTGAAGCAGCTTATTAGCTTATTTAACAGCAAAACCTGCTCTCAGCTCTAGGTATATCTAACGTGCCACTTCTGGTCCTTTCAAAAGAGAAAATTCAGCAAAGAAAAACAATAGATATAGATATTTTGCATTTAAACTGCTTATTTTTGTGATGCTACCATTGATGCTGTTGCCTTGATGAGGAGGGTATTTCTGAGCTACAAACTGGCCTGATGTGTGCTAGTTTTGCAGAGCAGGGCTCTGCCTTGGTAGCTGCCCTACTAACACAAGAGGCACTTGAAACACCAGTTCCCAGCTCTGAAATAGTGTCATAGCACCGTGGCATGAGGTTTTGGATCACCAGACATAGCACATTATCACACCTCATTGCAATTGCCTATAGCTGCCTCATGACTGTTTTAACTCTTCTTTTTCCCCAAAAAAACTGTTTAGAGTGAAGGAATATAAACTGTATGAGAAGCCAATATTCAGCTGGTACGGTGGGTCAAAGCAGCTGCCTAAGAACTCTGCCTATGTTTCCCATGTGCAAATCAGCATCTCCTCCTCTTCCCTTATCTCAGATCTTGCTAAAATACTCCCTAGCACCTGTCTGTGCTGACAGAGTTCCTGGTGGCTGCGGATTTCTGCACATGTAGAGTTTTTTTCCCTAGAAAGCTTCCTTAGGGTGTCTTGAAAGTATAAAAGCAGCAGTTGCTCCTTCTAAGAGCCTGTCTATAAATGCCTCTAACCTGAGTTTTTCCCCTTAGACAGGGGTCTTGGGGAAGAAGCCTCTCCAGCGCTCCAGGAGTGAGGATGAAGGAGTCTCATGGGCAGAGTGCCCTGTTTGATCCTGGCAGGTTCACCTCAGAGCAGCCCATGAGTGCTCCAAATTCCTGTGAACTTGGGAATTGGGGATATCTGAAGGTCTCCAGCTGAAGCCAAGCACTGCTGCGTCTCTGGTTGACACTGAGTCTTGCTCAAGTCAGTCTCACCCCTTCCACTCTTATGGTATTGGCTCATACAGAAACATTGGCCAAGTGAGTGATCTTTGTGAGAATTTTCCTCTTGTCTTCCACTGTAGTTACACCTAGATCTGAATGAAAAGGTGCATCCCGTGCCCTTGAGCTTCGACTCCACATCAGACCATAAACTTCAAATTGAAGTCTGAGCACTTCTTTGGGCTTTTAAGGGCAACAAATTCATTCTTGTTACGTTACGGAAATGGGCTGAATTCATCTGAATCTGGTTACTCCTGCAGCTTCTCTCCTTTACCTCCATCTATTAATTCTCCTGTTCCTTGATGGACTTTTCTGGCATAGCAAGGACCAAAAGTTTTCCATGAGTGCTATGAGGAAGCTCAGGGTAGGGAAATACGCACAAAGGAGGGAAGTTGTTGCCTTGGGGAGGGATAAGCCAGATCTGATCAAACTGCTGATCTAAAGGGGGAATAATGGGATTTTGTGGGATTCATATTGATATTCAGATGAGAGAAGCCTCTGGTTGCCTTTTTTTTGCTTTCAAACTGCTAAACAAGAATTTTAAGGCTCCTTTAAAATGTCTTTGCTGAGCTAAATATTATCACAGGAGTTATTAAACAGAAGTTCAATGTCTTTTCCAGTGGCTCTTCAACAGTTTGGGCTGCATTAATAACAGGAACCAGAGCTGCCTGTTTCGATTACCATATTCTTCTAAAAGTTGAAGAGTCAATCTTTAATAACCCCTACAGGAAACAAAATGAGCCAAGATAGGTGCCTGTGACCCAGGATAAACATGCAGCTCCAAGCCTTGCTGCATGGTTGTTCCTGATTAACATCGCCTACCTGCACACTTTTTTTTTCTTTTTCTTTTTTTTTTTTACTGAAAACTACTCAAGGAAAACTAAATGTCACAACAGAGTATCCATTTTTTGACCGCGAAGACTATCGGAAGCAGCAGTCAGCCTGCCCCTAGCATGGGCTATCCAGTGTCTTATTGAAGAAAGCCATTCACACCTTCTCCCCAAGGAGAGGGCTGCTCAGATAAGCAACAGTCCCTTCCCTCGCCGGGGCCTGGCAAACAGAGAGGGGCTTGTAGTGACTTCTGTATGACGAGGTCACCGGGGAGCTCTTGTGACACAGCTCCCGCTTGGAAGTCTCCGTCCTGCGGCCTTTGTTCCGGGCCAGTGGTTCTGAGATCTTCCTGATTTGATAAACTGTCCTTTTCCTTAAGTGAAGTGAAGTTACTCGGTTTTAACCTGGGGTACTCCAGGGAAATGTGGGGCTTTATCCCTGAGGGAATGAAGCAAAGACGACAATAAAGGTGTTTCAGACAAGGGTCTCTCCAAGAGCTCCCCAGCATCTCAGTGAAGTGGCTTAGGACTTCATTTAACAACTTGGAGACCCCTAAATCTTCAGTACTCTTAAATATTCCTGGTGTACACTCTCTTCCCTCCTATTTATTTATTTAGAAACAGATTTAAGGTTTTCATCTCCCCCTTCAAAAACTGCTCAGGCCACAGTTACATAAACCATTTTTGAAATAACCCTGTTTCCTTCTGTTTAAGGAAACCCTTTGGTGCACATGGGAAACATAGGCAGAGTTCCCAGGCAGCTGCCCCTGATAGAAGTAAAGAATGAACTGGTTTTGATAATGTCGTGTAGCAGACACGAGCTATATGACAGAGCAGCTTAGTGTCCTGCAATGCAGAAATTCATAATCTCGCCATCACGGGACTCTCAGGAGGAGGGAAGGAGCATTTCCTACCCCAGCAGCCTATGGCAAAGGGATCATCAGCACTAAGCTGCTGCTAGGATTTTTTACACATTGTTTTGAGGGGGTCGCTCAAGATAAATGGACTTTTCTCAGTAACTGCACGTCTAAACAAAACCTTTCCAAAGACTCGAGTCTTTGGCCGTGCCATGTCACCAGAGATGCCTGATGGACAACCAGGAAATGGAAATGATCGATCAAGTGCTGAAGGCGCCGGCGCTTCAGGTTACAGGATAAAGGCCGGTAACTTGTTCGTGCTGCTTGAATGGCTGCCTGGCCGCCGGGATGGTGACACGAGCAGCTGCCTCTGCCCCAAATGCACGAGGGAAAAGGCTCCTGCCTTGGCTAACGTCTCCACTCAGCCACCGAGGGGATCTGGGGGGCAAAACATGGCCGGGCAACCCCAGAATAAAGGCTGGGGTGATTTTCTTCCGCCATTATCTCTTTTTTTTGCCACCTTTCCACTTGTGTTTCTGGCAATGCACGGCCAGTTTCACCTAACAAAGATCCAGTGGCCGCCCTGTGATGTTTCCTTCTCACCACATCAACTCCACCGCCATCTTGGTCACGGCTTCCTCACAGAGCAGGGCGGGGTGGGACAACACGTCCTCCCTTCGCCTTCGCCATCGCCTTGTTGCTGCTCCTGAGGGGAGCCACCATTTTGTGACGGGAGGGCAGCCACCACCAGCCCATGGCCATCCCTGCCCAACTCACCGCTTTCCAAGGAGTGGGTCACTTTATTTTTTCAAGAAAAATAGGCATTTTTAACCTGCTCTAAGGCATTTTTAATCTGCTTTAAACAAAGTCGGGTTTGACAAAGCCAATGCTACCTCATAAGAGTGAAATCTGCCCAACCTGTTTCTTTTTGAGGCCCAGGGCCTCTTTTGGTTGCCACAACCCTCATCATGGGGGTTGGGATCCCCCCAAAATCCCTAAGGCTAGGGATTTTGAGAAAAACCTGAGGTATTCTTTCCTCACTGTTTCCTTGCCAGTTAATATTTTTGGAGGGATGCTTTGGAGCTGGTCCCGTTTGCTCCACTGGCCCACTTGGCATGTGTCCCGAGGCAGGTTCTGCTGGATGAGACTGCGAATTGGGGGTAAAAACATCTGGACTCAGTGTAAACTCAGCAAAATTTCTCAAATTTCTGGGGGTTTGGGGCACCGGCCTGTACAGCACAACCTCTGCCACCTGCTCTATGCCAGGTCAGGAGCAATCCCTCCACTTATTTCTTCCCACTTCTTTTCCCTTGCCCCTTCTCCATGGCCCTGCATCCCAGGAAAGCCATCCTGGTGCAAGAGCTTCCCGAGACAGCACCGTTGGGATGTAAAACCCATCGGCCCTCAGCCGGCCCGCTGTCTCCCTTGCCTTCCCCTCCACAGAAGTCATCTATTTTGTTGTGTGTACACACCGAAAACAAGGGGCTGCCCCTTGTTCTCCTCCAGCCATGACACATCAAATTATCTTGCCTCCAAACACCCCATCTGGCTGTTAGTTTTTAGCTTTTTTTTCCCCCTCTTTTTCCAATCCCCCCCCCCAGGTTGTTCCCTGCTTTCCTCCTCCTCCTTTCTCTGCTCTCCGGCCCGTGTGTAAAAGTAGCAGGGGGGCCCTTTATTAAAGGCAAAAGCCCCACGGCAGCAGCTTCCCAGCCAAACTGCTCTTGTATTACTTTTTGATGAGTTTTCAATTTAGGCCTTTTGCAGACCGGGGAAAGAAGGCGACTTGAGAGACAAGGGAAGGAGGGGGGGCAAAAAAAAAAAGAGGAAAAAAAAAAAAAGCAACAGATGGGGCCGATTGTGCTCTCTAGGCAAATTAAGGAAGACATCTGTAGCTCCCAAATACTGGTGGTCTAAAGCAATTAGTCCCCTGTGAAAAGGGGCCTCTCTGAGCCTCCTCCAGCCAATCCGGGCGCCGGCAGCACTCACGTTACAATGGCCTTGACCACAATTCACTGAGCCAAAAAAAAGAAAGATTAATCCAGGAGGAGCCGTGCGGCCAGCCTGGAGTTGCTAGGCTTAAAAGGGAAGGTTACGTACGGTTCTGCCCCAGTTTGGAGCAAAAAAAAAAAGAAAAAAAATCAGGGTGGTGGGGGAGTATTTTTCTTCCCTCCCCTTTCTGCTGGTCACCCACTATGTACCTGTTTTATGCTCGCTGTCTGGAGCGGGATCTGTGCGTGTTTGTGCACGTGTCCCTGTATCAGGAGAGAGCTGTAATCTGCAAATTGCTCAGGGACTTCAATTTTCCACTGACTTGTTTGGAAAGTAATGAATGAAGACGCAAGCCCCTGCGGTTGGAATTATCTCCCCCTCCGCTCCCTCCTGTCCCCTTCTCCTCCCTCTTTCTCTCTCTCTCTCCCCAATAAAAAGAAGCTGTTATATGATAAGACCCCTCTGTAAGTGATAATTACAATGATTGTTATGATGCCGCAGTCCGGCTTTTACAATTGGAAATAGGAACTCCGGCTGCGCTAATCCGCTGGTGCGGTCCCTTATTTCATTTGACGTCAGGAAGCGGCAAGGGGAAAACTCAGAAAGGGACTTTATCCTGGCTGGTTATGAGCCCCCTCCTCCCCCCGCTTCTCTCCCCTGGCTCTTTTATTCATGCATATTTATGATCAGTAGATCTCAGTGGAAAAAAAAAACACATACAGAAAACAAAAACGGGAGCACAATGGGGAGAGCTGCTCATGGGAGGTCACAGCACCTTTAAATTACACCTCTTGGCTTTGTTCACCCCAGCACAATGGAGCTAAGAGATAGGAAGAATAGCACCCTGCGCCCTGGTGCATCACAATTCTCTCAATGATTTCAGAAAGAAAAGGGAGCCCCAACTAATTTGATATCTTATTGGGTTTCTGTTAACCTAGGAACATGCCTCATCCCAGCTACTGAGGCTTGTCAAGGGCCGAGCTTATACAAAGAGCATTACTAAATCTCTGCCGGGTCTTGCTAGTCAAAGAAGATCTGTCTTGGTCAGGTTTGAATTTGAGCTGAGTTAACTGGTTTGGAAATACAAAAGCACCACCCGCCCACTGAACCTTTGCCCCTTTAAATTAATTAATTTAATTAACGTGCTTATTGTTATAGCGCCAATCAGAATGGGCTCCTCCAGGGGCCACACCAAATTCTAAGCAACTCTTATTTACAAAAGAGACGGGCTCATGGTTTTGGAGCTGAATATGAAGCAAATGACTTCTCCAGGATCTGAAATTTGAGGCCGTAATTTATTCCTCACCCAACATTTTTCTAGGCTGCCACCAGGACTGAGAATGAAGTTGTGAATTACCATGAAAACGATTGGTGCCACTGGTATTTGCTGCCACGACTACGCAGTGGAGATCAGTTAAAAGGAAAATTGTGCTCTTGAGGTCAAGTGAGCTTCAAGGCACTTGGATAACTTAAGAAAATGAAATCTTTGGAAGTTTACCTAGAGAGAAACAAATCCCTAGGGACGGTGGTTCCAGCACAGCTATCCACATACCAAAGCATGTTCTTTCAATCCCCTGAGAGAAAGTAAAATCATAAAAGATTTTTCCCTGGATGGGGAAAATTTGCAACCTCAGAAGCTGTGATTCATTGTGGGGCAAAGGCAGTAGTGAAGGGAGCAGACTCAAAGAGGAAAAATTCTGGAAATAAGTACCTATTCTTATTAACAATACTCTGAAAGTGGCTTTTGTATAGGAAAACAAAGGTTTTTTTTTCCCATATTTCCAGTTATATCACTAAATGCAGCTACTTCTTTTCCTGAATGGAGAAGAACAAGGGTGTGGAGGGTGGAAGCCATGCAGGGGTGCTCAGCTGTGGGCACTCTGCAACTTCTCCATCCTCAGAGCCAGAGAAAGAGGTGGAGCAATGGGCTACTGAGTCCTGCTGGACTTTTGCCCCAGAGTTGCCAAAAATATTGGCACAAGGTCTCCCTCAAAGGGACTCATGGGTATCTCTGCCTTGGCTTGGTCAAGCTCAATGCTACACCCCAAGTATGAGAGGGTCGCAGGCTCTTAGGGGCAGCATCTCCTACTGATGTCACAACTGGCTACAGCAGTGTCTATAGCTGTGTTACTCAATGTGAAGACCAGCACTGTGTTGCCTGTGCCATTGTCATGAGGCAATGAACACAAGCAGGTCTTCTGCAGAAAGCCTTGGCTTGCAGGCAGAGAGCTCCTGTTCTGTGTCTGTATGTGCCCTTGCTAAAATTACGGCCACCTGATGGTCTCTGGGATTTCATAGAGCCGTCTTCCAGGGGTCATAAATAATTTTCCTCTTTCTCTCTTGGCTGCATAAGGTAATTCCACTTCCTACCCGTGATTCTGTGATTCTGTGATTCTGTGAGTGCAGGAGCGCTGAAGGCCTCATGTTGTCAGAGTTAAACTTCAGCATGCAAAAAAATCTTAAACACATAAATCAGAAAAAGCTTAACTGTTGATTTGCTACCCACAGCTCCCAATGAGGTTGTCATCTACTCTGATTTACAGGCTTAAAGATCTGACTTTTCCTTTTTTTTTCCCCTACTTTCCTCCCTTTCAAAAACAGCTTGCAGACACAACAAGCAAGGAAGGTCATGGTAGCAAAATAATTCCAAACTTTTTTTCCAGCTCCTGGAATTAGAATGCTGAAAATATTACCCACATTACATATATACACACTATTACATGACTTAATGGTTAAAGGACAACTGGCTGTTTAGAAAACTATTCCAATTTAATTTAATGAAAGCTAATGGAATCATTACCATGCCATGATATCCATGCACATGCCGTACCTGCAATACTCTACAGTAAAGGATATACTGTTTTAGTTCAGCAGGATAACAACTGGGCTATATTGGAGATGCATTGCTGTAGAGATATTAAAAAAAATGTTTGCTTTAATCAAACTCAGTGTTTAAACACAACAAAAAAATGCAATATCTATACATCAGTATGTCCCTCTGTTATTCACGATGACCAAAATTAATGTTTATATGCATTAATATTTTAAAATAAATGCAACTATCTCTCTCTAAGACTATCAGACTTGGAAAGCTGCTTAGAAATGTCATTAAAAAAAGGAAAGAGCTAGAGCAAGACTTTTCAAACCTACTTGCAACTGAATGTTGTCCAGCAACATAATCGTATGTGTTTTGTGTCCTGCATGTCCCTCATGTTTATGGCAGGCCTGGCAGTCCTGGGTTAGGGGGTTCATTGCTCCCGTGCTGGGGTACAGCCGACCGACATCACCATGGGCACCGAGAGCCAAAAATGTTACCAGAGATGTTTGGCTCTTTAAGGAATGGCCTTTCACTCAGTGTTGAACATACAGATAAAATGTCTGTGCCAGAACCAGAGAAACTAATCAGATCATCTGCTGTTTACTTTGCTGCTTGCTTAGGTCATTGTCCCATGCTTTACAGTTATCCCAGTCTAAAGCTATACAGATGTCCAACTCAGCCTCCTGGCTTTTCAATTTTTTTTTCTTTCTTTTTTTTTTTTTTTTTTTTTACTTTCTCTCTTCTTAAGAATCTTACTACTGAGACTAACTAATTCTACCAGGAAGTTCTTGGCCAAGTCTCTCCTATTTAAACTTATCTCCAAGGAGAGAGTCCTGCTCTGACTCCAGGCAAGGCCAGCATGTCCTGCCACCACTCATTGCCAAAATAAGCATTGCAGAGTGCTAACTCACACACCAGAGACAAAGATGTAGATGTGGAGAGGTAAGAAAACAGGGAAAAGAGGCGAGATTGTCAAGATGTCCGTGGGATTAGATTTCCACAGCCATTTTGGACGTTTGGGAATTCACCACACACACTTCCTCGGCATCCTGGAGAACTTCAGCACTTCATTCTGCAGGCTTTCCAGGGACAAGCAGCATTCCTTATGCACACGTTGGGGTCGTTTCTGCCTCTAGTCTCTTTCTGCACATCAGGCACAATATAATATAATAAAAATAAAATAAACCTAACAGTGCTCAGTGCTTTGCCTAGAGAAGCGCAGCAGGGCCCATACTCGGGCACCTGCCTGAAATCCTAAGCCCTGTAATTCATGGACAAAGATCAGTGGTGACTCCAGGCGATGAAGACAACGATGATGAAGAAGACCTTGGACTTCCCCATGGCAGGAAGAAGAAATGGAGTTTCTCCAGTCACAATGGAACCCCTTGACATGCAGCTTTGCACCCCAAGAGCCAACAGACCCCCACTCCTAAGAAACCTGTCTGTCTATCAAGTGGTTTCTCACACACGCTGGATGAAACAATTCTTCCCATATCTCTTTCATTAGATACTTTTTTCATTTTCTTTTTTCTTATTCAATTGACTCACATTTCATTGTGGATAAATAGTAGTGAGTTATGTGATTTATGAAGATTCCAGGTGATGGTTTTTTCCCTACTGTATATATTTTCAGTATTTACTCTGCATTGCTTTCAAAAGGTAGCAAACTGAGGGAAAGGTCTCCTGTGTTAAAATGCTAAAAATATATCAAATGTGTCTTGTGTGGCCTGAGGAGAACTTCCTAATGCAAAAACTCCTTCCCTGCCCTATTTAAAGTCTGGATTTCAGCCAGCATTAGTCCGTTAGAAGCCTCTGCAGCCGTCTATGAGGCTGGAAATTCAGCCTGAGCAGAAAACCCATCTGCAAATGTATTGAGCACCACCCTCTGGCACAAAGCTAGATCGTGAAATGATTTTTTTCTCCCTGTTAAAAATGGGGAAAACTCCCACTGGGGAGAGGCCCAGGGTGCGGGTGGCAGGACGGGTGAGTTACAACGTGCTGAAGCGGATCATATAAAATAAAGAGTAGATCCAAAATGATCCGGAGTCTCTGTCTTTTGCAGATGAAGGAGCAAATGGAGCCTTTCAAAGCTGCTCGTGGGCAGCCCGGGCAGTGTGGGGCAGGGCCCACGGTGGCTGCGCTCTGGTCGCTGCATCTTTCCCATGTGGCATCTGAGCAGCCCCAGTCTTGGGGAGAAAACGGTATTTTTCATTTTGCTGTTTTGGAGAGGATCTGTCTCCGTGCAGCAGGGCAGGCCCCGTCCCAGAGCCACCTGCACCTGCTGCCGGCATTAAAACCTGCTGAGCTGAGCTCAGAAATCCTTTCTCAGCTATTTCTGTTCATTCTTTTTCTAGCTAAATGGCCACTGAGAGGCCAGAGGGCTTTTATGGGTCGGGTCCACCTGTTCTCCCACA
>JAUBOD010001004.1:5603887-5614405 GCA_032353885.1 Nothura maculosa
AACGTTAATGACTAAATAGAAAAGGCAAAATGATGTTTTTAAAGCCGCAAGCAAAGCGATCAGAAGCATCTAAGTGTGGTGGATATAAACACTGCTCTGTGAACGAGGCCCCTGATTATTTTAGAGCTGTCACTTCTTGTGGCGCCTGCAATATGTCCTGAGCAGCCCGGCGGCCCCTGCGTGTGGGAGCTGCTTGGAGGGAACTGCAGGACACAGGTGAATGCAAGTCCTTTAGGGCAAGCACAAGGTAAATCACATGAGGGCTTGGATTTAGACAGAAGACCAACATGTTTGTGCATGTGGGAGACCGTAAAGGGGAACAGACTGTTTCTGCAACTTTATTTTCCAATAGTCTCTTTGTTCCCTGTGTAATCTTTGGGAGCCAGTTGCAGAAGGCCTGTGGATTTGCATAGATGAGGCAGGCAGGGCTGAGTAACGTGCAAGACAGTGGTGTAAGACTGAGTTTGCCTCATCGCCCCTGCTGAGGTACATTGGGATGGGGTTTATTATTATCTCCTGGCCGTACAAATGAGCAAGTGTTTTTGTTTTTTCCTTTCTTCCCCCCCAGCTGTGTGTGGTTGTCACTTAGCAACAGGTCTGTAGGGACCTCTTCAGATCTGCTGCCTCCACCATCCCTAAGAGTAGGTAGAAATAAACGAACAAAGGAGCAAGTGGTAATTAAGTCAGCACCTGAGTTCTTTGGCACACCTTAAAGTTAAAAGATTTAGGTATAAACAAGACAACTACAATTGCATTGACAATTATTTTAACACAGTTGATAAGGTGAAGCTTTGAGTTGGGATCCTTAGACAGCACTCTAAACAGTCTGCAGGACAGGAACTGTGATGTTTTGGACCAAAAACTGTGATACGCATCGTTACCTTCACACATAAGGCATATATTTCTGATTGCTAGTAAAGTCAAATGTTGACAGTGTGTTTTGAACCATAATTGAGTCTAGAATTTACTGATAAATCTAGAATTTATCTCACTATATTAGCATAGGAACAATATTTAAGCACTGCCTTTCTTTTTTACATCAGTGTTACTAAAAGAAAAACTTGTCACTGCCAACCTAAATATTTGTTAAAAAAATCTGCATTTTTAAATTTCCTTTCAGGATTGCTGTGGTTTTGTGAGTAAAATTTCAATACTCAGCAAGTGGTGGTTTTGTTAAAAGATACTTAGTCCATGAAAGGTGAAATATTTCTGAAAACTGGTTGAAATCTCCTAAGGAGGGGGGGAATGGAATAGATCCATAGCCAGCCCCAGAACTTGAAGTGCTTTCTGTGGGTGAAGGACGACTGATCCATGGACAGTCTGGTGACCTTAAGGTTTATCCACTCAGTACTTCTTGCGTGTGGAATTGGGAAGGAAAGATGCTAGATGCAGTGTTTATAGCAGGAATCCTGCGTTTGCTCATTTATTAGGGACATGTCACTTTATTCCCTACCCAGTCCCGCCCTACAGATATGGCCGGATTTCAGCTCTAGTCTGTTACATAAGAGAGTACAGACATTAGAGTCACGTAATTCACAGTCTCTTCAGAGAGCAGAGTCCTTGTACTCCCTTCCCTCAATCCCCCAGCCAAACACTACAATTTTGAGTTTCATGCTTCATGTGGACTTTGCCTTGAAAATGTCCACATTCCTTATTTAATTTTTAGCCTCTTGCAAAATTGTCAAGGAACAAAAGTTTTTGACATATTATTTGAGATATATTTTCCTCATAGATTATACTCCACAGTGGTCCGATCATTTAGATTCTTTTGTTGAAGTTTATTCTTTTTAACATACAAAGTACTGTAATGCACAAAGGAACTTGTTTTTATGTCAGTACTCCCAGCAGTCATCAGTGAAGCCAATTGTATTTATATTTTCCCGATTATTGGTGGCAGGAAGCCCAGCTAAAACTCCTCTCACACTCCTGGTACTGTTCATACAGAAGGTTTGCATGTTAAGTGCATATTTGTTTTGGTGTTTCAGAGCCGTGGTGGGAAGGAGGGACTTTTGCCAGTTAAATAAAATTGTGTAATCGTATTCAGTTCTGCACACAGATTTGGCAAAAGTTTTCCTCTGCCCTCCTCCACTTTATTATCGGAAGGTTTTAGCCTTCAAGTAAATGAAGATCTATGGGGCTTTCCTAGATGAATAATATTCTCTTCATTTTCCGAGTGAAAATAAATACATGTGTACTGCCACGTTTTCAGATGAGAAATTAACAGATAGTTTGTTCTACCAAAGATGTTTTAATTTTTACCTTTTCAAACCACAAAGAATTACTGGTTTGACAGAACACTTCATCTAAAAATTGAAATCAGATCAAATAATTCCTTAGTGATCAACTGTTATTACTGTGGTGCCTAGGAACCAGTCACAGCTTAAAACATTGTTGTGCTAGGCCAGCCTTAATAGAGAGCAATTTATACAGACTATAAGCAATACGTTTTATAAATATGCCAGACTAGCTTCTAATTAGCCAAGCGTAGAGCAAGTTAGTTGTCAAAGCAAATTCCAATGCACCTTTTCAAAGAGTTCCCCAAGCAGTTGCTCTTATAGTACATAAATAGATTTAAGATGGAATGGTAGCCCTTAACATTGTTAATCTCTTGAATCAGAAAGAAAATAGTGTTGCAGTTAATCTCTTGTGATACAAAAATAAACTTTTCAGTTTAGTTCTTACAGTGGGAAGAGAAAAGTCCCGTTAATCTTCCAATTTATCCTATTGGAGTAAAGGTCTCCTGCATTCCACTGCGTTTCCTGATGGGATCTCGGAGATCTAAATTTAATCGTCTTATTGAGTGCAATTAATATATCAATAAAAGCAGAGAACAGTCACTATCTGACAGCAATAACAGTCATAGTAATTCATATTAATTTAAGTCATTTATGAACCAGTACTGGACAGACAGCTTTTTTTTTTTTTTTCCAAATGGGTCAAATTAACTGAGCTAATGAAGTACTGATATTGGAACCACAGGATATGCATTATTTTACCAGGATGTTCAGACTGTGCTCATAACTTATATAATGAGTAACCTTTCAGCAGAACATGCCTATTGGAATATTGTGTTAAAGTTTGCTTTTAGGGGAGTATCTGTCCTCATAGGGAAAAAAATGGCCAGAGTGTCACAGTGTTGCTGTCGCTACCTGTGAATATTTTGTTTCTTAGAGAATCTGTACCTGACTCAAAGAGCAGGAGTTCTGTAGCTTAAATCTGTGATATGAGCCAAGGTAATTTGCTGACAAATTCCCATTTGAGTGAATTTTGAGGCCTTAGAAAGCAGTATGAATCTGGATGCAGTCATTATTTTTCGAAAGGCTGTGAATCAGGAACCAAGTTCTGCAACTAGGTTTATCTATGGCCAAATACAGCAGACGCACTGAGGACCTAAGTTTAAAACCAAGGTGAATTAAGTAAGTTTATTTCTCAGTGATCTCTTGATAATCACAGTAATAATTTTGTGAACTATTACATCAGAAAAAATAAACTGTTGTACTTTGGTTGGCACTGCCCCCTCATCTGGTGGCTAGCAATGACTCAGCACACAGCTCTGGTTCTTGCGTTTTGGCAGCATTCTGGTTTTTGATGTTACAAAGATAACGTGTAGAGCAAAGTTTTCTTCAGTTTTGGGTCTGTTGTTATTCAGATTTGACTCCAGTGATATTTGTTGTGACTGTTGCAAATGAGCTCTGCTCTTTCCCATCTCTATGGCCTTCAACTAGACCTGGAGAAGAGACCTTGAACTCCCTGGGTCCTGCTGCTCAAGGGCAGGACAAACAGGTTTTATAAAGCAGTGATCCTGAGTCGGGAATTAAGCCTGAAAACGACTCTTCCATTCTTATTTGCTTACTTCCCCTTCCAAATTAGGTGGCTGACAAAATTAAAGCTGGTGCTTTGATACTTAACTAGAAATTTATTCTCCACCCTCAACATCTAACAATCCAGAAGTTCATTACATATTGTAAGAATGAGATCCTTGAAGCAGATGCAAGCTGCAATATGAAATAAGGATATTAGTCTCTAGAATTTTCAGAAATGGAAAATAAGGTCATTATGAAATTAAAAAAAAATGTGTATGGTTAAGAAGGTTTATGCAGGGTTTAGTAGCCACAGGTGACAGGAGATTTGCAGGTATTAAGTAGAAAATCGTATTTTAGAAGGAAGAACACCAGAGCAGCACATGAAGGGTAATTGGAAAACTAACAGCAAAGCTTTTTGCTCAAGCTCCATAAGGGAGGTTGAATAGACTGATGGCAATTAGTAACACATTAACAAGCCTAACATAACTTTAGATGAAATATGCCAAGAGACAGTGATGTGGTGTACCCTTTTTTCCATCTACATGAGGGAGCTGCCTCTCTTATTCTTCCCTCTAGGAGAACCATTTCCAAGGTTCTAAAAATTAAAGAGTAATGGTCTTTGATTTCATTCTAGAACCAGCTTCAGCATGGTTCTAGAATGATCCATCCACGTGATCTTTGATTTAGATTTTTAAATTGGGCAAGTTGCATTTACTGAGCTCCTTCAGAGCTGCTTTGGCAATAATGTTGTATTGCTGTGTATTTTTTTTCATATTTTGCTCTCAGTGTTCTAGCAGCTTGTAACTGGAATGACACTTCCATCTTCCCTCCCCTAAAAAAGCACCATTAAAATACAGGGACTTTGTATTATTTTGCAGCTATTCTATCTCACAGATTCAAAGTAGATTCCACAGATTAAAACAATAACTGTTCTTATTTTCAGAAAAGTTTTATGAGATCTCAAATCCACATCACTCCAAAAGGAGGCCAAATCTAATAGGGGTTTATTCCATGGGCCTTCTGCCCTCTCTACCCCTTGGCTGGCATTACCAGCTCTGAGGGAACACACTGGAGCTTTTGGAAGTTTTCCAGAAAAAAGTCAAGGCTGTTATTTCCTTTTCTATACCTTTCCCTTGTTGTTTGTACTTGGAACACAAGTTTTGTTTTCTCATTTTGGGAAAATATACAGTCCAGGTTGAATTCGTTCATTTTAATGAGCAGTTCTACTGGATTTAATTTGTTTTGTAGAAGTGCAAGTCTGTTTATTGTTACCCATCTTGATTCATATTTAAACACTAGTTAAAGTAGGACTAGTAGTTGATTTGGGGTGTTCAGTTTCAGCTTTTTCTTCCCCAGACTACCCTGTTCTGCATCAGAGTCCTTAGTTGTAGAAAGTGGATGGATTTTCCCAAGGGAATTATTACCATTTTTAAGGGTTACATAATGTAAAATGTATTTTATTGTGCATCATGGATGTGTAAAATCCAATTTCTTTCTTATGGAAACACTTCATTATTAAATACTCAGTTCACTTGAAAACATTGTTTAGCACAGCTTTGTATGAATGAAGCTTTAGTAACAAAGCTTAACTGTAACCACTGCTGATATTTCACTGCAGGAAGACTTCTGCACACAGAGCTTCGTAAGGTTTCCCCTGTGTCAGTTAAGAACCTGCTGTTTGTTTCCATTAGCTAAGCTTGCAAACTATTTAAGACTCCCATATAGTTACTACCTGTCATCTTACTATAAAGTCATTAGAAATGTGCTATTTTGGTGAAAATGAGCTAGGGCCTATGTCAGTATTTGCAGGCTGAAAGTTCATAGACAACTCAAAGCCACAGTGCTTTTTCTGCTAGCAAAGACAGAGCTAAGTGTGTATGTGTGTATATATGTAAATATATATTTATATGGGTATACACATACATACGTACAATGTATATATAGACACATTTATAAAACACACACATATATATAATATAAAAATAAATTTGCAGTTTGTCATGTAATCTGTGGTGCGCTTCAGTTTAGGCAGTTTCTTAAGACAAGGAAATTCACTTCTGCCCGAAGCAGGAGTTATTAGAGTTATTAGGAGTTCATGCTGGAAGAAAAAGGAAGCAGTTTCTGGTGACTTTCCCTTCGTTTCCTGTCTTTTTTTTTAACATCAGTTTTATAAATGTAACCTGACCTGTGTCTAAACTAATAAAATGGGACTATTTATTTTACCCTTAGTAAGCAGTAAGCCTGTTGCACTTACTTTGTTCAGTCTGTTATCCAGTGTGGAGCAGAATGTGGAGGTGAAAAGGACAAGAAATGGTCAATACTCAAATATTTCTCCAGTTATTCTGAGTAGGATTTATTTTGTATTTGTTAAGTGTGGATATTAGTCACTCACTGAAATTTTTAAAGACTGCAGGACATGTCAGCACAGATCAGAAGTCAGAACAGAAGTTGCACAACTCAGAGATAGGGTAAGGTAAACCTGTTTTGCCTAATTCAGAGTTCTATTTCATTGTGGATTCGGGAGTTTGGCAAATACTGTTAGGTTCATATGGCAAACACAGTCTTCAAGAAGAATTCAAAATAAATATAAGAGACAAGCCAGAAAAGGAAAGCAGAGTACTGGTTTCATAGAGAAGCTGTCTGAAAAAAGTTGCACTGAAAGGATTATAAACACACTGACTTCTCATTTGCATCAAATAGGGTTGGACATCCAGGAAAGATCTAGGATGTAGAAATATATGCATCACTAATGCTCACCTCTGTCTCCCTTCTAGCTCTGACATGCTGGAAGGGAGACAATTTCCTTTCCTCAGAGTTAATTTCAAAGATCAGAGCATTGCCTTTACCTTCAAAAACACTTTGGCAGCCTGCAGATCTCCAGCTCTTCTAATTTGCCAGCTTAGAGCCTGAGTAAAAATGAAAAAAATACATTTGACAGTTGTATCAGCAGCATGTTTTTTCATTGGAATAAACTGAGATACAGTTATCAGATCTCTGCTGGGTGGTTAGACCACTGTTGTGCTAGGGGATGGTAGCAGATTGAATTTCAGACTCCTGGAAGGTGTCCTAGTGGTGCAAGCATCAGTGTGCAGACAGCTGGCTCCCTCTAGGTTAACATCGCAAGAGATTTCTCTCAGGTATTGGTCAAAAACAGCCCTTTTAATGGGCAAGGGCTGTAGTTCACCATGTGTAAGTTTTTCTTCCATAATTTGACACACGCTTGAAAATCTAGTTCTTTAAAGGAGATAAATGTTTTGTGAAAGTCTTAGTCAATGCAGTTACCCCCAGTCATTACTGAGGGATGCAATTAGACTGCTCCAAATGTCCAGTGAATAGTTTTTCCAGGAAAGCAAAGGTTTGTGTGAGGCCCCTTGGAGAAAGCACTCCATGCTTTCTATTCAGGTCTATTTTAAATGCTGGGTAGTTATCATACTTCACTGCACTTATGCTGCTGCCATTAACCTGTTAGGAATACAGAGGAATGAAGCGGATATGTAGAAAATTGTTTATCTGGTTTGTTTTTCAGGTATAAAACTATGTGAAGGTTAAAATGGCAAGTAAGTGTTTAGCATAAAATAACATTTTAGATCCTTGTGCATACTCTAAAAAAGCAGCATGTATATGGTCTTCCAGCAGCAGCCCCCAAATTTTTATTCTGTATTTACTTGCAGTTTTGTAGGATGAGTGAAATTGCTACTTGAGCTCATTCTAGTGTTTTATGCCTTATTGGTAACCTTTTTTTGCCCTCTGTTTTTAAATATACAGTGCTGTTCCAGACTCAACACAGGCAAGATGTCCAGCAGGGGTGGAAAGAAGAAGTCAACTAAGACTTCCCGCTCTGCAAAGGCTGGGGTCATATTCCCTGTTGGAAGAATGCTCCGTTACATTAAGAAAGGTCACCCGAAGTACAGAATTGGTGTTGGTGCTCCAGTGTACATGGCTGCTGTGCTTGAATATCTGACCGGTAGGTTTGGCAAACGAGTTTGAAATAGGAACATTTCAAGCTAAATTTGCACAGTATACGGACAAAGAATGTGATCCTTTGATGTCCAGAGGACTGGAAAAATTGCAGTTGAAGTAACTGCTGTGCTAGTGGTACACAAACAAGGTACCCTCAACCCTGCTTTAATACTTTGTGGCTTTTGTGCATTCCAGTATGGGATGTGGCTTGACCTCTTGTACAGGTGAACCCTTTTTCTGCACAGGCAGAGGAATTCTTACTAAAAATCAGTAAGTATGGCAGGGCTGCCCACAGTGTGGTCCTTCCTGCTTCTGTTCTCTGCCTGATGGCTTCATTTAGGTCATAGCTCTCTGTTAAAAGTACACATTCCCTTCAAATAGTGTATCCTCTGTGCTTACACAGGGCTCAGGTTGCTTACAACATTGGTTATTTTTTTCCCCCCTCAATTTGCAAATTATTTTGAGTGTGCATGTGCCTTTTAAAACTTATGGTAGAGTTTATGTATGCATGTATATTTTGTTCTTCTGGCCCAGGTAGACATATCCTATTTGCTCCCCTTGATAGTTTTTGCTATTATTTTTCTGTTACTTTGTGAGAATGAAAGCACCTTGAGTAATCCTGTAATCCTCACAGCATTGTCTGGAGGGAGGAAGGACTTTCTCCATTCAAGAGAAAAAAGCTTGGAATGAAAACACTTTGGTTGAGGGCATAAAGGGCAGCCTCTAACTGATACACAGCCCAGACATGAAGGTAAAGGTCTTTACAGAGCAGTTCTCTTCTCATACAAGGCTTAAGACACTGCAAGTTTCCCAGCTCCTGACCACTAAAAGTAGTCTCCAATGGAAAGCAAAGCCCCATTGTAACAACAGAAAAATAGGAACATTCATCCATATTGGTCTGCAAAAAAAGAAACAGCCCAGTTGCATCCACATGGCCAGGTTTGGCTCTTAGATATACGTCTAGGCTAGAAATTCAGTGAGTATCTGCACTATGTGGACTGGTATTTGGAGACAACTTGAAATGGATCTGATTTCTCATAGCAATACTTGTCTTTTACAGTACATCTGTTTAATTCACTGTTCTTGTTCCAGCAGATACAAGTATTTCAAAGAACAATAACCTTTATGTTATAATGGAAAACTCCAGAGAGAGGAAGAAAGGCTGCTCAGTCTTTCTTTGATTTGAGTACAAAGTGGAAAAGCAGTGTTTAACTTGATCAGGGGAGAGGTTTTAAAGCTGAAGTGACCTGACTCCCAACTATGATCCTGTGTACTTAAAACAGTTTTGGTACACTTTATAATAGATACAGGCAATAAAGAACAGAAATACTCTGAAAAAATCCTATCAAGTTTCTTCCTCCACTAAAATTAAATATCCATAGCATAAGAGAACAGTTAAAAACAAATAATTAAAATGTAAAATAACATTGCTTTACCAATTTTCCCAGTTATCAGACTTCTTTGTTTATTTGGGGCCTCTTTTTTTGAGAGAATGTTCTTAAACTTTGGAGATTTCTTCAGGGTGAAAAAAGAGGGGAAGTGAAGGAAGGAAGAAAATACTTCCTCTAGTCTAGGTTCCTGCCCATAGCTATAACAACTCAAATAAAATATTTCTTAGGATGAAGGCTGCTTTGAATGCAGTCCTTTTAAAGAAACAGAGCAGCCCAGGTGAGCTTAAGGCGCTGCTAATGAGCAGCACATGTTATTAGTTAAACATTTAATTAAAAGGCTTTCCAGGTAGTGATAGTTTAGGTATCAGAGAATGATCTGGAAGAAGAAAGGTGGTATGTTAAATATTTAAAATACCTAACAGTCTAGAGAGGTAAAAACTTATTGCCTTGCTCACCATTTTGGAAAGGTAGGGGGAAGAGGGAGAGCACCAAAGGAAAGAGTGCTTTCCTTGTGCCCTTTCTTATTTTTTTTTCTTTTTTAGGTTTATGAAGGTGGGTTTTTGCTTACCTAAGTGCCTTTCTTCCTAAAGGTTAGATAGTGCTGGTATCCCGAGGTTTTTGTTTATTCTTTAAATGGGGCATATCTCAGAAATAAAGTTACTTTTGTTTTCAGCTGGGAAGTACTCCTTTGATATGGGATGCTGAAAGATTTTTGTGCTCTGTTTACCTCTTGGTAATTATTACTTCATACAGAAACGTTGACTTCTGTCTTGGAGAGTTTTTAAAGGTGCTAATGTCAGCACTGGACCTGATGCTAAATCAGGAAGTTTAAATTGCTTCAAAATGAAAATGGAAATATGATATGATGGAAATGAGATGAGTGCAAAATGGCCTGCTAATAAACTGGCAAAGTCAAAGAAACACTTCAGTGCATTGATAAAGGAATGGAGAAACCTCAAATATCAAAAGCAATTGTAGAATAGAAAATGTTCAAGAAAGACTGGGAGGGGAAATGAGACATGAGCTAATAGCAAGGAACTTACTAAGGTTTGAAAACTACCTCGTGTGTACAGAATGTGGCAGTGACTTTATTCCTTTAGAAGATGAAGTGCTAAATTTTGCTGGCTTTTTCTAAAGTTTAAGTCTGAAATGAGCTCATAATGTGCTCAGATCTGGGATTTTGGTTTGGTTCAGCTGGGGACTTGAGCTTCCATAATGCTTCCAGCTGTTCAGACTTGTAATTCTCTCATGGATCCATCTGTATTATGACTTTATACACTTTGGACTTTGAAGGTAACGTACTGTTGCCATATTGCACTGCTTCTCATCAAGCAGTAAAAGTACACGCTCCATTTTTTAGCACA
>JAUBOD010001004.1:5688263-5700058 GCA_032353885.1 Nothura maculosa
TGGGAGACTGAAGTACGTGGAGCTGGTGTCACTTGTTCCTTTGTTTCTTCACTACCATCTGTTGCACCCACAGCCCCCACCATATCACATGAACTGCAGACTCTGCACCAGAGGAATTACGTGGAGCTTGACGCAGCCATGATTTATATCGCAATACAAATTGTATTGTAAGTTATGCTCCCTTCAAAGGCGAAGGATGCTGACAAGACCACCTGTCATTCAGATTCCTCCCTTCTCCCATACCAGTTTCTCTCAAGGTTGAATTGGGGCCATCGTGGTTTAAGATTCAGGTCACAGGACTCTGCAAGCAGAAAACATTGGGCACGGTTGCTTGAACAAGTTTTCAAGATAGTATTTTAATGGTGCTTAGTACACAGAAATGGAGGAATTTAAACCCAAATTTGTTGAGACAAAGTAAATAATAATGGTTAGAGCTATCTTGGTTCTCAAGTCTGAATGACCTGGGTAATAACAGAAAAAGTAATATCAAATACCACTCTAACAAAAGCTGAGATAGATTAACTCTTCACTGTAAGAGCTTTCCTTTCTTGAACTCATTTTTTCTTCTATGCTAACATAGACATATGAACAAAGTCAAGGCCAACTAAACAATGATATTTCCAGAGTTTGGGTCATCCATCCTCACACTTAGTATGTTTCTCAATGTCCAAGATTTGCAAGTTTTGATGTTTTATTCATGCCACTACCAGCGACCAGTTCAAATTAATAACATAGAGATCAGCAATAGTCAACCATGCAGCCAAGTGTTCTTTTTCAGTGGATTATCTTCTCTCCTTTTCCCCATTATCTCATGGCAATGTTTAGCTCCCATGAGGTTGTTGATGAAGACAAAATTTTTGGTTGCTTTGTTTCCCCTGGAAACTTTTTGACTGGGTAGAATCTGAGAATCTTTTTTTTCCCTTCATTTCCCTGTCATGACCAGTCATTTGAAGTGACTCTTCTTACCGAATTCCCCAACATGGTTATTGCCTGTACCCCAAGTGGCTGTTTAATGTTGCTCTCTGTGACACCTTGTCTCTAGGCATGACAAAGTAGCTCAAGTGAGACATACTCTTAACAACTGCAGTCAGACAGGCTTGGACTTCGATACCCACCAATGTCCTTTGGACTCTCCCCTCATAACATACCTGCTGTTGCGATGCACAAAGACTCATATCTTTTAGAGGAACCATAGGAAAAGGTGTGCTGTATTTGTTTTAAAATTAATTATTGATGTCATTCAAACTCCTCAGCCTTGAAGGTGTGAAGGGGAAACATTAAACCTGTGCAAAGGTCATCTTTACCAGGCCTGCCTATTCAACGAAAGACCTAAGGCAGAATGATGAATTGCCAACGAGTTCCTGTGTGTTCAAGCAAACGACAAACTATTAACCTGTAAAACTGAACAGTGCAAAAGGAATTCAGTTTTGGGACAGAGAAATACCTACATGGGAGGTTTTATGAGTTGCAGGTCAAATCTGTTAATTCCTTCCTCTATATTTTAATCTTAGCCTCTTTAGGCTAACACACAACACCCATGCCCTCAAGGAATAAACAAGATTATGCAAAAGAAGGTGGAAAACACTGAGAGAAAATGCATGGCCCATCAGTTAAACACAGCAGTGAAAAAGAGAGGACATTTTTGCCCAACTGAGTTTTCTTTTAGTTAAAACAGATATCCAAATTCCTGTGTGCAGAACAAGTAAACAAGTAAGAACAAGTAAACGCTGCCAGTATATGGGTAAAAGAAAACACAAATGGACCTTCTAGCATTGGAAATTGGCATCTATCAATGTGGAACCATTTGTTTTAGCAGGGCAGTAAAATTTGTTTATTATCTCCTTATTTTAGAAACAGGCCACTTATGAAACAGGAAATCGCCTGTAGTCAAATCTTTCATTGAGCTATGCTTAAAGATCAAGTGCAGCTAAGCCTAGTAAGTTACACAACCACTTGGTGATATGGACAGAATAGCAAATAAACAAAAATGGAAGTTTTGGAAATCATGTATTTCAAAAGACCTGACACTAGCACTCTGTCTCCCCTGGCCCATGAGGGTTCGCAGTCACATCCAGCTATAGGGATGAAGATTATTTCATCCATCTATTTTCTCAACTTCAGAATTGGAGAGCTGAAAATTTTGTGCTTGTTATCGGAAGACTCAGAGCTGGAGTAATACACAGCCAGCTGCCACACTTCCTTGTGATCTATGGTGCCAGCTAACAGAGAGTTTTTAATTTAAGATTTTATAGCCTCAGGGCTTCCACACTTATTTGGATATGAGCAGGCCCTCTCTCACTTAGCAAGTTCAGAACCTAAACCAGACCAGACTTTTTTTTTTGTTTAGGTCCTTAAACGTTGTTCCCTCTTTTTGCTTTCTTTAGTAATCCCCAAGTGTCGAACATCTGGGACTCATCACCAGTTTTCAGATGACTATGAAGAGTCTCATATTTTGAGCAAGACCAGCAAAGCCTAGTATTCTGTGCAATGTTCAGTTAGTAGGCTATAGAAAAATAGCTCAACAGATACACTCCTGAGTCTTTGGACATCCAGCTTCATACGGACAATGTCCACTTGATCTGGAGAGCAAGTCATATCAATCACTAGAAGGTTTTGGTGTGCAACTGCCTACACTAATTTGACCCAAGACACTAAATCACAGTAAAGGCACTCTAAAAAGCTAGGAAGCATTTAATTTCTAAGCTCAAAATTTATTTCCACAATACTTCTTGCAGAGACCTCAGGCCTCTAGCAGTCTTAGTTGTGCCTGGTCCAGCTGTGTGAACACGACACCTCAGCACAGCCCTTGAAGATGCCCTTTGTGCCCAGTTGTGGCACAGGACCTCTAGGAGGCAAGGATGCTAATGAAAACAAAACCCGAAGCCTGTGGGATTTTTAACATAGTCCAAAGCTATAAAGAGCAAGAAAGACATTTCTTTTTCTATTATCACTAGGGTCTGCAGATTTGACCTACCTGAGGAATGAAATAACTTACTATATTGCATCTAGTTGGATACAGACATGTCTTTACAACATAGATCCATGCTTGTGTTTCCCATGTTTAGCTGGTTCTGAGGACTATGCCAATCAGCTTTGTATGGCCGTAGCAGTAAACAGCAGACCTGTTTCTGCAGATGCCAGCATACTTGGATAATGCAACTTCAAGTTCAACACGAGCAACTCACTTGAGTTATTCACATGTGGTTTTGCAGACGTAGTTCTTTGCTGGAGCAGCTAAGTCTCAGGAGTGAAGTGCTGACACCCTTACTAGAAAGATAATTCAGCTGGCTACAAACATCACTGCCTCTATTTGCATCTGTCATCACAAATATATTTCGTTTTTAGATGGAGGAGAAAAGAAAACAAACACAACATTTTCTGGTTAAACAGAAACAGAGTACGGTATCACTGCGACTTTCTAATGGAGAGTTTATTTAATTTATTCTTCTGTACACACAGCTAGTTTGCTAGGATATTATAACTCAACTCATTTCTCTGGTGACCCGTGGCAACCTCTGGATCAAAAGGATTACTCGTGACTCATAACTTACCTTGGCTAAATATAAATATAGGGCTTTAGGTTAAGTAATCTAGGCCTTAATCAATAAAACATTTAAAGTGACAGTACAAGGAGGGATTTCAAAAGTTGTACTATTATAGTGTTAACTCCTAATGCCTGAGTTTCTGGGGCTGTCCTTTCCTGGTTTTAACATGAATAGCCCACACCTCGGGTTTTCCGTGCGTTTTGTGCATGCAAGTGCAGCTGCATACACTTTGAATGTTCTCCTGTTCCATAGCAGATATATGTGCAGTTTTCCCCACAGGAAATCCAAGCAATTGCCCCTGTGTGGAGTACCACAATTAGGTGACCGTAATTGCATACTTAATGAGCTTGTATATGTTTGGAGTGCCAGTTTCTCAGATGTGGCCACCTAAATGGATATCTAAAGCTCACTTTTGGGTGGTGAGGTTGAGGAAAAATGAATGAAAGTCTTATTTCATATATTTAAATGGACCACTTAAATGCCCAATACTCACTTAAGTGCCTATATTTTAATATCAGATCTTATGTGCAAATCAGCGAGCCCTGTCAGCTGGAGTTGGCAACAGAAGGTTGGGAAAACACAAGTGAAATAAAATATGACTCATTTAATAGAAGTCAGGAAGCTTTCCAAGTAACTACAAGGATGTAAATATCATGAAATTGTTTCTCCTCGATTTGGGGGTCCTACAGGGTCATTCCTGCTTGTAGCCACAAGCGATGTTTAACAGAATTAGATGAACCTGTCCATGATACTGAGCCAGACTGCACATCCAGCTTAGCAGGAGACCGCACAGAACAGGGCTCCACATTCCCATGGTAATGGGATTTTTGCAGCCTCTGTCCCTTCTCTTCCAGGGATGGTTTTCTGGGTGAATTTACTGGTGCTTCTTGCAGCCTTCTGGAAGGAAAACAGTGACCACTCAGCACAGCTCCCGAGGGCAGGGAGCTGCACACCGTGACAACTAGCCCGAGATTCCCCGTGTTGTCTTGTGTACAGGGACACAAGCTTTGCTAGCCAGAGGCAAGGAATGAAAGGGAGCCTGGCGCAGCTCCACTAATATCCATTTCAACAGACAGGCCCTTGACAGATAGGACAAGGTTCCCATCAACCAATCCAAGAGCAATTCCCAAGAGCATAGGCACTTATAACACACACTAAATATAAAGTGAAATTATCTTTTGATTAGGTAGGAGGTTACAAAATTGATGAGAAGATGGATCTATCTGTAATTATTTTAATGTTATTGACTAGCTGACACTTTACAAGCAAATATAGACTATGCTGGCCAATGATTTCAGAAAAGAGAGCCTAGAGTAACACAACTTTCCCAGAGATTATTCCATTCATTTTATGAATAAGCACAACTCCTAGTTTCAGATATTAAATAGCTACAATTTTTCCTTTCTTAGGGAAAGAGCTAAATTTATATCTGGCTTTTATACTTGCCCAGGGTAATGGAAAAGAGCAGATTAATTGCAGCCTTAAAAACCCTTCCATGAGTTCTTCAATTTGAATTATTTTATATAATTCATAGAGAAGGTGACATGATTTACATCAATATATACAGTTAAATTGTTCTATATTGTAAACCATTAGCAAAGAGGGATGAAGAGCTTATGAAGAGGAGTGGAGGGACTACAATGTTATGACAGAATGAAAAATTTCTGGACATGAAAGAAGACATCACATTTTGTTTCCATTGGAAGATAGTTGTGAATGTTTCCTACAGCAACTATAAGATCTTTGCCCTGTGCACTGGAGACTATTCTTTGTTTATTTTTAATGTATACCAGAAACTTTTGTACAGAAGAAGAGGGCAGATTGTGCTTCGACAGCTAAAGCATGGAAGGGTTCCCTTATGGAGGCATGCAACAGAAGGATATAATTACAAGGGATCAAAATTATCCCATTTTTTCACTCATCTGAATGCTCAGCAGTGCAAGATGGCCTGAGGGAGCAAGCATGGGCTGGGGATACCTGGGGATCTGAGGCACAGTCACTCTTTGTGTATCCATGGCAAGTAAAGAAGCTTGTCCTCAATGTCCCCACGTTGGATCTCAAAGCCAGACCTGCTGGGCTACGAATGCCCTGAGCTCAGACAGTGAGAGCGAATCCCTCTTCCTCCCTCCAGGCAAGAGGTTGGGAGCATGACGCTGCACACACTGGGCTATGAAGGCCAGAAGCTACAGGCAATCTCCCCAGCTCCCAGTGGGAGACTTTGAGGCTAGAGGCTCCCATAGGACAGTGTGGGTGGAGGAAGGACACAATAAACACAGTGACTGGTCTATTTTGAGAAACAGAATTCTCTCCTGAAGGAAAAGGATGGGAACCCAGATAACATAGGGAAGGGATTTGGACAGTGGCTCGTTGCTGACACAAACAACTTTGTCCTCCTCAGCATCTAGTTTCATGATCTGCTACAACCTCTAAAGAAAGGAACAATTTCTAACCTGATAAAGGGCTCTGATAGCATCCTCATCTTGCTAGTGGCTTCCATCTTGCGCTTTTGTTCATATATAATCCCACAAACAGGACTTCTCGGATGGAGGCTGCAGAAGTGAGATGTTAGGATAGAATGGGTTTTGTATGGAATTAAGCCAGTGTCAAAGACTCACTGGAAGTTTCAAATCCATACTCTTACTGAAAGATCTCAGCAAAACTGTCAAACAGTAGAGTATTCTCCAAGCAGGGTTTAGAAACTGTTTTTGTCTTCTCATAGATCCTGAGTTCTGGGAACTCTTCTCAGATAGTGGGGGAAAAAAGCCTGCTTGCAAACAGTGGAAGGACATGTAGTGAAAATGGAAATTAAGATAGAAATCTGCTGTAGATTTCTGAGCAGACCAGAAACAATCTGTGCATATACATGTGCTGCTTGAGGGCTTTTTGTTCTTGTTTTCTTCCTAATGTTGAAGGAACCCGAGGAAAACCAGTCAACTCATATTTTAATAATTCTTGAAACTGAGTTTCTTGAAATACTTTCTTGTTTTATAAAACTTGCTTGTTTTTTCCCCTGGAGAACCAGGTAACTTTCCTTCTTAATCTCTTAGCAATCTGAACTAAAGTCTTTAGTAGTTCTGCTTGTTGTGAAACAGCTTTTGGGAGATAATTCCTAGTCCACCTTAACCACACTTCAAATAGGCTTTGTATGACTGCGATGCGAACCCATAATCTCTCAAAGCAAGTTTATAACCATTTTAACAACCAAGACTTATGGAGGTTATTGCAGGATGGGCAGGGAGAGAGGGGTAAAGAGCTCACCAAGGAAGCACAGTTCAGTTTGTCCTCCAAACATCTCCATATCTCTTATAGCTTTACAAGAATGAAGTGACTGGTGAACAAACACGGAGGCCTAATCTCAAATAAAGAAAGGTGGTCCCATTCTGACCAGCAGCCTTCTCCAGGAAGGTCAGTTAAGAACATACTTGTTTCTTCCCAGCAGGCAGATGCTTGAGTTTTACAGGACACAAAACCTTCAAACAGAAATGAAACTTGGCCCTGGGGTAATGAATTTTCCAAGCTGTGGGGTCTAAATGCACGCACTTAGCAGCTGCATGGTGTCCTTGGGGACATCAATGGTGAGTTAAGAGAGACGTAAAACTCCTATTTGAACACTAGAGAAAAGATTGCGTGAGACAGTTCCGTAGACAAAGTTTGCCTCTGTTTACCCTCTCCGGCACAGCCTTTTAGTAAAAGAACACGTATCAGGGACAGGGTGCAGAATGGGACTTAAAACTAAGATGGCTTCAGCTGCTCCTTAAAGGAGTCTCCCAAGAACACAACAAAACACACAGGGACAAAACTGCTTCTAGAAGAAGATTAAAGCCTCCAAATATTATTTCTGACTGTTTTCTGTTTACTCAATTGCTTTTAATTAAGCCTCACTTGGCTGGGGATTCAGCCAAATGCACAGAACAAAAAAAGAGAAACCCAAGCCCTGCAAACTTTTGCTTGCTTGTTGAGTTTTCACAGCTCTAAAATACAATATTCCTCCATGGAGGCACAATGCTTCTGTCTAAACCTGCTTGGGGGGATTTATTATCCCTATGTGCAAGTCTTTGAAACCATGATTTTAACGGTAATAATTTCTAAGTAGTGAAATTCATGAGAGTCTGTAATATAATGCCAAGTCTATCCTATTAGGGTTTTAATTGGAATATACACTTTATGTGTTATTAGAGAAATGTTATTGTCCTTCTTATGCTTAATACTATGTGAATAGCTAAAGCCCTTTAATGACCATGTAATTTATTGTCCCTATAGTTATGGCATTAAGCTACAAGTCATCTAATACTTGCAAACATTGTAAACTCCAATTACAGCTACGCCAGTGATCCTTCTGTCAACTGAGCTAAAAATGACTGAATGATAAGGTTAAGCACTGAGGCACGTAACGCGGTTATCTGGAGCCCGGCACCTGTACTACAGAGAAATGTCCAATAAACTATAGTTAAATAGTTTTACTTTGTTATCAGATGTAAGTCTAGCAAATACAACCGACTTCCAGAATGTTGTTGATCACTGTGATTCCATCAATCTTTTATGTATTTATCAGCTTTATCCTCATTTGCTGCTAACAGTCAATCACTGATTCTCAAGGAACCAAGAGATTTCACAGGCACCAGGGTAAATTCTGTCTACCCTTATAGAAATCTTGTAATTTCATGAAAATAAATGTCTCTAACCGTAACTTCTTTGCAAAGTGAGGTTTTTCCAAATATCCACAACTATTTGAGAAAGTATCAAATTAGATGACTAAAAAATTCAAGCAACATGAGAAGTTTTGGCTTGTAAGTAATTTAACATTTAGTGATATCTACAAAGCAAGACAACCTTCAGCAAGCACTGAAAAGTGCTAAAGAATATGCCTGCATAATGAATATCTTTTCTGGCCATCTCAGGCAAGGAATCAAATATTCAGTCAACACAGTGACTTGCATCCCTTTCTGTTCCATTAATAAATAATAGTGAAGTCAGTGAAAACCTTCCTGGTAGGTAACCCCAGATCTGTCAAACCTGGTCAAAGGGACTAGGGCAGGACTCCATGCTGGACCATCCAGGTCCGTGGGCTGCAGCCATTTCTAATGAAACTATAAATGAAGCATAAACACACAGTCTATCCTGGCGACTTTCTGTTTCTGTGTCGTAAGACCTTTTCAGAATGTTTTATTTGAAATATGCCTGAGATGAGCCATTATAGTGAGGGGGACTGTAGCCATAGTATCAAGTTTCATTTCCTTTTTCAAGATGGGACATATGTGAGAACTGTCAGAGTTCATTGAAAATACCATATTTATATCCAAAGTTACCCATACTGTCTGATTTGCTATTTATCAAGTGTTTTTACAATACCATAGTGTACCAAATGTACCATAAAAGAACCATGCTGTTCTGTTTCATTTTATTTACCATAAAATTATAGAGACTATATATGCTATGTGTTACATATATTTTTCTTTCTTTTCCCCTGCAAATTGTAATTTATATTTTCTGGAGAGTTTTAAGCTGTTAATAGCTATAAAGAAATTCAGCACTAGTTTGACTGAGGATATTACAGTGTTGGCAGAAATTCTCTTCTGGATGATCTGTGATGCCTGTGTAGATCCTCTGGCCAACTGTTCCTTTCAAAAGAATACTTGGAGAAAATTAAATGCCTAAAATAGATAAACCACCTTTCCTCACTCATTTTGTGATTACTCACTTAAACCACCAAATGCTTCTGCTGCCCAAAGAGGTGGACTAAAACTTTATTAAAGAGCAGGACGGCAAATTATGCATTTCAACTACACATTTTTAAAAGGAACAATCACTCAAGTTACGTTTCATGACACGTGTGAGATTTGTGTGGATTCATACATTTCCCATGACCGTCCAAATCTTCATGAAGAATTAATAACATGGTTCTGCCTTTAGCAAGTTCCATTCATTCTTATTTGTATCTGGCTATAATCAGCACCAAATATTGGACGACTGCATCTGATTCTTGAGTTCTTTTCTTTTTGTTTATGTCAAAGCAAATTAGCTGGAAGGAGCCTGACGAGGAAATTGAGCAAACTGTGGAAGGTCAGGGGGGCATTTCGCTGAAATGTAATATAATAAGTACAATTTAAACAACGACAAATCCCATTCACCTCTTTTGTTTTCTTGAAATGTTTAGAATTATTTCTAACCTTCTTTTTAATAAATAAAATTGTTCTATTAGTTTGTCCTACATTTGGATTTCATTAATTTCAGAACATTTTCCAGGCGTCTAAAATTAAACAGATGTCATCAGGCTCATTTAGACCTCAAATAACCCTTGCAATAGAACCAATTATTCAAGGGTCAGCTGGAAGTTGGAATTTTATAATAAAGAAAAGTTTAAAAGTTAAAGAAAAAGAAGAAGAAGAAACAATGCCAATTCTTTGTCTGTACAAGTGTTAGTTCAAGAACTGGAGATCTGCCTTATTGATAGGGAAAGGGTGGAGCTGAAGAGTGAAAGTTTGGGAAAGCTCCTCCATTGCCTGAACACGCTGACTGTTCCCTTTCCAGTGGGGATTAGACATGAAATTTTTCTTCCAGCTTTCTAGCTCTGTCAAGGGGATGGATTAGAGGAGCAGAGGGACAGAGGTTTGGTTTGAAAGCTGCTCCCACTGCTCAAAAGAATTCTCCAAACTTCCTGATTAAGCTGGGAAAGTCCAAGGAAATACAAAGGAATAAGAAAGATTCTGAAATCTGGGAGTCCTGACTCTAATCCCATATTCTAAACAACACTTCCACCTACTGTAAGAACGAAGGGGTTTAATTTTAACTTGTAAGCACAAATGCTCGCCTGTTGGGAAAGTTTTAAGCAGTGAAAGAGAAGTATCTTCACTACCAGCCTCTCTGAAATCTCCATCCCTTCGGTGAGGACCCAGTTCCTTCATCTCTTGCTTGGCACGAGGGAGGAAGCTAAAACATGACGCAGGATATTGGGAGGAGGAGGAAGAAGCTAGAATGTCCCATCAAGGACAGGCTGGAGGCTGCCTGGAGAATGTGGTCCCGCAGTGCTTCCCAGCAGCACAGTGACAATCCAGCCCAAGTTTCTTGGAAAGAATAAATGGCTTCTGTGAAAATTAAGCTTAAAAACATGGTAAAAAAACAGCTGCTTTCCCCTTTTCCTCACCTTGCCAAAGACGGAACCAAGTTCCCAGCTGTGTAAGCCTCTCCAGATTTACAGGGGTGTGTCTGAGATCAGACACTAAAAATCCAACCATTGTGATTCTTTGCTGAAAATTAGGAGCTGGGTTTTACTTTGCTGAGCAGGAGGGAAAATGAAAATTGCTTTTCCTTTGTAACCTGAGAGGCTTAGCTGAGTTCTCCTGCTCAACTACAGAGATCTGCAGTGGCCCCTGCCCTAAACTATACCATCCTACTTAGCTGCCAGGATTGCTAAATGGAGCCCTAGGAAAATGAATAATGTATTGTATGGAAACTATATTACCATGACTTTAAGATCTCACCATTAGAACATGAGGATCTCTCTGAAATACCATCAAGCACAATGAAAATGGAATAAAGGACTCCCATCTGAAAAGAAATTTAATAATTGCCCTCCAAAAAATCACTGCTTTGCTCTTTCTTTTCTTTCATTTTCTTTTCCCTTCTGTCTTTCCTTTTCTTTTTCTTCTGGCATTGTAGCTGCCACCCTCCGTGTGTCCTACCATCAACTTTCTACAAATTGTAATAGATGGTTTATGAGAACACCTCTTATCCCCTTGACCTAGCTTAGGTCTGCTCTAGCCTCCTCAACAGCTGTATCCAATGTGCTCTAGTGGTCTTGCTTTGCTGATTAGACATGCTGACTTGTTACTTTGGGACTGAAGTTGATAGTTCATCTCATTATAGAGAGAAGTATGTGACAGGTTTGGTGTAATAGTGATTAGCACTGAGCAGGAGAAGGCCAGTGAAGAACACCATCTGTTTCAAGCACAGCTGAGGAAGGCAGAAGTGCTGCAGTTTGAAGGTCCTTGCAGAGAAGTCTGAGGGCTGGGCTATTGAGGGGATGAAATTCGTCAATTATGAGCAGTGACTTGGTGTGCTGAAGAGTACAGTTAGCAAGGAGCTCTCCAAGCAGCCACGTCACTGCAGAAACCTTCAGCCAAGGTGAGGGCCAGGAGCATCCTGCCATGTGAAACCTCTCCCCAGCAGCTGATTAAGATCTATCTTGATGGCTGGGTCAGCCTATGTTGTTATTAGCACCTGAGCAGAGGTTTATAAAGCTAAAGGACCTAA
>JAUBOD010001004.1:5728509-5744598 GCA_032353885.1 Nothura maculosa
TGAGAAAAGCCGAAAATTTGTTTTTGCATCTTGTAGATGAAATGTGTTCACTTTTTTTCCCAATTTTTATTCTTTTTTTTTTTCCTTCTCTGATTAGTCAATCTGTTGGAAACAGTTTCAAAAACCCAAGACAAACGAAATTGCTTCATGGAATCTCAGACCGAACGAGAATATGAGGTTGTTGCACTAAAAAATTAAAAACGTTGCATTTCCGGACACATTTAAACTGTACACTGAAGAAAATAAAAGTAATCTTTTTTTTTCATCTTAAAATCTCCCTTGCTTCAAAGCAAAAATACTTTTTTTTTCAATTTATGCCATTTTCCATTATTTTTAGAAAAATAAAGTCAGGGGATGAGATTGTTGAACAGACTGCCGTGAGGCAGTCTTACAGTTTCGGTGTCTGAAAGAGAAGATAGGAGATTATGGAAATATCCTTTTTTAAGTGATTCTTTTTCTAGCAATCAGTTAAGAGGGATGTTGCCAAATTTCAGCTTAATTCTGCCATAGAGACTGGACAAAGAAATTCTCCTTTCCGGCAGCGTTGCTCCCGATTGCCTTGCAGGGTCTCCTGCCCAGCAAACATCGGCTGACGGACGTTCATTTTGTGCTTGCTTTTATTTTGGAGCAACTTTGCGGAGTTTACGAGAAGATTTGGGGCAAAATCTTTTGCAAAAAAAAAAAAAAATCCTGGCCCGATACAATGCACTGTAAAAATCCCATGGACTGCAGCCGAGGTGGGATTTCTCCCAGAGGATTAGAGCAGGGGGATATGAGATTGTTAAAAAGAGGGTGAAAACATTTCCCTTTAGCACAGAATTCCCTTCCCAGACACCGACACTATATTTTTCTCCTGCTGCAAAATGCCCAATGAGCAGACTGCAAGGTTTGGGAATTTCTTCGTTATTTTGAAGCAATTCCACGAACCAGTTTGGGCACTTCTCCGTGTGAGGGTTTGCGAGCAAAAGCCATTTTGCTTCATTTCATTAAGCGCCTCAATTCGGGGATTTACTTCTAATCCTGCCCCGAAAATATCTCACAGAAAAAAATCCCTCATGCAACATCCGTGTTTGCAAACTGAAAAAGAAGAAACAGTGCTGGCCACCAAAGTCTGCTATTTTTGCTTCAATTTACCCCAGTTTTCCTATTTCCCTGCGCTTTTTTGCCGTCGTTTCTTTCCCTTGCAGCCTGGCTGGGACTGCCCACGGGAGGGATTCGAGCTGCACCGGGGCAAATTGGTTTAAATAAGAATTTGCTCAAGCACAAATAAAAATAAGGACAGAAATTTGTCCTGAGATCAGCCGTGCAAATCTCAGGGCTCAAGTTTGGTGGCTTTTAGCTGGGATTAAGAACTCGATGCTCTGTGTTAACAGCAGCAGACGATAAGAAATGGGTATTTTTGTAGCCTGAGAATTTGGTGGACTCCCGGCAGGGTGCACAGGAGCTACCACAAAAATCCCATGGATTTTTCCCACCGAAAACACCGTTTCCCAGCTCTTTCCCATCCACTCCTTCTTTCTGTGTGGAGCAAGAAAAGGGGGAAATGAACCGTTCGTCCACCAGGTGGCACGAAGGGAATCGCCGCTGCGGACGCTGGCTGGGATATTCGGACGGGAATGGGAATCGTAGTGGACAGAGGCACTGGTGGCCTGGAGGACACGGGAACCAAGGGGGTGATGTCCTATTCACCACCGAGCATCCTATGGGATGAGGATGGAGCCAGTAGGCATTGATCCGAGCAGGCATGCAAGAATTGGGAATGTGGGTGTCCCATGGGATCCCCACGGGCAACCTTGTGCTTCCCATGGAAAAGATTTGCAGGAGCCTTGGGTCGCCTCGGCCACAAAAACAGAGCAGAAAACTGCGATGGGCCTGAATACACATCATAAACAGAACAAAAAAGGAGGAGAAAACACAAGAAAACAAATAGAAAATGAAAAACTCATCTTAGTCCTCGCCCATAACCCAGGTAGGCAGTCGGGACACACCAACCCATCCAGGTCCAACACGCTCAGGATCTTCCTTAACCCCCACGGTCCTCACTTAGCTTATAGAACAACAGGAAATAACTATATATATACATACATATATATATATATATATATATATATATAAAGGGGATGTTTTTCACCCTGCACCCTTGCAGCATCCAAGCCTTTCAGAACCAGCCCTGGGCAGCATCGAGGTGCAGGGAACGAAGCGGGAGGAGTCCAACCATTTCAAAGCCATTTCTGTCGTTGTATTAAAATATGTTTACATCCCAGCTCTTTATTAAACATAAGCAGTTTTCCCCTTGTATACATTTGTACATCTTCAGTGCAATCTGCTTTGCATCAGGCATCGAAATATCAGGATGGTCTCAGCCTTGTTAGCTCTCGGGTAATATAAATAACGTGCCGATATTAAATCTGCTTTCAAAAATAGTTACATTACGATAAATTTGAAGAACTTGAAGGTTTTTAATCACCTCCACTTAGTTATTCAGGGGTAGGCCAAAAAAGCAATCTTTTTCACTAAAAGACCTAAAACAGGCACAACAGAAAATTCTTATGCACAATAATTGCTTTCTCTACAAATATTTATATTGAGGATAGGAAAATATTTTGGAATTTTACAAATATCGGACTCTCTTCATTTTTCCAGCACTTAAAATTTCGATCCAAAGAAACCTCCTCGAGGCTGTTTGGGGATGGGCTTTTGGAGCGGGTTTGTTTTTTTGTTTGTTTGTTTGATTTACCCATTTCAAGGGATCCTAAAAGGCAGCGCTGGGGAGGCGGCTGCTGCTGGGATTAGGTTCGCACAGGCTCATAGTGCTTTGCTGGAGCGGCGCCACCGGCAGCAGCTCCCTCTATTGCTCTTGCCAATATTGCAATTTTGCAAGAGCGGGAGCAGCTCCGGCTTTGCCAACATCCTCCCCGCCTCGTCCCGCAAAGCCCGGAATGACGTTACCTGCACCGCTGCATTATGTGTGTTTGCTGGTTGATACAAAACTGCATCGCAAATATACAGAATATTACAGAAAATGCCAGAAATACCATAGTTTCACTCTATCTCATGAACTGCCTTCAACTCTCTTAATTTAAGGAATATAAAAGCAGATGGAAAAGGTCTTCCTCCAAGCAAGAAGTTGTTCATTTAGAGGCAAACTCAGAGCCACTTTCTTATTCTATCTTGAAGAGAAAAGACTAATAACCCTTAATAATATATAGAAGTGAGGCAGGTAAAATGGAGCTACTAATATGTATCCCAGGTTCCCCTTTACAGTAATCAGTTATATTTAAAGTCAGTTTATAAAAAGCTCTGCTTTCTAATTAAATTAAGTCCAAATCCATCTCTCTATTATGCCAAAAGATGAAATCCATGAAAAATGCCAAACATCGCTGCGCACAAATTGCCTTTTCCCAAGGAGAGCTTCAGCATCTCGGAGCACGTCCAGCTCGGGCACGGGTAATTGGGGCTCTGGAGGGTTTTTACCCCTGGTATTTGAGAAATAATGAGAATCAAAGCCATTAATAGGCAGAGAAAAAAGGTGATAGAAATGCTAGCGAGCACTTCTCTGTCATCCTGATATTATGTTATCTCTGGGCTGCAACTGCTTGTAGTTTTTTCTCTTAAAGTCCAGTAATTCTCTTTTAAATCATGCCCATTTGACACAACCCTTTGGTGACAAAGTTTGCCAAAACTGCTCAAACAGAAAACAAGGGAACACAAGTGATAAATAGAGGAATCGCTCTCCTCTTCATAGATCTCATCCTAGAGCAGGGGGGTTGGACTAGATGACCATGATCTCTGAGGTCCCTTCCAACCTTAAGCATTCTATGATTCTACTAGAGCAGGACCATGCAGATATACACTAAGTTGAGAGGCGAGAAGCAATCTCAAAGGAAGGTCTTGATGCGACATTGTCTCCCACGTGCAAACCACATGACATTTTTGGGTAGTTTTCATGGCTATGAAGCTCCTTCCCTTATCCAAAGGAGAGTCATCAAAACTGTGTCCACAAAAAACTGTATCAGAAAGCATCTCAGAGCATCCTTTCAAACTCCTATAGGAATTCAATCCGCAGCTATCCTGCACGTCTTCCCTTCCTTATCATTGGCATAAAGAGGAACAAGCCCATTGATGTGTTCTGACCGGATACTAAATAGCTACAACCAAGATAAAACTTCAGCTCACTGGATGGAGTGGAAAGCAGCAAGTTTCAACCCTACCCGTCTGATGCAATGAGTTCAGCAACTTTTTCAAAGCAATGGATGGAAGCACCCAACGACCCAGACCTATGGTGCTGAATGCACCAAGAAAAGAGGATCTGCTTCTTGAATTCATTTATATTTTGCTCCTCTATCTAGAGACAAACCCTGGAGCACATCCAGGCTGTTCTGCACCCATATGGTAGTTGGTGATGATCTGAAATTTTCCTGTATGGATCAGAGAAGCAAAGTGCCCTGGGTTCTGAGGAAAGCATCATCATCTGCCCAGGGAAGAGAAAGCAAGGAGGTTGAAAGATCTCTAATTTGGGGGCCATGGGAAGCAACGAGGGGACCACATGCACCTTCACACAAACAGTTGCATCTGCTTGTGCTTCCTTGACAAAATGGTGAAGTTTGACTTGAGCTTGACCTTACAATTCACAAGATCTTTTTCCAGAAAAAAAAAAAAGGAAAAACAGAAAACAGCCCAAAAGAAAGCAGGAATTCAAGCTGCAGCCTCATGGTACAGGAGGAATTAAAACCAAATGAGCTGGATTTCAGCCTGTGCAGTTCAGGACACGGTTTTGCTGAGGATGCTGCAGCTTTTGAGTGATTTTGGTCCACAACAGAGGTTTCCTGAGCTGCTCTCTTTACATCGGCGTAATTTGAGTATCTCGGGAGCCACAATCAGACCTGCGAGCCCTTAGAGAAAAAGGGTTAAAAATCCCCTCTGCAGGCAAGATTGGGCTTTTCCAAAGCAAGATTGAGACATACTTGTATTTCAAATCTCCCCCAGGACTAAGTTGTCTAATGCTAATTAACAGCTATTCCCTGGGACTCAGACCCTCGCCCGAGGTTACTGGATTCCTTCCAGAGGATCTGGCCCCCCGGATATCTCACATGACTTGGACAAGGAGGCCAGTATTTGATCGGCATTTAATTACTATTGACGACAGTCCCGGAGAGACAGCATCCCTGTCCTGGCTGCTCCAGCTCATCCCGGGATGCTGCAATTTGGGGACACGCAGCAGGGAGAGGTTTCGCTTTGCCAAGTGCAGTGCAGCCATTGACAAGCTCCTCTCCTCGGGGGATTGGGGCTTTTCTGCAGTGTTTCGCTATTTAGCCCAGCGATCATTAAGCCATTCACTCCGTGTCATCACGTGTGTCAGTGGCAGGGTGAGGAGAGGGGAAGCTGCTGGCTCTGCTCCAGCACTCTGATGTATGTGGTTCTCACCATGTTGGAGCTGCAGTTTGGCCCCAGAAAATGTGTTGCAGATTGGAAAGGAATTGCACAAAATGCTGTCAGAGCAGGGTCGTCGGCTGGCAAGCGTGTCCTGGCTCTGCGTGTCTCCATGAGCAATGGGATGTGTCCTCTCTGTGTCCTCCTGTGGAGACTTCTGCCAACACTTTTGTGGACATATTTTGACTCTGGCTCTTATAGTATTTGTGGTGGAGAGACTATTAATGAGCTTATGCCACCCAGCCCTTCCTGTGACCATGCTTAGCACTACCAATATGTCTTTTAGCATCTTCTGCTCTGCTCTGGGATCTGCACCTGGAATGACGTGGTGCCGCCTTCAGTCACTCTTGTGTATGTGCTGTATGCCACTGAAATGCCTCTAAACTAGACTGGCTTGCACACAGAGAAGGTCACACCTACCTCTTCTGTGTTGCCAATAATTCACATCTATGTGAAATGCTGGTACTGAAAAGAAGCAGGAAAAAGCTCTCCAAGACTCCTGCAGGAACAGGGCATCACGTATTGCCATGAATCTTTATTTGAGTGCTCTCGCATTAAAAGCCAGACGTACATTTACCAGGTTTAAGAAAACTTTTTCTTTTTTCATACATTTGAGCTAAGCAGCCCAGTTTGGGTGCAATGAAATATTCCTGGATATTAAGCAGGTAGGTGGCAGAAATGCAGACCAAGGCATCACGTTGGGGCGCATGGGAGAAACGATGTTCCCACACGGAGACTTCGGTCCAGACACAGTTAATGCTCTCTTCATTCCCCTACCTTGAACTGCCTGAGCTTCTGATCCATCCTGCTGAGTCACAGTTATTCAGCTGATGATCTATGACATCCTATATGCAAACAAGCACAAATTGACTAATTAGTCCCGTGGGGTAGAGCCATTGATTTCAGCTGGAGCAGCAGCCAAAGCGCAACAGGGCTAACGTCTTTAATCTACACTCTGTTCCAGTAGCACAGCCTTCATCTTGCCCACAAGCCAAAGTAGACCTCTAATTACATGGATTTTACTCTTAATCTTTCCTGGTCTCTGGAGTTTTCAGTTGCTGAAAATTATGGATTTTGCCTTGGAAGTGCTGAAGGTCTGTACAACATCACCAAAACACCTCACCGACAACACTGAGCCATTTTGGACCCTGCACCGAAACCAGTGCTGGGACCATGTGGATCAGGACCAGGGATTAGGGAGCGCAGAGCTGCCAGGAAAGCTGGATTCCTGCACACAGCATTGCTCTCATTTATATCCCCCAAATACAGAGAAGCTGGCAAAGCTTCACTGCGCAAAGCGCCCAATTTGGACCTTTCTGCGTCATTTCAGAATTGACTCCTTGCCCAAACCAGGTTTCCAGTAGAAGACAATGAGCAGTTTGTACAACATGCGAGCAGACAGGTGAAAATTGGAAGCATCACCATGTATTTAAAGCAGCTTCATGTGAAAATACAGGGCTTTTAAATTACAGTCTGAGCCTTCCTCCATCCTGAGCTTTGCCGCTTTTTTTCTTGCCCTAACCCATAACTTTGTTCTCAGCTATGTGCAGCTGAAGGGTTTGTGACAGTTACTGTCAAAGACTAAACAATAGATTGGAGATACGGCCAGGAATCTGAAGGTTTTGGTTTTTTTCAGAGTGAAAAAGACGGGTTGCAGCTGACAGCTGTCCATAAAAATTGTAACGTACAGATCGTATAATATAAACTAAAGAGAGACCAAAAGTACCACTGAAAAAAAGAAAAATGAGCTTGTTAGAACAGTCTGTATTACAGCTGTTTCCCTTGACAGTTTTCTGTACCCTAATACGCTCAACAAATTGGCAACCTGTCCTTATATATTTGCATCAGCATTCCCTTAAGGGGAATGTCTATATTATTCTGTTTTGGATAAAGGAAGCAGTTTGATATGACAGGTAGGTCAAGTGTTTCTTTAATAAAGCATATGGGTAGGAAGAAAGAAATAGGCTATTGTCAATGACTTGACAAATAGGTAGATATGCCCCCCTTGAGTATAGCCAGCCAAAGCTACTAGAGAAATCGCCCTTGTTATTTTGATTTAACCACTTCCCTGCTGAATACATCTTTTTTCCTGCAGAGCAGAGTACTCAGTAAAGGTCACAGCAAAGACTTTTTTCCACAGCCTCTAGCGTGGCGTTAGTGCGGGTTGGATTTCAGTTATGCAGAACAAGTCTGGGCCAAAGTCTCCAAATGGTTTTTGCCTCCACAGATGTGGGTAGGACATATATGTGACACGGGAGGGTGATCGTCCTGCCTCTAGGCAGCCTGTTCAGCAAAGATTGTCACTGTAATTGAGGCAGAGAGCCCTGCAGATCCACAGAGCGATGTCCTATGTGTCCTATGAAGATGCCTCTTGAGGAGGATGCCACAATGTGCAGGGATGCGGCCGGCCACAGAGCTCCTGCATTTGGTCATGGGCAAACATCTGAACCGTGTTCAAAGTGTGGATTAGGCAAACACCTATTTAGGGACTTTTTACAGCAGAAAGCACTCCCCCAATTAATTCTAAAGGCCCCCTTGGAGCTGTTAGGTCTGCTGTACAAACACATGGGAATGGGTATTTTTTTAAGTTCTTCTTCTTTACCCCAAGGACCAAGGTTTATAACTGCACAACTTGAAATAAAAAGACTGCCGTTGGCTTGCTTGGCGAGTAGATTTGTAGACTAGAAGATTTTTTTTTCTGAAATTTGGCTAAAAAATCCAGATTAAGTCATTTGAACTAGCAAAGGAAAATAAAAATAAAATAAAAATAAATTTTTAAAAAGAGAGATAATCTCTGTGGAGATTCCCAATTTGCTCATGCCTAAGAAAATACCGCAGGTTTTTCAAATGTTGCATTTCTTGGCCACTCGGGCAGTGTTTTTGGAAGCGCTCCTGTCCCCTCCGTATTCAACCCTTGCCAAGCCTGCGTGAGGATCTCTCCTACTGCTCATCAGGGCATCCTCCAGGAAAGGAAGGGTTTTCTTTTTCCTCATCTTCTTCTACTAACTGGCTGTTGGTGGAGGGTGCCGGTCAGAGGGTGTCCCCACCTGGGCTTTCTCTTGCCAACGATTCAGAAATAAAACACGCTCATGTGCAGGAATCAGTCTCTTCCACTCCCAGTTTTCCCCAACCTGGTGATTTCAGACACATGATGTGCCAGATCCCCAAACAACTTAATATGAATCCATTTTGCACTAATTCTGAAATATTTTCCATCTCTTTTTCCTAGCATTATTATTATTATTAAGAACTTAACTTGAACTTCTCGGATTAGATAAATGCATACTTAGGGACTTAAAAATATTATCTACTTCTTTATTATTTTATTCTTGCCTTCCCACTATATTCAAAGTTCTTATCCTTCTGGAGACTTTTCTGCCTGTATAAATCTGCTATTCCCCTAAATCAGCATGCTTTCCTTATTTGCAAGTGAGCATGTTTTCTCCTATTTATAACTAAGCCTTCCTATACCACTGACCCAAACAAGGAGAGGGCCAGAGCTTGGCATTATCTTCTTTTTTTATTCTTTATATATGTAGAAAGCAGAATTTATGCCCCTGCTTTGTGGAAATGACTCCTTTTCACCATACATGGTCGCACTCTGTGCTTGGCAGGCCGTGTTGTGTTTTCCTTATTAAGCAATTACACAAAGTTCGCAAACAGGGAGCTGTTGACTACGTAGAGTGCAAAAATCAGAGCAGGATGAAAAGAGAGATGCGGGAGAGCTGCCTCTCACTGCCTTCCTTCTTATGGCAGCCCAGACACCAGATGGTCAGACTGGTGCTGATGGCAGCAGAAAGACCATAATGTTCTACGGTGACATCACCAAGAGTATGTTTTTATCAATTATTGCATTACTTGTCTCTATTTAAGAAGAGGTCATGAAGTCCCCTTGAAGATATTTGAGAATCCCTTGAAGATCCCTTGAAGATATTTGAGAGCTATCTGGACATGGTGCTGGGCAACATGCCGTAGGTGTCCCTGCTTGACCAGGGGGTTGGACTAGATGATCTCCAGAGGTCCCATCCAACCCCAGCCCTTCTGGGAACCTTGCAGAAAACAGGTAATGGTCTTCACAGAAGTAAAAGAGAGCAGAAGGAGCAAGATCTTCTTTTAGTAATCTTCACAGAACAGGAACTGAGAAATGGGGCCTCTCAGTAACTTTTTCTGGAGTTTGAAGACACAGTCTGAAATTAGGGTAGACTTACATTTTTTAATTAATAAAAACAGAAATGCTTGAATAAAAAGAGAGATTTTCCTACACTCTTTGTTTAGAAAAGCAAATCATATTTCAAAAGAGAATGTTTCTGTGGAAACTTGCAGATGTTTCTAGTGATATTTACCATATTTTTGCATTTGGGTTCTTGTTTTGTTTTGTTTTCATGCTTCTGGAATCCTCATCTGGAGCAGTTCAGGTTCTGGTCACTCGCTTTTACTCGTCTGTGAGCACAGAGTTAATCTTTTTGCGTCGTCAAGTCTAGAGATACAAATTAGAAAGTAACTTATTTTGGAATAACATATTGTCTTTATTTCTTCCTTTAATGAAAACACTCCTCTTTCATTTGTATTTTTAAAAATTCTTTCTCTTGACCACTTTTATTTTCCTTTCCAAACATAAATTTCATCCTAAACTAAGTTGACATATTCCTTTTAATGTGTTTTTAAAATATGCTTAATGGTGCTGAAAGCTAAGGAAGCTCAAATATAATTCCAAGAGTCTGAACCCACCAGAATCCTAATGCAAACATTATTATAAAAACCCTGCACTGGATAGAGGTTTCAAGGAAACCTGGGTGTTCGTTAACAAAATCAGAAATGTTATCTACAAGAGAAAAATGCATTCTGTCACTTGGCATCTTGACCGCTGTTCCATTTTCCTTTATTCTACACCAGAAAATCTGTTTCCAATGTTTCTGCCACAGAGACTACGGAGCAGCGAGAGCTGGAAGGGGGGATTTTGTGATTGTTATTCGGCTCACATCTGCCACGGGCACGCTCCCTTCCCCGCACATTTCTCAGGAGAAAATAAAACTGAATAAAGAGTGGTTCGTGCAGGAGGGGCTGCAGAGAAAGAGCATTTCCCCAACCTGTCTGGCATCCAAAAAGCCTCTCCGGTTGCTGGCAGGTTTGGAAAGAGCAGGGATTTGCTCCCCTATCTGCTCCCTGGGAGCATCTTTGTGATGGCACCTGCACAGACACGGTGGAGACAAGTGGCCCATGTTCCTTCCTGGCTCCTCCAAGCACAACTGCAATTGCAGCTTCCAAGAAAAGGTGCGGAGGTTCCTATGGATATTTTCTTTTCCCACCTCAGCAGGGCTGCATTTGTTTTTGTACTGAAATCTTCCGGTCACAAATGGACCTTAGGTTTCCAAATAGTGCCTTTCCTTTAAGGGAAGGGGAGCCAAAGCCAAAATAACCTTCCTGGAGAGATGCTGTCAATGTGGAAATAATCCCAGACTCCTCTCACTGATGGTCACAAAGGAAGGATTTCATTCAACATCAGCATCTCCACATGGAAAAACTGTGCCATGAGCCTTTGTTATTGATTCAATACTTGGAACTCCCTTTTCAAAGGGAGTTAGGCTTGAGTTTGGTTCAGCCTCTACCTTGTACGTGGCTGAAAAGGGGAAAGGATGCTGAGAAGAGAGGAAAATAATAGGGTAAAATCTGATCTCCAATGGTGTTCAAATACAAGGGCACCAGGTTTAACATCAAGCAGAGAAATGCTGGACGTGCCCTAGACCCACTGTCCTGTCCTCTAGTAGAGCAACCATGAAAGGTCCACACGAGACAACCTTGCTGCAACGGGAGCAGTCTGTGGCAGAGGAGGGTCCAGGATCTGGAGCACTCCATACAGCAACATGGAGCTTAGTGTATTTGGAGAAAGCAGAAACATCCTGTTTCACTTGCATCCTGTCCAAGTCTGCCAGCACTCTGCTTCCCCCACATTTTCCTGCACCGATCTCATCTTGTTGCTCTGCCAGGTGTATCCAGCACTGCAAAATCCCAAACTCTGCTCTTCAGAGCCACATCCAGCTGTTTCATGCTTGCTTTCTTATTTTGCTTATTAAAAAAAAAATCAAAAGATGCAATTATATCAAACCTTTTTTTTTTCTTTTTTTTCCCTGGCATTTCAGATAGGAAATGATTTTGTTAGAAAAAACCATAGTTTTCCTTTGCATAAATGTGCTCAGCAGAGCGAATTCATTCACAAGAATCTTCTCGGCTTCTGAATTAGCAGCAAAATAAGGAAGGAAAGAAAACCTGAACTCAGTGAACCATGATCAAGTAATCCAAGGAAATCAGCATGTTCCTCTCCAGACAGTTCAGAATAGCAAATGCTAAGACACCACAATCCCACTAATATACCTCTCCTCTTCATCCCTATAAATGTCTGTATTTTCAGTTCTCATCATTTTATCGTGTGTTGTCCGTATTTACTGATTTACTGGGGAGGGGTGATTTAAGGCAGGATCAGTTTATAATCTAACAGCTAAAGCCTTTTTCTTTAACACATTTCTACCCTTCCTGTAAAGCTTATGCACACGAGCGCTAAACGTTTCACCAAGTGCAAATAAAAAGAATGTGATACGGAACATTTCTCAGCTCTCATTTTAAGCCAAGCTCATGATTTTAAAAGCTTGGATTAAGCAACACTGCTGTATTTTATTTTTTTTTATTTCTGCTTTTCTTTTCTGCTCTAACTGTGCCTCTCAATGTCTTTTAATAGCAATCTTCCAGGTTCACAACTCAGCATCCAGCGAGCGCCATCTGATTGTTTTTCCTCCATCCTTGGCTTCTCTTTGGGTGGATTTGGAGACCCAATTCTGCTATCAGGAAGGGTCGTCCAGCAAAGCCCCCAGTGGCTTCAAGTCATGGCCTTGTCCTGGTCCAAAAGAGAGACGCATGAGCAGGAATAGTCTTCATTCAGCTGGAAAAAAAAAAAAAAGCAAAGCACTATCAATCATATTTAGTCTGCTGAAATCTCTGAGCAATAAAGCAGTTGAAAAGATGACTCTATTGATAAAACACACATGGAGATCTTAATCAAGCCAGCAATGAGGTCATTGCTGCCAATTAGGCTTCGCTCGTGCTACAGTTGGAAGTTACCGCTGTCTCAGGAATGGTGTTAGCTCCCAGTAAAAGGAGCAGTTGGGACTTGGAGCTTGTGGAGTAAGTTGCTGTATCTGAGAGATTTTGAATTAAATTCACACAAAATTTGCAAAAAAAAAAAGTTTAATGTTTTATCTATTCAATATCAGTTGCAACATATCTGGCAGACAATGCACAATAAAACACATGAATTAACTGGCTTGATGCAGTAAATGATAAAGTGACAATAAAACTATAACTTCATAAACCATGAAGTCCTTGCCAGACTTTGGCCACATGTTAAATTGTCCTCCCTACACTGCTATAGCTATTAATATGTTAATTTTAATAATGTGTGAGGCATGAAGAGGTTTGCTCCTCATGAACACAGCATCCCATCAGCTTGCACGTGGCTCGGCAGCGCTCATCCAAACCCTTCTTTTGCCATTGCAGAAGTGCCTGGTGGAGCCAAGAGATCTGCAGAAGGACTTGGATGCCCAAGCACAAAATGGTGCTCTTCAAACCTCGCTGACCTTGCAGCAGACATCCACAAACATCTGGGCTTTCTGCGTTACAGTTCTGCAGATATCTGTGGTTCTCCGAAGTTGCTGGCTGCTCATAGGGCTGAGCTCACGCTGTAGCCGTGCCGGGGCACACGGAGGGGCTTCCTCTGCTTTCTCCCTACGTTGTGATCCACAAAACATCTGTCAAAGGGGCAAAAACAGGGAGGTCGATGGCTTACAAGAGGTGTCATCTCTTCACCGCAGCCCTGGGCTTTCCCTCACCCCAGGGAAGCTGAGGACAAGTCCCAGCAGATCATGGCTTGGAGCTCACGGGGAAGCGCTGGGGCTGCGCTTGTTTGCACATAACATGCACATACACATCGCACCACCCTGGGCATGAGGGCACGCGGCTATTCCCTCTGCTTTGAGTGAGCTCCATGCCATTTGGTGTTCTGCTTTGGCTCTTGCAAAGGTTGGGATGTTGATATCTGCTGCTCTGCTCAATGAGTCCAGTGGCAGCAGAATTAGGCTTTCAAGAATAAAAACACAACCATGAAACAGAGCGGCAAAGTTGGTAACAGGCAGTTTGTTATATCTAAATTAGATCTTTTTCCTTAAACTATACCTTTTAGACAGAGGCAACTGAAAGGAGACCATGACCCAAGGGGATGGGTATCACAACTCACCTCCACATTGGCTTTATGCTGCTGAGAGATCAGATTTGATCATCTGAAGCACAGATAGACAGCTCGTTCAGGGCATTTCCCTGAGTTGGAGTAGGGAAAGTGGCAGAAAACATCTCTTTTGTTGACTTTGCTGTGGTGTTTGTTCATATCTTGGTTGCATGAGCCCTTGGAGAGCGGGAAGGGATTCTTGGAGAGGATGCGTGTGGTGTTGGATAGATGGGTGCTGTGAGGAGCACGAGGACGTGCAGGGTAAGCACTGTGCTTCACTTCTCCGTTTCAGGATAATGGACATTATTTATGTACAAAGGCTCATCTGGAAGAGGCTTCACAGTGTCGACTACCCCATGGGCCCTGACCTGCATGATCCAGAGCAACAGCTAAACTGCTGCCAGTCTCAGCACCAGCTCCCATGCTGCTATTGAATGTCACTTATATTTGTATTTTTCTTAAATCCCAGATACTGGAATCATGCAGATAGGCAAGAAGCTCAGCTTACTTTTCTTCCTTTTCCACTCAACAGAGAGCATGACCCGACTTCTAAGCTAAGGCTTGGGATTGCAAAAACAAGTCATAAACACCTTCCTTCCACTGCTGGATCAGAAGCTCGATACTTTCAAGCCAAATTCACAATTTTCTGTTTCCTGTTTCATATTTTTGTTTCATTTCTATAGTTGTCGATTAGTTGGTGTAATACCCAAATAATATCCAACCAGTTCAAAGAATGATTCCAGGGTCATGTCCTTTAAGCAGACCATATCTCTCTGTAACCTCCCATAAACTTATAGCAGAAATGCACACTACTTTTTTTTAATATAATGTTAGGAACTCCAGAGGGCAGAAAGCCATGTGTGATTGGCAAGAAAGAGGATTATTAATAAAAAATTATTAGGATGACTCACTGAAACTGAGCTGTCTTCTAGAACTGAATCACATTGGTCAAAATGCCTGTTAGAAAAGCTGTGTTGGTCCTTGGTGGACGCTGGCCCCTGCCAGAGCCATTCCCTGCCCAGACAGTGACATGCCTATGCCCAACCACACAGAGGAATGAGCAGAAATGCAGAAAGATTAAGTGAAATGCTAATACCATTTTAATGAAATGCTTTATATCAACACCTCTCTCACTTACAAAAGGTGATTTCCTATTTCCAGGTACATTTTAAGACTCACTTAAGCTTCATTTGTAAGGTGTTTTTATTGACGGATTTAATAGTGGATTTACGTCGCTTTATAATCCATTGTAGTCCTAAGCCCAGATCCAAGAGATACTCCTGTGCGGATGCAGAAGTTTACACAGAGCAGCAGGGTGAAACCAATGAAACTGCTTGCACTGAGCTGGGCCTGTCTCTGGGGCTGCTGCAGAGATTTGGGCCTCTCCTCTGAATTTCTCTGTTTTCTAAACTACTAGTGAATTCAAAAATCTGGGGTTGGACCAAGGTTTGCTGCAAGTTAGCAAAATCTTGTGTCATTTGGGCTGAGCCTTCCACCATCACAATAACATCAGCATGAATTTAAGGGGGAAAAATAAAAATTAAATGGGGTTGCACTCAGCACCAACCCTTGAACTCTGTGTTTAAGGGACATCTCACAATACGCTTCCCTTCTACCTACCTGGCAGAGTATCTTGATGATTGCTCACAGGGCTGCATTGATAGAAAATGTGCTGCTAGGCAAGAGAAGAGAACTGGAAAGTCACTGCCATTTATCTTTCATGTTTGAACCAGGTGCACCTACAAAAACCCCCATAGGGTTGCTATTCATTACTGTATTACTGCAATTGTTTGTTCTGTAATTAGTGATGATAGGTAAGCAAGCTGTGAGTAAAGCAAATAATAAGTGAGTAAATGGAACGGCATTCCATGTGGGAAGAAAAGCAACAAAACGAGACCTGAAAATGACACTGTAAGGGTATGCTAATCTCTCTTTGGTTATTATTTCATTAGCACCCAACTTGTAAATCAAGCGTTTTCTCCTTGATCATGGCAAGCAAGTGGACTTCCAAAATTAGCTCTGTGCTCAGGTGTGCAGCACCCTGCGTGTCTACACCTGGGCGGTCACCCGCATCCATCAGCACATTCACCCTTGATGGATTAAAACCACAGAAAGGTCTTGCCCGAAGTCACATGGCGAATGGAAAACAGAGAGGTTTGCACTGGATGTCATGCCTGGGGTTAGCGCGGGCATTGCTGAAGCTCCTGAAACAGTTCTGCTGTTTAAAGAGGGGGAAGGGTTTCCTGGGAGCAGTTTATGCCCAGGACTGGAGGACTATGGAGCAGAGGTGCAGAAGTGCATTTGCACTGCAGATCAGATATGAAAGTCTGAAATGTGAGCTGTGCAGCAAAAAAAAGGAAATGTGCAGAAGAAAATGTGCTGTAGCCACT